>WFKH01011801.1:15202590-15215927 GCA_016163765.1 Magallana hongkongensis
GTGTAGAGACTTATCACGTTTATATGAAATATGATAGGAAGGAAGGGGTCTTTTTTTTTCTTAATGTATTATGATGCATCAAATATAATATAGGCCATGACCATATGGGATTGTTCTGACCCCATGGAACAGGAAAATACCAAATATTTTGAAAACTGTTGAGATCCCCACCACTAAACCATATATATATTTTCAATTGTTTCTAATGTCATTATGTATTAAGTACATGACCCCCAGGTGTTGTCTTTAAACCCACCCCACCCCCCTTGAAATAGGAAATGATGATTTTTTGATAACTTTTGAGATTTCCATCCCTAAACCACATTTATTCTTGCTCTTTGTGTCATAAATTGCACATCAAATGGTATATAGGTTATACCCCCTTGGAGACACCATTACTTTCTAGAACTGGAAATAATAAAGTATTTTATCTTATTCATATGTAGTAAGTGTTTGACCCATGTAATTCCTAGCCTAATAATGAACCTGCTTTGTTTAGCAGACCTTACAATTGCCCCGAATACATATAACATTTTGTTTATCTTAAAAATTAAAAAGCAATTTTCAAAACTTTAATGAGCATCTAGAGAAAAATACCAATCAAAAAATGATTTATAATTCGCCACTGTACACATGTAAGAATGTAAGAAGACTCTGAATCTTTAGAACCTGAGGTTTGATTTGGGGGGGGGGGGTGGTTGGATGTGGAGGATAAACTTTTCATTTTAATCATTTATTGTTATTAATTTTAACTTTGATATTAGTTATGGATCCCCAGGTAGAAAATAAGAAATATCAATAGATCATTTGACAATTATGCAAGGTTTAATGTGATTTTTAAAAAAACAACATTTTTTAACAGTTTATAAAATCAATGCAAGGTTTTTATCTGATCACCCGTTGTCCGTACGTCCGTCTGTCGGTCTAGCTGTACGTCTGTAAACTTTTCATATTTTTGACTTCTTCTCAAAAACCACTGGGCCAATTTCATCCAAACTTGGTACAAAGCATTCTTATAGGAAGGGGATTCTTAATTGTTAAAATAAAGGCTGAACCATTTTTAAAAGGGAGATAATTGCGAAACAGTGAGTATAGGTGTGTGTCTTTAAAAATCTTCTTCTCGCCAATGCACCAGAAATGCCAAAATTTACACAAAAGCTTGTATATATAGTGAAGTTTATAAATTATAAAAATCATGACCCCCGGACCAAAACTGGGACCCCAGGCGGGGTTTAAAATTGAACATAGAAATGCGTAGGAAAAATGTTTAAAAATCTTCTCAAGAACCACTGCACCAGAAATGACAATATTTAAAAAAGCTTGTATATATAGTGAAGAATCTAAATTGTAAAAATCATGACCCCCGGACCAAAACTGGGGCCCCAGGCAGGGCTCAAAGTTTAACATATATAGAAAAATGTTTAAAAATCTTCTTCTTAAGAACCACAATGCAACATCATTGGGTATTGTAGATTCTAAATTGTTAAAATCGTTACCACCGATTTCATACTGGGGCACCAAGAGAGGTTCAAAGTTTAACATAGAGATGTATAGGAAACTTGTTTAAAAATCTTCTTTTCGAGAACTACAATGTTACAGTTTGTGAAATTACTATGCAAGGATCCTCAAATAGTGAAAATTCTAGATTGTAAGGCCGTGACCCCGGACCAACACTGGGGTCCTAGAAGGGGTTCAAAGTTTAACATAGAAGTATATTGGGAAAATGTTTAAAAATCTTCTTCTCAAGAATTACATTGCTACAGTTTGTGAGATTAGTACGCAAACATCCTCAACTAGTGAAGATTCTAAAAAGAGAGATTCAAAGTTTAAAATAGAAATAGCTTATGCTATGAGATAGAATTTACAACGAACTGTTGCTCAGGTGAGCGATGTGGCCCATTGGCCTCTTGTTTTATTTTAAGGAAAAAAGTCATTATTTTATTTACAGTGTTAGGAGGGATACATGCGCAGATCCAGAGAGTTTTTCTGGGAAGGGGGGGGGGGGTTGACAGTTATTCGAGTTCGTAGGGAGGGTGGTGGTTTAAATTTTAAAGAAATTTGATTTTTGGAGGGGGGATCTGGACCACCTTCTCCCCTTTGACCCCATCTCCAGATCCGCACATGGGATAATGTTAATTTTCTGCTACTATTTGACTACCAGGATTAAATTTAATATTTCAAAACTTATTGCACATCTATAGGACAGCTCCTATTATATCCCAAGATGTGACATGTCTATTCATTAAATCAATAGAGGAGTTCTGGGATCTAGGTTTTTTTGGAGTGATAAACGTCAATTTCCTGCTATTATTTGTCTCCCTGGATGAAATTTAAATTTTTAAAACCTTATTGCACATCTATAGGACAACCCCTATCATATCCCAAGATATAATGTGTCTATTGATTAAATCATAAGAGGAGTTCTGGGATCTAGGTTTTTTTTAGGAGTATTAAACGTCAATTTTCTGCTACTATTTGACTCCCTGGATGAAATTTAAATTTTTAAAACCTTATTGCACATCTATAGGACAGCCCCAATCATATTCCAAAGGATGACGTAGCTACTCCAAAAGTTGTAAGAGGAGTTACGGGAACCATACTTTTTTTGCCAAAAAACGTCATTTTTTGTTGCTCACCGATCCCTGTGATATAAAAAAATTCTGAAATCTGATCATACTTCAAAATGACACCCCAATCATATTCTAGAAAATCATTTGGCTACTGCAAAAAAATTGACGTTTTTTAAACCAGATTTTTTGTAAAAAAAAAAAAAAAACACGTCATTTTTCAGCCACCAAATGACCCCCAGGGCAAAATTGAAATTTCCGAAACCTTATTGCGCATCTATAGGATACCCCAAAACATATTCAAAAAGATGATTTGTCTATTGTTGAAAATGTAGGAGTAGTTCGAGTAAGAAGGATTTTTGTGAAAAAACGTCATTTTTTACCAATTATCTGACCCCCAGAGAATTTTTGAAACCATTTTACAAAACAACATGACACCCCCAATCAAAGTCCAAGAGTTCAGATTGCTAGTTTATACGATATAAGAGCAGTTTGAGAAAGTAAAACGTGACAGACGGACGGACGGACGGAACAGGACAACAACAATATACCCGAACTTTCTTTAGAAAGTGCGGGTATAATAATCAAACTTAATTGACGGAATATAGGAAAAAACATATTTAACGGTGTTTCAAAGAATTGTACAAGTTATCACAAGGAGAATAAACTTGGTACTAATTGCCAAATATGCACAGGAAGTAAAGGTAATTTTTGGTACAAGCTATCAAATTCCTCAACTTCCTCTTTCTTTTTCCCGCCAAAGAACAGCCTTTGTTGAAAACTACCTCTGAAAAACCCTCCCACACAGCCCTGACTTTAAATTGGTTAATCTAAATGTTATTTATTTTCATTTTTTTTCTACTGAAATTTGCCTAAAACTTTTCACTAAAGCTCAGTAATCTGCGCCCAGTCTTTTATATCTTTCAGATTCATCAGAACCATACTGGAAGATGTCCGGACAACATGCCTTTCCCTAATCCGTCATTGTAAAGAGACTGTTGACACTAGCGGTGCTACATGTAGCATATTCTATACCAAAGTCTATCTTGACATCTCAGAGCGAGCGGCCATGAAAACCAGCTGTGATAGTATATTCATCAACAAAATACTCATATGTCACTACTAATTTTTAATATTAGGAAACTTGTCACTCTGCCCTCTGTGGCGGGTCCTGGGGGACCTAATGGAAGGTCTTTTTGGGACATGTCTGACCTGTGTGTTTTCCCCCATCTGTCAATTAGGCGGAGGGCCGGTGTATATGTGTTGGGATATTGGCATCCCATGTGCTAATGATTGGGGTTCACAAGTAGTACGCCATACTTGGGACCCCCTCCACCTCCTAACAAAGGGGGGGGGGGGGGGGCTCACCGGGTGTACTCAAGGTTAGCAAGTAAGAATATATATTAGGGAGCAATCACCGGAAAACATGGTAAACAGTCATGTCTCGAGTCATCCCCGTCGACATGTCATTTATCAAGCATGGGACATCTCTGGCACTTGTGATCAACACGAGGCCCCCGTCTTGCCCGTTATGCACCTTTTGCGTGTTGGTATTTCGGTGGACCCCCAGCCCTTCCATAGCAGAGCAGCGAGGACAGCGTGGCCTTTCTCCAACACCCATGGACTTTGTGGTTAACATGTTTGTGCTTTTGTCATATACACATTGCCATTTATCTGTAGATTGATTCTGTGCTGGCAGATAATAAATTGTGAACTGTTGCCTAGCTTGTTCTGTATTCAATAATAGCAAACTAGCAAAGCTGTGGGAGCGCGTCCTTATGAACGCTAACGGAACTCCATAAATAGCATGATTGCAGTTAGTCACGCAAAATATCATGGGTATCCTGTATTATGACATGATCCTTTTTCTGTCTGTTTGCTTCCCGGTCTGAAAAAAAATCGGATGGACGACCTGGGAGCTACAGTGCCACCCATTGAAAAATTTGTGTATTTATTGCGCAGAAAAACGTGTGCTAGTTTTGGGCGAAATAACCTTATTTATACGCAAATTCTGTGAAATCAATAAGTAACATAAATTCTTCATGCAATTTACTACTGATATCGTCTCTTTACTCGATTCAGACTTTCTCTGGAACACGCTATCGACCTCTGAAAATCAAGTATGTTAAATTTACATCGAGATCTGGAGTCGCCATTTTTACATGTAAACAAACTGCAAAACTGCACCACTTCACTTT
This sequence comes from Magallana hongkongensis, assembly GCA_016163765.1. Lineage (NCBI taxonomy): Eukaryota > Metazoa > Mollusca > Bivalvia > Ostreida > Ostreidae > Magallana > Magallana hongkongensis. Next base: position 15,207,356 of record WFKH01011801.1, read on the forward strand.
ACGGGGCTAGTGATGGTGTTTAAAAGACTATCGAAGGCAAGTAAAGAGAGGATATCAGTAGTAAATTGCATGAAGAATTTAATGTTACTAATTGTTTTCACAGAATTTGCGTATAAATAAGGTTAATCTGCCCAAAACTAGCGCACGTTTTTCTGCGCAATAAATTCACAATTTTTTCAATGGGTGGCACTGTAGCTCCCAGGTCGTCCATCCGAATTTTTTTCAGCCGGGAGCTTAACAGACCTGCAGCTAATGGAATAATAAAGATTTTAACATAATGTTTATTGCAGTGTATTTCCTCGTTTAAAGTGATTGTAACGTCAGTTTACCCCGCCCCTTTTCTTGCAGCAGACATTTTTCTTAAACTTACATATAAAAATATCATAGAGTTTCCCCCCCCCCCCCCATTTTTAAAAAAAAATAATTTTTTTGTTTTTAATTTACACATAAAAAATCGACTTATTGTGGAGTTGCCCTCTCCACTTTTTAAAAAAAATATTTTTTAATTTTTTTTTTTTAATTTCGCATAAAAAAATTTGCTTATCATATAAGGATCATGGAGTTGCGCCCCCCACCCACCCCCTCCTTTGGGAGCATATAATAACTGGAAGTGAAAATAAAGAAACCATTGAACAGCTAAAGAGAAAATCAATACTACGCAGTCGACATCTCTCGACCCGGATCATGATTTTTCATGATTTTGAGAATTCTCTCTTTTTTTCTTTTTGCTTGTAAAGATTTTTTGGATGAGGCTGCCATCCCCCCCCCCCCTATTTTTAAAAACGATGCTACATGTACGTTCCTGGAAATTACCGTAAATATAGTGAATAAAATAAATGTGAGCATTCATCCAAATGAGTGCAAGTTACAACTGTTTCCTATCTGTGAAGAAATGTCCTCATTCGTTAGCTTTGAAAGATTTTAAGAGGATTTTGGTAATTTCAGCAGATTTACAATAACTACAGTTAGAGTAATTTCCCCTTATTGTGACGTCAAAGTTCACGTCGGTTATGTGTCGTTTGGCTTTTTAAAAACTCCCCTGAGAAATAAAATTACGCGAAGTGTACTGTTTTATTTACTTAAAAAGCATGACGTTCTTGAAATTACACATTTTATCTGGTTCTCAAAAGTTTTACTTTGATTCTCGCGAGAACGGGAGACCGCCATTCGCAATGCTTGGAATTGCATTGTGGGTCGAAATTTACTGACGCCAAAAAATTCTGTCTGATCAATGTGCAAGAAATCCATTGTGACGTCACTCGATTGTATTTGAAAGTGTACAGAGGTTTAAGGGCGATTACTCCGTTAGTCTTATTTAATGGAATTACGTTGTGTCAGCAGTATACAATGCATGTACATAGTCTTTAATTATTTTTATCTTGCTTGTTCTCGTGAGAGCGTGAAATGGGAAACCATATTTACAGGGAACTGCTGGTCCGATAAAAATAGGGCATTACTGGTCCGAGTAACTGACGCCAAAAAAACCTGTTGAATGAATGTATAACTGGTCTGAATTTTCTATTCACACACGCCTTGCCGGTAGAGCTCGCTTCGCTCGCTATTAATATATTCATCATAAGTGGTCAACGTAGTACTTGTATTTTTAAAATTATTTTATATTTAATATTATAAGCAGATGTGGCAACTGCTATTGACCATTATTGATAAAGATCTAAAGTTATGTTAATGGAAAATATGTATTTTTATGATTAACAATATCATTCGTTTTATTAAAAAAACCTGTCGTAATTGTTATGCCACCCTATATTGTTAGTATATGTCGAATCATAAACAGTTACTAATGTGCTTCAAATATGTTTATCTTTGAAAATAAACAAAATTATGGGCAATTTTTATTTCTTACATTTACAACTTCATAAGAAAATTGTATTAAAGCTTAGATAGCTCAAATGCAATTTAATAGTTTTGATTTTTTTTTTGACATGAAGCATAAATAAAACTTACCGAATTGGAATTTGAATCTATGGAATCATTGCCAGTCCGAGGAATACGCTATATATAGATAAAAAATTCTTAATCGCCTTCTATTCATATAAGATATATAGTTTTCTAGCTGCAGATTTTAAGCAGCCAGACAGCATACCAACATGTACAGTTGTTTCTTTTTGAATCACCTACCCAGTTTACACTAAATCACTAAAGCTAAATATTTGCACTTGTTTGCTTTTTCCTATAAAATAGAGATATTAATGAAATATACTTTTGCTTCACAAATCCTAAAATAAATATTTATCAGTACCAATTGAGGAATGACATACCGACCTTAATTTATGTTGATTATTTAAAGATTAGTAACAATTAAAATTATTTTCATTGATTGTAAGCAATTTACAGTTTAAATAAAAAATAGCAATTTCATTCGCTCTCCAGAAAGGAATCCATTGTTTTTATGCATAAATACTCAAGAACAATTAGTTTTTATATATTTTGTTTGTTACAACATCTTCAACTAATCAAGAAGGAGGCATTAGTCTGAAAGTGATTTTCCTTACCAAAATTGTTAATAGGCCTAATGGTCGTGTCTATTTTTAGAAAATATAGATTTCCTTGACACGAAAAGGTCTCTTTGAAGATATAGGAAAATTTCAAAATTTGAAGTAACATATACAGAATTCTTCTTTACCAAAGTCTAGTTTATAGCTTTAAAAATCATATCCAAATATTTGAATTCGATCTGATGGGTATTGTTGACCACCCAGCCTCCTTAAATGTCCCAACACTACAACAATATCTCTATTACAATGTACATGTATAACTGAGATTTTATTCAATAAGGTACACAACCTAATGCACTTATGTATATTTCATTGGCATTAAGGTGTCCATGCTATTTTATTCTAAAGGGAACATGATTGTAAAAGAATGCAGGACGACGTAATTATCGACCTAATTGGCGTAACAATTTTCAATAATTCAAAATACATTTACATGTACATGTATATGGTGATATGAACTCTATTAAGCAATTTGAATTGTTTTTAACGTTAATAATGAACAAAACTTACCGTTTCGTCAGAAGTTTCGAACCCGATGAAATTTTGTGCATTTTTTGATCTACGTTTTTGCGTATCGGATAAATTCGCTCGATAGAACGAAAAAAAATAAACAGGAAAAAGCGGTATGTATTTATTTATAATTTAAGTCACAAGGCATAATTGAATTATATTACAGACATCTATGATATTTAGTTGCTACCTGTAAAACTGTGACTGTTCAGGAAAAATTGACTGTTAAACAACTCTAGATTACACAATGATTATTCTTTGTGCATTTTAATGTAAGTTTATACTTATTTCTATTTCATATATTGGACGTTGTGAAATTTTATGGCCAAAAAAAATCTTTTGGCATTATACTTTACCGGTCTGTTATCACTATAAACGCCTTTGGCTAGCATTAAGTAGTAAGCATTCAAAGTTCATCGGTATGTACAATTTACCTATAAGCGACGACTGCAGGGATACTTCTGTGTATATTTTCTACGTAAAATTACAACGAAGAAAAATGCTATAATTCTATTTAACGGTGAGATAGTATCTGCACTATCTGCCAATGGTGAATAGTCATCGAAACACCGGCAGCATTCAATTTCTCTCGGAGCACTTCTGATGTATCCGAGTCGCTACGTTAGAGTCTGATAACTCTAATTTGTTTACCATCAAGAAAATCTGCATCGGTGACAAAGAAAGTTTTCTTAGGTAAAATAAAATACATATTTACTGACTATTTGGACGATAGCAAGATAAATGCCCCCTCGACAGCAACTATTTCTCTTGGTTTCGCCTCGGGAAATAGTGGCTGTTTCGGGGACAATAAATGTGCTATCCTCTCACAGCCAGTAAATAGGTATATATTAATAATAACACGTTGATTTGAACAAGGGTAACGCTCTGTAGTATTACGAAAATATAACTAGTATACTTTCACAATAGAACCAACCTCCTTTCTTTCAGAGTTACCCTGTACGTTACTTCCTTACTACACTTGACATTATTCGATCAAAATACTATTTACATTAATTGTAAGTGTGTTTCAAACATGCCTTAGCAGTATTCATATATTGAATATTGTCTTTTTTGTTATCATTTAAATGCAGTGTCCATACTGAACAGAAACAACTCTCCAAACCATTGTAAAAACGATGATACAATAAATCATATAGGTTAAATTATAAAATTTGGTACGTGTGCTTACAAAAACTTACAATAGGGTTGATATATGGTTCAAATTGCCTTCTGCTATCATTGGAGCGTGGCTGTGAAGGGATGAAATCCTTCAAATGAAAACAAAATTACAAAACTCTGGAACATTATAACTTCCGATTAAAAGATTTCGCATTAATTTACGGTTAAAAGTGGTGTTTGACATCTTTATATATTAATTTTAATTATTATAACACCATCATGTAAAAAATATAATCACATTTCAAAATTCAAAAATGGAGCAATATTTTTACATAAAATACATTTCATAAATGTTTATAATAGTAAAACTAGTTAACGTCTCGGCGGATTCAAACCCGTAACTTGGAAATCAGTAGTTGACTCTTTATCCTATTGCGCTACGCCTTAAGACGTGGCTACCCAAAAGCACAGGAACGAACCTCTTTAAGTAAACCGATTGTGATTTATAGCTCTATAGCAACTAACGTACTGATATACATTAACAATAATTTAGTTACTTTTACATACTCTTTGTGATTTATTCAAGAAAGTTGTAAATATAATAAAAAAAAATGTTTAATAAGATAAATCATGCGGGCTGTGAAACGCGGGTTATGTATTTTTTCTGCAATGTCGCTACCTTCATAACAGCACTCATCCCCAATGAAAGTATTTTATTGTTTAAATAAGTACGTCGCACATTTTGAATCATTTTACAAAAATTTGTCAAATATCCAAAGGTAAATAAATTTCTTTTAAATAATTGTATTCAATATTGGAATGGACACGGTGTAATTCTTTTTTAATTGTGGATGATGCTATTAAAAGTCTGCAGCTTAGAATAAACCATGATGTATTTAAACATTGGAATCATTATACATGTGTGAATCCCAAATTTTCGCTGTAAAAATGGGTGAATTTAAAATGTTTAAAATGTTACCCGCCCTTCCCGTCTACTTTTATTACTTCAAAATTGACATGTGCGTCATTCCATTGTTCTAAGAGTTTTATGTTTCAATTATTGTAACGAATTAGTCCAATATTTTCTTCAAGAGTACAGTATTATTACTTATGTTGTAATCCAAAATACACTGTAATTCACAACAGGGATGGGAAAGGATGACGTGACATGATGCTTTACAAACATAAAAGTATTTGAGGATCAGAGATAGATTAAAAAATACATTTTAATAAAAAAAAAAATAACCACACCACTATTTCATGGTTTTTTTTATTCTAGCAAGGAAAATATAACGGAATCATTATTTGATTCCTTTGAAATTACTCTCGTATCATTGACTGTAAGAACATCAACGAGAGGTGTTATCATCTGGAATAATGACTTAGGAATTTTTCCTGAATCTATTTGAGTACACATCCAAACTAATCCACAAATGAATGCACTTTAAAATCCAGGGAAAAAATAGATATGGAAATAGTTTTACATTCAAGAATCGCCCATGTACGTTATGACTTTTTCTCAGAATATAGGATTATAACACACATCGACGGCAAAATATTTCACTTTCAGCATTCACTAGGGGATCCTTTTCATAGGAATTTTATGTTTTTCGAATTCCTTTCGTTCAGAAAAATTTCAAAATACTCTTCATATCGCAAAAATAAACCAAAAAAAATGTGTGAAATTCGTAGATCCTCTATTTAACCATGCGCCTACTTTTGTAGCAGCGATAAATACAATAACGTGGGTTCAATGTTGAATTCTGTATTCATTTTATTTTTTTAATATCTCAGAACAGATTTTTTTTTACCCCTAAGCGTCCCATCTACTTTGTTACACAACCTTTCCCACTTCCCAGTATCGTCTTATTACAATTAGGTGATACAAAGACTAATTCATTGCTTTGTTATAGAAATTGTGCAATGTTTTATTTAAAAGCAAGATAAAAGTCTGAGGTGGTTTATTTGTCAGACATTGGACTGGATTCAGCGCAACGTGCCTCATCCAGACCAATATCTGACAAAATAGACCACCTGAGACTTGTATCTCCTACAATCATTTAATAACAAATAATCAATCGAGGTTTATTTTTGGGTCCAATATTTTATTAGGTACATGTAGATATTTTGGACAATTCTTTGCATTTAAACTTTTATTATAAATAGGCTCCACGACAGAGCTCAAACATCGTGTGTTTATCATTCCTCTTCATGTAGTCTGAGATATTTAACATCTCAATGTCTATAATTTTCATTAAAAATATTTTATAAAAAAAATAAATAAACGTTTTATTGACAGATTATTTATAGATAATATTATGATGCATTTATTAATAACAGATTTTAATTTTTATAGTGTCTTACTTGCAACTAAAACAGATTTTTTAAGTTCTCATAAAAAATACCAAAAAATCTTATAAAATAATATCTTTTTTTTAAAAAATGACATCGTGTTTCAGAATTAATATTTTAACGATTTAATAAAATAAAATTTTGGAGTAGCATTCCACCTAAAAATCTAGTTTTTGTCCTAATGAAAACTGAAGTGACGGAACAGGAAGTTCAAAAGCTTACTTACAAAACATCTTTAATTTGCCATACGGCAGTAAAAAAAAAAGTTTTTTTCTGTCGCATTACAGTATTTTTGAAATTTTGACAGAAATGTGTCCAGAATAATGACAAATAATTAATAAACAAAAAAAAAAAAAAAACGAACACAATAGGTCTTCTCGACCGAAAAGTGAAAAGACCTATTAAATTAACAATATGATTTTTCCAAATGGCACGCTACATAGCGGTAATTCAATCAATAACCACGTCTTTCTATTACTAAATCTTAATTATCGAGCAATATTATTTAGCACCTGTTTCTTTGCACACAGCACAGGAAAAATGCAACGTAATGTGATTTATGCTAGCACCACACAGCAGTCTTACCATATTGTTTGTCTTCTTTTACTGATCTAACGAGACGACATTTAAATATCTTAATATCTAACAATGTTCATTATAAGTTCGAACGCTTTATTGGCTGTGTGCATTGGAAAAACCCTCTGAATTTAAACCGTTTTCTTTATATAAGAATTTCTGTGGAGGGCATTTGTGTGTAGTGTGTACCTAATGCACTTCCTGGCAAAGGAACACTTTAAGATATCATTCTATCATTCATGTGTAAGTTTTTACTTACGAATTCTTTTGGAAATATTAAGTTTTGAATAAATTAAAAGGGTTTTGACAATAAGAAACTGTTTAAATAATAATAACTTGTTGTTTATGGTTTTTTAAAATGTAGAATAAAGTGTTGAATAAGGAATATCTATTTTCTTATATGTTTTGTTAAAACACATGTACAGTGTTTGTTTATTACTGACAAGATAAAATAAAACATCGATCGCATTAGCAATACGTTACCGACATACAAATTACTGATTTTACATTTTCCATGTAACTTTACATATGAAATAATGAATTTTGATATCAAACATTAATATCAAACAAATATTAAACATCATATAAATATTTTACAGAAAGAAGACATGCTTCAAAATCAAGGATTCGCTCATATTTATGTTGTTCCTAGTATGTTTTATACGAGCCTCCAACAAGTTGCATATATACAAATTCATACATGTATTAGAAAAACACTGAACATATATCGTATGCTTCGGAGACACAAATTTACAACCAGAAAACGTTGAAAACAACTCATGTGAATGACTAAATACACTGCACACATTTTATTATTGTCTGGTCACTTTAACATCTCTTATTATTGAAAATTTATTTATGAAAAAAAAATTGTTATTTATAAATATACTGCAGAAGAAAGAAAGTTAGACAAACAAGAAATAAGCGTCTTAACTAGGACAGGAAGTTTCTTTTAGTTAGAAGCATTAATTAATTATGATATGAGAAAAATTCTTCAGTTACAAATAGGAATTAAATTCATACTGTATATGATATCTACAGCGTAAAAATATTCAATACATGAGGATACTACAACATTTCTGTTGTTTGAAATACCCAAGTATTATCGACCACTTAACATCTTCATAAACTTTCGTGTTTTGTCACGAAACGTTACACGTACTGCTTTTATGTTCACATGCTTTGAGTTTGTCATCCCAAAAAAGAGTTATATCGGTATTTGTACATTTTCTTTTTGTAAAATGTTCAGAATCACAAGAGACGTAACCTTCACATGTCTCACAGGACTGGTAGTCCCCATTACACATTAGGCGACAATCGTTTACACATCCATCATTTGTAGTTTTCTGGCACTGTCCTCCTGAATCCGGTACAGATCCATCACTTGAGTAGCCTAAAGAAGTTCATTATTACAACTGAGTAACATGAACGCTTAGAATAAAACAAGGAGTCCACACACACACACACACACACACACACACACACACACACACACACAC
>WFKH01011801.1:15230250-15245207 GCA_016163765.1 Magallana hongkongensis
CTCTCTCTCTCTCTCTCTCTCTCTCTCTCTCTCTCTCTCTCTCTCTCTCTCTCTCTCTGAATTTAACTTATGATAATAGAATATACCTGAACATGTTTGGTTTGTGCAATAATCTGTCATGTTATTTTTAAACTCTTTAAATAATTCCAACAACATTGTTTTCAATTCTTGTACTGACGCTTCAGTTTTATTGCTAATATTACTTGTAGCGTTCCGTATTAGCTGCACATCAGCTTTTAAAGACTCTACTGAATCATTAACCATCTTCAATAAATTGGCGACTTTCTTAATTTCATTGTTACCTTGAAGAAAAAAGAAATTAATCGTCAACAACATATATACTTTCTTTACGAATAATATGTACAACAATGAGGTCAGATATATATTTCAACTACATGTACCTCTACGATCAATTTGACATCGCTCATTTCAGAAAATAAGGAAAGTTTACAAATATCCAATTGAAGAAAATAATCGAGACTACAAGAACTAGACATCATTGAGATGGTGTCCATTTCAAAGGGCCACGTTCAATAAAGGATATAAAGAACAACAGAAATTTGTTGATCCTTACCACTGCCTTCCAGATCTTAACATATCCTATATAATACAGGCATCATATGGATGTAATATACAGCAGATAGAACGAGGAGGAAAAACTCATACGTTCTAGACAGGTATTTTACACAGATGTTGTGACCTTCACCTTTCCGCATAGAAGTCGTATTCAAGATCACTGTACAACTATTCACTTCAGGTAGACATAATTGTAAAATCTGAGCAAAATCAGGTCAAAAGGAGAAAAATTAAGGTCCAACACGGGATTTTAAACACATGGTATGGTATAATATTAGCCAATGACCTAAAATTCGGTTCCGGGTCAATGCACATCCTTTTACACACAAGCACTATTAATGTGAAATATGATCAATATATTAGCAAGGATAATATATGGTCCGAATAAGATTATTTTAAAGAGTTCTGATATGACCTTGACCTTTGACCTAGAAACATGATTCAAAGTCACTAAACACCCTTAATTCAAATGATCACTGTGGGCAAAGCATAAAACAGATTTGGCCAACAGGAAAGAATATATGGACGTCTAGACAAGGATTTTACATATAAATCTGCTATGACCTTAACCTTTGATCCAGAAAGCGAAAGCTGGTTCGAGGTCACTGCACATCCTTTACCGAAAGGCACAGAAAAAGCACAGAAGAAATGCTGATATCGATTGGACAGACGGACAGACAAACTGATCACTGTAGAGTGCCTGCAGATCTGGGCCCTTATTATGTAAAACTTGCAGTCGAGAAAGAGACACTTCTACAAATACTCATACATAACCAATCGGTGTTTAAACATGTGTGGTTCTTTTGAATTCATTATTGGTGCAAAAAGTATTTTTTTAAAACTAGTAAAATGGAAATATGGAGATATGGAAAGTGCTAATCAAAAGTGTAAGAGTAAGATGTTATAGTAACATTTTTAAGGGTTTGTATTTGTACAAAATTTATTTTGTGCACACAATTACAGTTGCATTCCCCTGATGTTCAAAAGTCATTTACCCTTACCTAAACCTCTTTAGTGTGGAAGTTTTTTTCTGCAACACTGAAATTTGAAATTCTCTATTTTGCATTCAATATTATTTTCTTTTAAATCATAAACACATTAGGAAAATACAGGTAAATAGCAGACTATAGTATAATTCAGACCTATTGTTCTGTACCTAATTATCAAATGTCTGCAGAACGAGGAACACATCCACCCATCCAATGAACATGCAGATGTGCCAACAAAGAATTAAATACCTAGAAGCCATAACTCTAGGTATTTTAACTGTCAATTCATAATCATGTCTAAAACGTTTATACAACCTAAATAACATTGATTCTATTTGTACAATACACAAATAATTATTTTTATCCGCAAATCAATGATGGTTAGAAATATCATTTATTTCAATAGGGGGAGGTATCTAAGTTTTCAGAGGAAAGAGATCGAGCAGATCATCGAAGTCATTTATCTCAAATGACTCTTTGAATAATATAGGGACATTGGGAAGTGAACATCTTTATTGTTCATACATTCATTAGTGTGTAATTGATAGTACTGAACAGTAATTAGAATTACATGCCTTTTATTGAAAATAATTAATTAAATTACAATTACATGTACTTGAAAAGGTCTACATGCGATAGTATGCATTCCTTGCCCCCAAAATTAAAGTTCTAAAGAGGGCTTTAAAAAAAGGTTTAATATCGTTGAAATCATATTGAAAATAAGTATTTAAAAGGTTATCACCCCAATGATATCATAATGTAGAAATGACGTTATTAACATCGTTTTATTTTGAAAAATTAATGTTTTGGAGCAAACTATAGATGTTTTCCGACGGTTTTTAGACTGGGAACCATCGAAAGCATGGTTGCTTAAGTACAATTTTTTAAAACTATGATGTGTATTATTATATGAACAAACAGATTTGTAAAAATGGTAGTTGAGCAGACCTGCGCTTTATACTTCCGAAGGCAAAATATGAAGGAAAAATGACAATATTATCATTTGTTTGCAAAATTGCGGGAACAAGCTCATTTCAGTGACGTCATAGATGATCCTAAATTGTAAGAAATGTTGTTACATTGTTAATGTCTGCTGATGTCATTGAGCAACTAGATCTGGGCACTGGTAATGCAAAGATCCACAATATCAGTTTTGTTGCCAACAATGCATTTAAGTCGAATTAACATTTGCTGATATAAAATTATGGTACAATATTTTTCAAAAACCACAAAAATACATCTTTGTTGATCGAGCATTCAATGTTGGTATTAAAGGCAAAGTCACTTTAATCACTAAATTAAATTATTGATTGCAATAAGTGATAAAGGCACTCAGTAATTATGATCGAATCATGTCTGTTTGATTGTAATACCCTCACAATTAAGGTAAGTATAATACTGTAGACTACTTTATGTTCACAATGGGTCAATCTTCATTTCTTGTATTTCGTGGATACAATTTCCCCCACGAATTAACATTCCCAAAAAGTAATGAAACAGTCTTGTTCCATTCGACACAGAAGCAAAATAACGAAACTTCATCTCAACGAACCTTTACAGAATTGACAATCCACAAAAATTGTTATTAGAGAATTTGAACGAATCTACAAGAAGTTTGCGTCTCGCAGTAGAAATTTTATCATATAAATAGTTATATAATAATTTTTTACTAGTTAAAGTAAACATATGTATGTTCTTACCCTGTAACATCTCTTTCTCCAAATCATTGGTGTTCAGGTTATTAACAGTGGAAAGCGCAACGCCGAAAGAGATACCGAGAAAAACTGCAATCCAGATAGCACACTTGCATGTCTTTTGAATGGAACAGCTTGTATGCTTCAAATAAAAAATGTGGGTCTTAGCATTCAACTTGCACTACTTACAACAATTAATAAAAAAATAAATGTAAAATATTTTACTTTTGTGTAGAAATAAACAAAACTTACTTTTGGTTCGGACTGGTCACTTTCTGGACTAAAACCAGGTTCTGAGACAACATATCTCGGGCGTGCGGAAGGTGGAGGTGGGGGCTAAAATGAAAGCAACCATTGGTTTGAATTTTAATGGTTTAAAAATACTATGTCAGTGTTGTTAATAATATACAATTAACGCTAGTTGCTGATTAATTGTCTTACTCTTTTTATATATTTTAGATGAAAATGACTTTTTGATATAACAAGACTAACAGATTATACTGGAAAAGGAGAAGCCCGCACTTGGTTTACATAACTCATTTAATGTGTAGGAGTGTTAAAAAAGACACAAAATGAAAGGAAGAAAACCCTTTCTTGGTTTAACTATGTGACTAATTTAATTTATTTAAGGGAGCTTAATTTTAAAACTGCTTAAAATAACAATCGATGAATTTGAATCCTCTCATATTGACTCCAAGAAAGATAACTCTGTTCAGTCTGTTGCTGCCAAAGCGGTTTTACTCGCTTATACGAATGAAATTTAATACCAGAATTGAAAGAAGTGATTCATTGAATACATTTGACACATAAACTAGTTTCAATTTGTATGACAAATCACTTGACAGACACAAATTTAAGCTATATAATTTGATTTCAACCGTATCTCTGACGACATTGTTTTGTGAAGTACAATATGCTACTTATTGAGTTTTTATTCCCTATTAATAGTTCAAAATGTTTAGTTTTTATTCTCTATTAAAAATTCCAAATGTTATTTTGTCGTGGCTGAAAATTAAAAAAAATATTGTTTTATGTTGTGTATAAAGTACCCGAAGTTTCATGAGGCATAAATAGTACTTACGATCGAGTACATAATTCTTGTCCGTCTGTACTTAATGGAATAAGAATAATAATATTATAGGTACTACTCTTTCATTATTTTTTATATTTAGCTATGTTTATCTACCTTAGCCACTCTTCTTTCAAGAATTTTTAAATTAAACCAACTGGTTTGAAAAAAAAGTGAATTAATCATCGACCAAAGAACTTTTGTACAAGAAATATTAGAATGTATATACTATATATGATTTAAAACCTTACCTGTTCGCGTCTGGGTGTATTATGTAAACTCCATGGCCCTACATCTGCATAATCCTATATCAAGATATAATGGTAAAATATTAATGAAGATAAACATAGATTTTGGGTCATAACGCTCGAGTGAGTAATATTTTTCAAGTTTATTATTTCTTTTAATATATTCTTATTTACGAAAAATTATGTAATTCACCCCAATACTTTTTTTATCGGATGTGACTTTATTGTTATACTAAAAAGATTATTGCATTCCTCCTTTGGTAAAATTATTGGTCTAAGGATCATTTTAGCTTTATGAAACTTAAAGAAAGAATCTGGCAAACCCCCCCCCCAAAAAAAAAAAACCAGAAACAAGGACCCTTTTAAAGCAGGTATGTAAATATATCAACAGCGGGCAGGGTGGATGTAATATAGAAAAAATAAATTTCAACGTCCTGTTCCTCTACTTTTTACAGATAGTTAAGGGAAAGTTCTCTTGTTTCTTATCATTAGGTTGGGGTAGGTTTGCTCCGTTCCCTCGCTTTCAAAACGGTGGCACGTACTTAAGTAGTATGAATTTGACTATTTCTTAATTGAGTTGAAGTTTGGCAAAATGTTCTTTTAAGAGTAATTCTTAACTACATTACCGATGGTTGTGTGCCGTTGGAGCCTCTGGAATTATTGAAGAAACAAAAACCTTCTATTCCAGGTACATTCTGCTCATAATATAAACGATTAAGATATAAGCATTTGTGATGATATATCGATTAACGGAAATGTTACAGGTCGCGTTCTCAATATTTTGGCAGCTTCAAAGTTTTAATTAGGTTTGTATTTATTTAAAATGTGAAGTTGCTCTTTTAATGCAACCAAAATGAGTTGTGTCGTGTAAATACAAAGTTTACATGCAGTGCGTCTGAACACGTCAAAACATTTCACAAATTGTTTATTTTCAATCCCACTTTAATATCACTATATGAATTTTTTTCTTGTATGTATCTGTTAAAAATGTAACAGAATATTTTGCAAAACCATTTCCTACAATAGGCTTCAACGTTTTAGATTTCTGCAGTATTCGTCACCAATGGGTATTGACGCAATTAATCGTGATTTTAAAATGTAGTGCATCTTTAATTATAACCATCATAAAGAATCATATGCTTAAAACTCACCGGTGCATTGTCATATTGAGCACATTGACCTCTTCCATGGATTTGTGACTGCAAAATTAAGAAAAATCAAACTCTTATATTATTGTACCTCTAAACGTAATAACATCACTTAAAATTTGTAAATGCTGCAACATTTTATTAGCTTTGTGAATGTGCAAATCTTTGTTATGCAGTTGCAAAATAAATTGTGTTATCTTAATACTTTATTGTTTATTGCAAAAATACAGGGTTTTTATTCTATTCAATCCAAAATATTGCCATTTATAACCAAACAATTAAATGAAGATGCTACCGGTAGTTATAAGTTTTATTTTAAACCTTTTTTTTCACAATGTCAAGATTTTCTTCATTTATAATGTTTATATTCTGGGCTTACGTTGACAAAAGCAGAAGTACTTAGAGCCCTTATCTAGCTCACGAACTATAATATAATATATGAAAGAGTGGCTAATGGTATATGCACTCCGTTTGAAATCTGATTACATACCACGACTCCACCAGTCTCTCTAACATGTTGCTGTTCAAAGGCGATAAGATGGTATCTACAAACAGTTTTAATAGCTACTTTAAGAGATCAGGATGAAATATGTGTAAAACCTACCCGTGCATTGTCATATTGTGCACATTGTCTTCTTCTATCGTAGTGTAACTGCAAAATAAGAAAAATCAAAATTTTATATTTCTTCACATCTCTTATTAATAGCATTCCTTATAGCGTGTAAAAGTTGCAACATCTTATAAGTATCTGGTGAATGTGCAAATCTTCGAAGTGCAGTTGCCTATAAAATAATTGCTTCATGTTGATAATTTATTATTAATTGCACTGAATACTTTGCGGATAAGTATTTGAAATCAACAATTCAATCAGGAAAACTGCCATTTGTAACAATATAATTTAATTAAGATACTACTTGTCGTTGTAATTTTATAACTATTTCTTATTTACTTCAATAAGGTAGATACATACTGTATTTTGTAATATTTATATTCTAGTATAGAAATATTCAGACTCCTTTTTAAATATGTTTACTTACCGTGACTCTATCAGTCTCTCTAACATTTTGGTGTTGTAGATTTAAGGGCGATAATGGTACATGTATCTAAAATCAGTTTAAATATTTACTTTCAGCTCAAAAATTATGATACTGGAACAATGTAATTCGTACATAATACATGAAATTTATTAAAGATGTACTTTTTCTAATGCATGATATCTCATTTCATATCATTAGCTTTTATAATTGTTCACAGGTTTGAATGTAATATTGATAATACTCACTGGTTGTCCCCTAAAGGTGCTGTGGCTCTATAAAATAATATTATGCATGTTATTATATGGTGAATACATGCGTAATTGAATTTCAATTATTTTAAAGCCTTTAAGTCATTACTTCTTGGAGTTAAAATTCTCTATTTGCAAAATGATGTTATTATTAGTAAAACATCCAACATACAAAGCGAGGTCCTCGAGAACAGTATGAAGATTGTTGTACTCCATGTGCCTTAATGAAAAAAGCCACTTTTAATAAAACAAAACAAATAATAACACAAATTATACGATAATATTGGTATTAGTTGATAATTTTGATAATTTGTAAAATAATTTTTTTCTTTCCTATTAATAAGTGACGTCACATTTGAACAAAATTCCATGTAACATTAACTTATTATTACCTCATTCTCGTCAGTATCATCATTATAATCAATTGGAAGTTCGTTGAACCCTAAACAAAACAGACGAAAATCACTGATAAAGCATTTTTCTTCGAAAGAAAATAATTTAAAAGTTAGAAAATTAAGTACTTACATTTTGAATACATTCAGTGCATGATGTAATATTTTATCAGATGGAGACAAAATACTTTATCAACGGAGACATAATACTTTATTAAATGAAGACAGAATACGTAGGACATACCGTCTCTATTTTGCAGCCTTTGCTAAAAAACAAACACGATATTTTAGGAAAATATTAGGAAAAAAATAATTTGGACTCCAAAAGAGTTCATATTTTTTTTAATTATTAATTCACAATTATTAAACAACTGATTGATTTGTTGAACGGGATCGAATTAAATTTAAAGGTTTACCTGACCGTCTCTGTTTTGTACACCCTGAACATCACTGTATGAAGAACCCTACCACAAGAAAAAGCAATTAAAATAAAAACCTCAATTGAGGTTAATTATGAATGATATAACATTAATTTTGTTACGAGAAAGAAAAGGCGAGAGAAGGAAACTTAAAATAAATCAAATAATTACATTAAGATTACAAAATTTTGTAGAACTAGTTTTAAGCTTTTTTTAAGAAATACAAAAGCAGATTAACAAGAGTTCAGAGGGTCATAACAATGAAAAAAACTTAATAAAATATTTCTATTTCTTTTTTCTAGATATGTCATATATATGATAACACTATGTATTTCCTCAATGCTTTTTTTTAACCAAATTTGTCTTCTCATTTTTTTAAAAAAAATTATTGCTTTCCTCATTTGGCTTTGGTCAAATCCTTGGTAGGGTTCATTTCAGCATTGTAAACCTTTTTAAAGCAAGAATGTAGCAACAGTGTGCAGAGGGGCATGCAAAAGGGAGTCCATTTTTGTAGTGTTATTGGTTTGACCATAGACTGAACATTGCCGATTCAGCGTCAGTCGTTGCAGTTTATTTGAAGAAAAAGTATCTAGGGATGTTTCATAACATTTTACCTGCTAATTTAGTCTGTTGATTTTAAGCAAAAAACGTAAAAAGCTAATATTCAAGAAAAACCTAATAAATATAAACATATTAGAATTTTTAATAAAAAATATATGTCTGAATAAATTGTTGTCAACAATTCTGAAAAATTGACCGTTTTAGGAAAACGACTCCCCCAAGAATATTCTTATATTTAACATTGGTTAATTAGGCTGTTTATGCTATCAATTCTATCTGATACATATGTTATTACTCCTATTGTAATTTTTAGAGGGCTGTTTTCAAAATCCTTCGTTTAATGATGAACCTTGTTGTGAATTATAAACGATTTGAATATTCTATTTTCATAAATTTTAGGTGGCAGTTTTGTTTTTAACATGTAATTTGAATACATGCTATGCTTTCAGTGCATAAAAGTGACAATCTTCTCACTTATTTCAAAAAAACTATTTTATTTAAAAATCAACTCCATAAAAATTAGTTATCAAAGACCTGGACTCTTTACTTTTCAATTGTAAAGGAAGATAATATGCAATATTATTAATTAACAAATTTACCAATTGTTGTGTGCTGTTGGAGCCTCCAGAATGATTGGATAGACGAAAACCTTCTGTTCCATGTATATTCTGCTCATAATATAAATCATTTTGAATTAGAAAAGCTTTTATGATATGTGTTTTATGAAAATGTTACATGTCAATTTCTTAATACTTTTGCAGCTTCAATGTTTTTATTACGTTTATTTTGATCAAAAATCGAAGAAGTTGCTTTGTTAATAGAACCAAAATGTGTAGGATGTCGTTTAATACTATGGTTTGCATAAGATGCGTATTAACACGTCAGAATTATTGACATACTGTTTATTTTCAATCTCAATCTCAGTTTGATATAACGACATGTAATGTATTTCTTGTTTTCTTGTGTATCTATCTTGAAAAATATAATAAAATATTTTGCAACACTATTTCTCGCATTGGCTTCAAATGTTGAGATTTCTCCCGTATTCACCACAATTTGATAAGAACGCATTTAAATCATGTTTTACAATGTAACTTAAAATATAATGTACTACCACGTGTTATATCTACGTATGCATTGTCATTTTTGAACAATATCTTCTTCCTTGGTATTGTGACAAATTCAGAAAAATCAAACTTTTTTGTTGTTGTTTTTTTTTTTTTTTTTTTACATCTCTTTATAATAGCATTTTATTCAGTGTGTACAAGTTGCAATTAATAAGCTAATGTTTAATGTGCAAATCTTCGTAATGGAGTTCCAAAAAATGTTAATCATGTTGGTAATTTGTTATTTACGGAAATGACTATTTTGGGGATAAGTATTTTAAATTAACAATTTAATCCGGAAACTGTCATTTGTAACCATTTAAATTTAATGATGAAGATACTTTAGGTAGTTATTATTTATTACTCTTTCTTTCTTACTATAATAAAGTATTCTATTCTGCTTTTATAATAGTTATATTCTCGGCATACGTTAAGAAGCATGACTCTTTCAGCCTCTCTAACATTATGTTGTTGTTTTGCTGTTGTCCAAGGGCGATAATAGTGGTTTTAACATTTTTTTTCAAATTCAAAAATTATGAAACTTGACCATTAGAATTTGTAAATATTTCATTAGATTCATAAAAGATTATATTATATTAGATTTATAAAAGATGTAAATTTGTAATTTATGATTGAGTTGTTTGTATTATTACTATAATAATAATTATTATTTTAGATCGGGTGTTATATATAAGAATTGATAATGCTAATAAAAATAATAATTATTGGTTGTCCCTAAAATATTCTGTTGTTCTATAATATTATGCATGTAAGTGTCATTGAATTTCGATTTATTTAAAAGCCATTTATTCATAACTTCTTGAAGTTAAAATTCTTTATTTGCAAAATGATGCCAATTTTTGTAAACATCAAACATACAGAGCGGCGTGTTCGGGGAATGTAACAGGAAGTAGATTTCTAGTAATGTACTCCAGATGCCTTAATAAAAAAAACCAGCAAAAATTATTAAACAAAAGAAAAAATTATGTTGGTAATAGGTGAAAATTTTGGTGATTTGTAAAAGTGATTTTTTTCTTGCTCATTTACCAGTGACGTGTCCACATGTGAATAAATTTCCATGTAACATTTATTTTATTGTTACCTCATTCTCGTCAGTATCGTCATCATAATCTATTGGAAATTCATTGAACTCTAAAAAACAGACAAAAATGGCCTTAAATGCATTTTACCCAGAATTAATAAACTTTTAAAGTAAAAATTAAAGTTCACTTGCATACATTCAATGCATGATGTGATAATTTATCATATTGAGACTAAATACGTAAGTCATACCTTCTATATTTTGCAGCCGTTCCTAAAAATAAATATAATACAAAATCAGTGTTTAGTTTATATCGATAGGCAACATCCTATTGTTTTGAAAATATTAGGCATATGAAATGAATGTGTACTGCAAAAGGAGAGACACATTTTAACTATGCGTACTCAATCATTGAACAATTCATTGATTTCGTTCAATCGAATTTAAAGGTTTACCTGACCGTCTCTGTTTCGAACACACTGAACGTCACTGTATGAAGAACCCTACCGCGAGAAAAAAAAACTAAGTCAATTATGATTATTAATGATATATAACATTAAATTTTTTTAAGAGAGATAAAGTGAGAGGGGGGAATAATAAATCGTATAATTACATTTAGTTTACAAATTCCGTAGAACTAGTTTTAAGCTTTTCGGAAGAAAATAATCATGTAAAAATAAACTCGTACGTTAGTCCGTTAATAATATATGCAATAAATCTCAAGATATTTGATAATATATCAAAATTAATAAATATGAAATTAAAATATCGAATATGAATATCATGAATCTTTGCGACTGTAAATAGTAATTATTTTCGAATATGAAAAACAAGTTGTTTAATATATAACAAACGTTGTAAATGTAATTCACGCATTCTTGAATAAAAACTATCAAATACAAATAGTATTGGAATCACAATATTATTCATATGAATAACAAGATCAGTGTAACGTTTAACATGTTTATAAAACTTTTCATGGTCATTGCAGTTTTGAACAATTATTACCGAGTTGTTTGTTCTGTTGGATGTTTCCGACCTTTCAGAATCAGTGGAATTCCCAGAAACTCCAAGGTGCGTGTCTTGAACGTCCTGCTGATTCTGTTGGCGGTTATATAGAAGCAATAGTAATATATGATTTTGAAAGGTATCCGATGGTCAGAACAATACATTTCATACAAAATCATAGCCGTTTTTTGCAAATGTCTTGTTTATGTGAACAATCTCCTAGATTTCATAAATTAATGGTTTTACTCAAATATACAAAATATCAACTTTTTTTTTAAAATAACAATATGTAATTT
The DNA here is from genome assembly GCA_016163765.1 of Magallana hongkongensis. Classification (NCBI taxonomy): domain Eukaryota; kingdom Metazoa; phylum Mollusca; class Bivalvia; order Ostreida; family Ostreidae; genus Magallana; species Magallana hongkongensis. Next base: position 15,242,084 of record WFKH01011801.1, read on the forward strand.
TATGTAGCAATAATGTTTTGCTTTTTTTTTAAATAGGGGTCATGTAGAAAATTATGATATAAAGACAGATTGAATGTATTAAAAACGGCCCGATATGAAAATATATTGAAAAATTAAATCCAATGAAAACTTACCCTAATATTCCGTTGCCTTTTTTTAAATCGTGGCTGAAAAAGATAAATAATCTATCACTTCGGTGCCAAAAATATAATGAATGAATCAAATTTTATTTTTAAAAAAAATTCTATAAATTACAAAACCTTATTTTACTCAGAAATACATATTTGTTTTAAACAATATGTTGTTATTTCTGTAAAAATTTTATGATAATATGTCAACCATATTAACATTGAAAGAATAATATGCTAACTGATATAATGTACATAATATTTAGTTTTGTATATTTTAAGATAAACAAAAGCTGCGATTGTTAGTTTAGCTTGGTGATGTTCTTATTCGAACATTTCAAATGTATCTTTTCATATCCAATTTTCACTAAACTCTATTCAAAATATCGTTTGGGTTATACAGCGACATATTAAAGAAGGTGGTCATCGTCCTGATACTTAAATCTTTAAAGTAAATGGCTAACAATGCTCCAAGAGTTACTTCATGGAGAAGAACTGTAGGTTCTACCAGTACACTGTTGGATTTCTTGAGCATGAAACTTTGCACTTAGGGGCCATAGATAGAAAAGGTCAACCAGCGATAGGTCGAAATTGAAGGGAAAAAAAAGAAACGCATTTAAAATTTCTTCAAATAGCTCAGCATTATGACAATAAAGATCGAAGCCAAGTTTATAACACGCTTCAACATTTTGAAAGGATAATATTGTACTGCGATATGTTATTCAATCAAATACGTATGAAGTCAATAGATTCTAAATGAAAATATACTATTATTTATATATCTTATTCATGAACATATACTTCGAACTGCACTGGTAAAATTTTGGACTCAAAATTGTGCTTAAACATATTTTATTGAAAAGTCCAACCAATTCAAAATTGCGATTTCTTTTGAAGTCTATGCTTTCGGTACGTTGTACAAAATGCAGGTTATTCCAAATGCTCTATTTAAATTGAATCATCTTATGAAATGTCTTTAAACACGTCAAATGCTCATCATGAGAGCTGTCTTATTTTCAGTAATTGACAATTTTTACTTTGCCCTCCTGGTTTAAAAACCAAGTCTGAGTAAAAAAAAATGTCTTTTTGACAGAGATGAACTTTGTTTTGTTATGTTATTTTAATAGTGAAACAAACCTCAGGTCTATTCCCTTTAAACTGCACAACTAAAGTCTTCTCTTTGCCTAACAAGTTCTTGAATTTCAATGGTAAACAGAAGAATTTCTTTGTCAATTTTTAGTAAATACAAAGTATATCAAACTTCACTTGCAAAGCGACTTAATGGTTGAAGCAGCTGAATGTATAGTATCATGCACGGATCTAGAGGGGGTTCCCCTGGAAAATTCAATTATTCAAATGTATTCCATTTACATAGTACATTTATCGAAAATAGGTGTCAAACCCAACCTCCCCCCCCCCTCCTACGCAAATACAATTATCTCCCAGTCAGCTGCAACTAAAAGAATTAAGGCCACGTACATGTATATATCATCCAATTCAGTTTAGATTTTTCATCCGTGCCCGCTCCTCTAAATATCCAGCATTGCAGTTGTTTTTTTATTTCAATTTTAAAAAATAGGTTAAGAAAGCAAGTAAGATAAATTTAGGACACAGCACATACGGAAATGAACAAAAAAATATGGTTCAACATATAAAGCATTGTATCATTAATTCCCGCGCTTGCGCGGGATATCATCTAGTATCATCTAAACTTAAACAATGAAAGTGTATTTTTATTGCCCGAGAAGTCCCCTTTTTCGGTGCTAAAGAAACAAAGGGAATGCCTTATCCTCGTAATTACTTCTGATAAATTCATAAAATATTTAAAAGATATGTTTATTTAATTTTTTCCACTTTAATATAACGGTTATATTACTGTGGAAGGTCGATCTAGAGTAGCTTTTTCCCCGTGATGAAATCTTACTGTAAACAACAGAAACCCTACTATTGGGGAAATCATACCATTTAACAGTAGTACCGATAATATTAAGCGTAAGTGAAATGTTCTAAAAGGACCTGAAAACAATCCAGGGAAAAAGTAAACATTTAGGGCATGTAAGTTCTAAAAAGTTTTTAAAGCACTAAGATACTTCCTCTTTTCGGACCAGATTAGGAATGTTTAGACGTGATCAATTCTGCAAAAGACCTTGAAATTAAGGTTTACAATGTCATTTGACGACTTTGAAAATATTTGCTGGAATTATGTAATCACAACCCTAAGATTCTTCATATTTTTGGACAAAAAAATGGTGATTTAATTAACTGCAAGCAAACTTAAAAATAAATCAAAACCAATTATATATGAACATCAATGTTAATTTTAAAATGACACGTTAAACAGATTTAGTGTATTTAATTAATACTTCTTTTATATCTGTATACAACCTTTTTCACTTTTAATTATCTTACACGCTCTTAACTCTACTTCCATTGACACCCCTCCCTCCACCTTTCAAACACGAAAAATCAGAAGCAGAATATCACACTCTTACCATGTCTAAAGGTTCCCATGAAATGTGACCATTTCCTTTGCGAAGACATTTAAATCTATATTGAGGAGGTCTATATGTTTGGTTGGGAGTTTTGTGCATAACTGAAGAGGTATAGCGCCTTTTCCCATTATTTCGCCAACACCTGTGTCTGGACGGAAAGTACCTGTTACTAAATATAGCTTCATGTACCTGTCGCAATATGATTTTCGAAACATAGATACTGCTTTTATAATGTTGTCTGTAACAACTGATTTGTCATAAATTCGGGAAACCTGCATCGAGAAATGAATATATAAAACTCTGTGTATAATGTCAGTTGGTATTCTGAAGCGTGATAATTTCCATGCAGCAAAATGCAATTTGATTCTAAGTGTACAGCTGTATATAGAATCTGTTTATATTGGGTGTGCTCATACTCAGGTTGAATGAAACAAGATAATTTTTAAAAATCCAGCCAATTAGATACATGTAATCTTATCATGCTTATCAATTAAGTGAAAAAAT
>WFKH01011801.1:15245307-15255977 GCA_016163765.1 Magallana hongkongensis
ACCATTTTTCATCGCATACTAACTATTTTCCTATATATCCCTGACAATTATTATTATTTTAATGTTGTCGTGTAAGATAATTAAGACTCTTAGAGCATGATAATTGTGTAATTTGCGTTTCTTTGAATATTTTTTAACTAAATATTGTATAATATTGAAAATGTCTGATGTTTGCAAAAGTGCTATATTGTAGGCGAAATCGTATATTAAGTGCGCTATACCTCTTTGTTGGATCTTTTGGAAAATTCTTTAAATTTGATATATAGATATGTTTTGCATTGAATCATTCGAAAGTTTGAATATAACAATAAAGTAGAATAGATAAAGCAAAATATTTATTTTGTTTATATATTTACAATATACGATAAAATCAGTATATGTGCGTTTTATATTGATTTCCTATTGAAACGACATTTATTCAACTCTCCTTTACTCAAATGAAAATAAAATAATCTTTATGAATATTGAATAAATAGACATATGATCTGCCTAAATGTACATCTTTTTTTCTGTGGATACAGATTATTAAAATATGGTTTAGTTTTCCAAATATTGGATTGTATTCATAATAACGTGTGGATAGATAAAAAGAATGTTGTTAAACTTATCGGCGAATTATATTTCTTTTCAAATGGAGGTAATCAAAAATACGTTTATAGTTTACTTTGACATTACTGCAAATCATCAAAAATAAATCTCATTCAAGATTATTTTGAAAGAAACATGTCTTTTTATCAATAACATACACAACCAGAACCGTTTTAGCTTCTCTCCCTTGTTTGATTTTCAAAAGAAAAATAACTTTATTCTCTACATGAATAATAACCGATTCAGTTGATAAAATTATTATTCTTTTCGAGATAAAGTTTAATACACAATTTACTGCTTGAAACTTAAATCTATCTATATAAGCAGTTGATTTGTTCTACGTTTTAAGGGATATCATATTGATGCGTCACAAAATTTGTTTTCAAAGTGGTACCGATACATGTAATTTAAGAGAATAATATAAATTTGTTAGTTTTTTCCTCTGTCGGATACACGAAACACATATCTAAATTATGCATTCAAGGTCTTTAAAATGTTTTTAGGTGGTTCGAGTTTTGCACGTTCTTCCTGGTAAATATGTTCCTATTTCAACTTCATTTCCAATACAAATCCTTCAAGATTATTGTCAAATCTCCAAACAAACTAAAAATTTTCTTATTTTGCTTTCCTATTATGAGTAAACGTCAGAAAAATTAATTGATTGGATGAAAAATGACAACTAAATTTGCTAAAACAATTGGTTGCCTCTTTCACTTATGTTCTTTTCGACGTATTGTCAAAATACTCAAGTGAGGTTTTCTGATCAAAATTTGTTGTCTGTTGTCGATGACGCTGTTATCAACTTTTAACATTTTCGTCTTCTTCTCCACAACCAGACCAATTTTACATGCACAAAGCATTCTTATATAAATGACGTTTGTTAATGGGGAGATAATAAAAAAGAATGAAAATGGTGTGCTATAAAAATATTATAAATATTCTTCGCAGAAACCAATTAGTAACATAAAAAACTTTATATAATCTCCCTGATATATGGTAGATTTAACTTTGATCAAATTATGACCACCTGATGGAGAATTAACAAAGTTCATAATAAAAATAAATAGAAAACAACTCTTAGATTTTTCTTCTGAATAAAATAAAAGCTGTAATATGCGGAATAAATAGCAAACTATTTTAACGTAATTTTAATGTTATGTTGTGTCAAGGGAAGAAGTAAAGTGCCATTTTAGGAATAAGACTATATATAAAAAATCGTCCTTAGAATGGCAAGAATTTAATGTCCTACTTTGTGTTTAAGGAGGCTGGATGGTCAACAAATTCACCATCAGATCTACTTTAAGTTTTAAATAATGATATGTTTAGCTATAAGCTATTATTTAGTAAAGAAAAAGTCCATAAATTTTTCCTTTTAAAATTGGGCATTTTCCTATATTTTTACAGAGCGTCTTATTCTAAAGGAGACCAGTACAGCCTAAAAATGGCCACGACCATCGAGCCCTCTTAAAAATAAAACCATGTCTTGTTAAATACATGAGACATTTTCTTACGATTCCAAAATATCTAGCTTCAATTAAGTGGCTCATTTACCTTATCTTTTACCTTTACCTCATTAAATCAGTTCTTTCAAAATCTTTCTAATTGATATTGTATCTATCATTTATATATCAGTCTATGTGTCTGGTGTCAGTTTTATCTTTGAACATTATAGTGATTTTTTCAATTCTTTTAAAGGGGGGGGGGGGGGGGTAATTTACATGTTTTGAATTTAATACATATCAAATGCATTTGCATTCAAGCGAAAATATATACTTAAGCAAAATCATTGAATCATGTGGGTTGTCACAAAATGTATTTTACTAGGGTTTGGGAGTGGATTTTATATAGTATATTGAATATTTGAGAGTTATTTTTAACCTCAATTGTATTACCGATGTGCTGTAATAATATTGGTTGGTCGAGTAGCATTCGCATGTTGATTTGATCTTAATATTGTTGTTTTCCTTATTTATGGTTCACTGCTGGTTATCGATACTTGTAATGTTGGCGTGTGTATGTAAACAATCATCTATATTTCAATTATTGTTGATTGTACGGTGTTTTTGTTAAAGCTACAGTTGAAGACAGACGTGTTAATTAAAATCATATGATAATTTTAACGTAATGTCCTATATTACGGTAGTAAATAACATTACTTACATGTACTTCAAGGCATGTTGAAAGTTAGCCGCCTGCCATCTTGTTTACGGAGAATTATTTAGTTTCTATCAAAACATTATTGCTAGTCTTACCGGTGCATTGTCCGATTGTTTAGATTGTTGATGTTTGTAATTCTACTTCATTTATTTTACTGATGATTATTTATTAGCATCATATCTTATCAAAATATGTCGAACTCATTGTCATGGCGTAATGTATATGGAATGTTTGTTATTGATCTGTATTCTTGCGCAAAGAATTGTTTTAATTCTTGTTTGTATGTAATTAGATATCTCTGATTATAATTCAATATTAAGTAGACAGGACACTTTGAAATTATGTATTTTTCTGTAACTGAACTTTTGCTGTAAATGTAGTTCCCAGATACTCTAGAAGGAAATTATTCATTGGTTTCATTGATCACGTGACTATATTCAGAAGTCTATGTATATGAGGCAAACGCTTGCATCATCACTGCATATCATGTCATATTGACTGAGCGGCTTATCTGAAAGAGCATTCTATCTAGGTATGAGAAACAAAAAGACTGTAGATTAATTAAAGAATAAGCTAGGCTACTCCACCGCACGGACACCACAATCCACTTTGTTTTATATTGTTGGAAATAATTATTATTGAATAATGAGATGTTTTGCTGACTGAATAAACTATTTTGAAACGAGATTATGGAATTAAGACATATCTTATCAAGATCCAGAGTACGAGATGATTTGTACTAGAACTCGGGAAACGGAGGATACCCCCCCCCCCCCCGTTTTGTATTTCTTACAATTTATTTATCAATTAAACGAAGGAAAAGAAAACTGTGAGCTGATCTGGCATTTGACAGGGTGCTAAAGAAGCTTACACTTAATCAATGGAATGTATTCAATGATATTTTGAATATGCTGCTGTTACATATGACAGGGTACATGCATTGTTAACGGAAAAGTAATTAACATAAAAGTCTCGGTGATAGTGGATCACTGATAAATCAAGTATCTTTGAAAATACAGGTATACAATGACATTCTAGTTGATAAAGAAAATGACTTGACTCAAGGCTTCTCAACGCATTAAATTTCTTTACGATCTGTATCTTTGAAGTATTTGAATAGCGCTTGCGTGGTTTTTAAAAAAATATAATTGAAGTTCTCTTTTGTGAAAACGCTTAGGTTCAATGCTGAAGCAAACTTCCGGGTGCAGAATTTTGCAGATTTTTTTAAACATTTTAAGCAATATGAGCTATATAATTAGGAATTTTAGTTTTATTTAAATTGAGGAAGAATAATAATTCTTGATGTTATTAAATAGCTCTCTAATAAATATCATTAAAACAAATCTTCATTCTCTATCAGAAAATTATATCTGCACTCTATGGAATACATAAATCAATCCAATCATTGTACAAGACAAAACATTGTATTATTGTACAGGGCGACAACATTGTAATATTTCTTTAAACAGAGACTTAAAAAATCGATCAGTAACAATCTAACAGAAAACATTTTCAAAGTGATAAATGCATCTCACATTGCTTTAATGATTCCGTAAGACAGATTTTTTCTCTCAGCTGCAATTGTTGATATCTGATTAGATTAATATATTTTCACGTGGTTTTTTTTCCTTCAGATTCATTTTCCTGAAGATTCATTCAGAATATTAGTTTAACTACTACTACTGTTAATTCAATAATATTCGATAACACTCATTTTCGTGGGTTTCGTAGATGAGCAAAGTTACGCTTTCAAATCTTTATGTAAAAAATATAATTGACAACAAATGATTAAAAGGTAGATAATTCATCACACGCGGACTTAGAATTTTGAGCAAGGAGAGGAGGGTCCGAATGATGTTAGTTTTTGTTTGCTTGGATTTGGGGTTTTATGTATCTTATTTGAAATTACGTTTTATAAGTCTGATTTTTTTTGGACCCCCACCAACACACTCAACCCCCCAAATTTAGATCTGCACATGATCCACAAATTCTTATTTTCGTAACATGAAACTTATCCTCAAAGAATTATAATAACTACTGGCAGACCACGTGTAATCAGTATAGGAACAAATGGGAAAAATAAATTGTATACATACTCTGTTGACAATTAAACAGAACTGAAACTCAGCTTTTCAAGGTCATCGAATGCTAAAAGGTTTGATTGAATAATGTTTACAGTCGCAACATCGATACTAGCTACAGACCATATCAAAGACGGAAGAGATAAGTTCCACTCAGTCAAACAAAAATACATCAATTAAATTTATGTAAATTGTTGACCTATACAAATGTTTTATATTAATTAAAAATTCAGAAGTAAAAACGAAACAATGCCATAAAAAAATCTAAATAGATTACAGAATATATGTCTTTATTGTTTATATTTTTATTTTCATGATGTAAGGTTGCACCTATTTAAGTTCTAATAATCTTAATATATCTAGAATAAAATACAGTATAAGTATAAAAAATGTTAAAAATAATAAGAAACAATCATACCATTCTGTTTCAGTTGATTAACGTGCATATGTTTCAATACTGCCAGACAAGTTCAGAGGTAATATTTGAGCTAGAACTGCATACTTAAAGCTGAGATTTCTTTTCAATCCAAAGGTTTTAAATCCCAAAGAAAAGTGTCTAATCAAATTTTGCATTATTTTCTTTCCTTGTAACTAGTCATTTTGGGTATTCCGAATTAGTGTTGTCCCGAAAAAGTGCAACAAAAAAAAAACTTGAACGGCAAAAAATTGTCATTTGGTCTAGTATCGTTTATAACATAAAGTGTACTGAGTTAAGAAATATGCTGGCCTTTACGAAAATGGCGTTAATTGGGCCAAAAAGGTGATTGAAAATGGCAGACAGCCAGATTTCTTAACTTTCTTTTAAAATTACATAGTGACTCAAATTAGATGTACTGCTTTTTGATTACGACAAAAGAAATAAGAAATATAAGAAATTTGAACATACGGAAGGTTTTACGCATTTTAAGCCAACACCTATCAGTAAAAAAAATCCGGAATTGTAGCTGCAGGTCTGTAGCTCCCGGTCTGAAAAAATTCGGACGGACGACCTGGGAGCTACAGTTCCTTACGTGTTAAAAAGTTGCAATTTACGGCGCATAAAAAAATTGCGCTAGTTTTGGACTGATTAATATTACTTCCGAGCACATCCTGTAAAAATTCCTTGGACATTTTACCGCAGATATCGTCATTTTACTTGCCTCTGAGATTCTTTTAAACACCATCACCAGCCCCGTAAAGAATTCTGAGGCAAGTAAAGTGACGATATCAGTAGTAAATTGCCTAAAGAATTAAATGGTAATAATATTTTCCACAGAATTTATGTAAAAATAAGGTTTATAAATCTAACAATTCTTTGTGCGCCTTAAATTGCAACATTTTAACAGTTACGAAACTGTAGCTCCCAGGTCTTCCATCCAAATTTTTCAGACCGGGAGCTACAGACCTGCAGCTACCCGAATTGCACATGTAAAAAACCCCGTGTTGTTTTGGACATTGATTTAAGTGTCACGTGATTACTGTCCAAAAATAGTTACAGTTGGAATGACGCACTGGGGAAAGAGTCGGAATCATTTGATGCCAGTCGTCAGAAATATACATTTAGAGACTGTATCTTAATAAATTTACAAAAATATTAGTTCTTGAGGATATCAGATTTTACTGAGAGGCCGCTTGCTCTCGTGCTTTAAGCACGCTGCAGTATTTACATTCCATTACATTGGCATTTAATATGTGTTCTGTGTTATTTATCTGTTTTTGTTAATTTTTCATTCTTCATTCGTTAATGAATTAAGTTCTTCCTCTTCTAAGCGTTGAAAAAAATTATAGTTGTTTAAGTAGACTTTACGTGCCGATTTCTTAGATATGCCTTAAAATGGGTAATTATGAGACATTCCTTCAGGGCGTAAAATGCAACCAAATGTACAAAGGTCTAAGGGGGGGTGGGTGAATTTTTCTACACAACAGTATGGATAGAGATGTTTTAAGGCTTTAAAAAGTTCCAATAGCCATCCAAAAGCGCCTGATTGTTTGTTTATAATGATACAAGCTTCAGTAAAACATTGGTATCAGAAGTTAATATGATAACAGAGGTACAAGCGAATACTTTTGAACAGTGTACGATATTAGGAACTCTTCTAATGTTTGTCTCTTCCTGTAACGCTTTTTAGAGCAGATAAATCTAACATATACATGTATATAATCATTGGCACTGGAAGTTAACGTTTCAAATTTTTTCTCAATTCAACTAAAGTCTTGGTACAGCAAATAATACTTAAATAAATAAAACAGAATGCGGCGCTCCAAATTAATAAACTGTTTACTTTAAGCGCTTTCAGCCATGTTGGCTCTTCAGAGAGTTATACAAAATATATCAATAGTTACGTAACATTTAATATTAAACAACCTATAAGTTATTGCTTCAACATACCGAAACTGGCTCTAAAAATCATGCATTGAAAAAAATGCGTGGTCAGAAGTTCCTGGTAAATTTAAACGGGAATTCCCCTGCTTACGCAATATTTCAGAGATTTACAAAGAATACTGAATAGACAAGAACCTTTTTGATTCACCCAGTAACCTACATTTTCTAACGATGATTGGATATTTCTATCATCACGTTCAAAATTTTGTATTTTTAGGATTAACTTTCGTCGGCCCAATCATATTTTGTCGACAAACTTTTAAAGAAAAAGTTGATAAGGTAAAAGAACGGTTCAAGCCATATAATGTAATGCAGAAGGGTTTATGAAAACCCCATAAATATACTATTCGATAAAAGCAATAAGAATTTTGACTCAAAAACAGATATTAAACATTTCATACACACTGCATCGAAATTTATATTCAACGTTCGCTTTAATCTACTTTCATTTCCGTTGTTTTTCCTATGCCGAATCAGACTCGAATTTACATGGATCTTTCGCTATAGATACAAATTACGTTATTAGTCCCATACCGGTTTCACCGGAGGGGACTTTAGCTTTCTTCTGCGTCCATCAGTCCATCCGTTTGTATGTCCATCTGTCTGTCTGTCAGTCTGTCCGTCTATCTGTTCCACTTCAGCTTTCCAAACTATTTTTCTTGATGCGTTTGAGGAATAATATGGAATTAAACTTGCTGAATAGCCTCAAAATGTCAAACAACAGATCAAGTTTACACTTTTGTAGCGTCTGGTAGACATATTTTTGAGAAAAATAATTTTTTTACATTCCAATTTATCAATGATCGGGTTCGTTATCGGGTTCGGTGTGAACTGAATAAACGAGGCCAGTATGTGGTCAGTAATAATATCGTGCATTACTTGTATCATTACTTTTATCATTTCTAACAAACAAATAAACTGTAAAATAGTGTCAAGTATAGTGTTGTACATTTTATCGGCATTTTTTTTTTTTTTTTTTTTTTTTTTTTTTTAATATCACAATCGGGTTCGTTATCGGGTTTGGACTGTTAAATACACGGGCACTGGAAGTTGTTTCAGGTTAGAAATCAAAACTTACCTTTTGATTCACTGCGATTATACCGGATGTAAACCAGTCTAGCGAAATTCTTAGGCACTTGGATGTAAAAAAAAACCCACATTTTTCTTCGATGAAACAGCATTGTAGTGAAACGAATCTATACATATATTGTAAGTAAATTATATTTGAACGATTCATCGCTACATTTCGTTTTAGGAACCCCCAGAATTCGTCAAACCCGATTTTACATCAATAAGATCTAGAGCGTCCTACCCTTCTTTTTTCATACAAGCACATACAATATATTTACAATAACTTCCAGTGCCCGTGGTTAAATATTAGAGAATCAGTTTAACTGTTTGGTTTGATTCAGGGTACGGAGGACGGTAAGTAATGATATTGTGCATAACAGTGCTTTTTTCACAAATTTCTACCGGCGAATACTTAATGAACTTGGCGAAATTACACGAGATAAAATAAAGAGTATTATTTTACCCATTTTGTATTTAATTTCGATATCAACTGTATAGTTTGAATTTCCTCTGTTCTTTTATCTCTTATTAAAGTATAACATGTCAAATATTATCATTAAACTAAACAGTGAAAATCCCAAAGAAAATATGTTACATGCAATTAGAGTAAAATTAATTATTTAATATACAGACTCTCAAAATTTTGGCGTTCAGAATCAAAGGGGTTAGCGGTAGGGGACGTGTATTGCTTATGCAATACTCTCAGAATGCTTGTTAATATATTACTTTATTTGTATGACGTATTATTTAAAGAATGTTGAAACAAAACTGATTTATCATTAAGATTTAAAATAAATAATACAAATATTACCTAAATCAAACAGATTAAAATATTTATAATCTCTGTAACCATACAAACCAGCATTTTTTATTTACAAGAACTTTAAGAGCCAATTTTATATTTATAGATGTTTAAACAAGAACTTGTTAAGATATGTGAGATAAATTATAAGCAAACAAAGGAAATGATTAATCTTTTCCATATGTAAATTAAGAATTTTGAACTACTCTGCTAAAGTTTTAGAACATCTATGAAACTGAAGATGAATAAATTTGTTTATTTTGATTATTTTTTTTTTAGATTTGTTGAAATTATACTTGCAGTTTTACTGAAGTAATCAATATGACAACAGTACAAACGCAGTGACAACGTTGGCAGAATTATTTATTTTTACTTACATCTCATGTAAGTTAATAACAATCATATTCATACATCACAAATAACTTAATCAATACATTTTAAATGTATGCACCTGAGTACGAAAATACTATATGTATATACTATAAAGTGAGCGCAATTGTCATAACTAGAATGACGATGCATCACGAAAAGCTTAATAGACACGTACAAAAGGACAGATGAATGAGATAGTGTATACAAAAATAGTACTTTGTATGCCTCCTTACACACATTAGTGATCAAAACTGATATAATATTTTATCATGATCAAAATCAAGAGACAAAACTCCTTCACAAACATTGAGCGACAAAAAAAATCTAGAAACGATCAACAATTAACCTCAACTAATTATAAAATTAGACTTATTCAAATGAATAAATCGAAAATATGTAGAAATGTACATGCAATCGTGTATATATTGTATGAAATGATTGACTTTTTTATTACTCATTTGTATGCAGCATCAGAAACTGTGTTTACATTTTAAAATTGCACGTTAAAACATGAAATTAGACATGAGTACTTGTAAGGTTATCTAGATCTTAGATCCATTTATAAATATTATCAACTGATCACGTGATGTTGCAAGCCTTTTAAGTATGTAAACAAGAAGTCGACGCTAAAGTATGGTCGGCACGTTGGTATGTTAGCCTAACGCATTCGGAGCCAAAAAGAAAACAAAAGACAGAGACAGTCGAGGGGCCTTCAAAAGGGGTGATATTGACGTTCAAATTTATCTATTCTCTAATCAAGTATGAAAATGGTGGTCTATATGTTTATTGATATTGTAAAATGACTGAGTATCACATTAATTTTGATTGTCACAGTAATAATGTAAAATAATTGTTGGGCAGAATGAAAAGCTTGCTTGGGTCATTGAATTATCTGGAAAGTGAAAAATCGAACTACAGTCCAGTATTGCAGGATTCTTTGTTTTCAATAAGGAGTACTAAAAGCTGTGATTAAACAAAAAACGCAATAGAAGAAAGGATATCTATAAAATGTCAACAACGTTTAGATACTGTAATAGATGTTGTTGAAAATATTTTCCCTGTATAAAATCGAGTCACTACGACCGAAGCCACTAAGTTAAATGTTCCTTTGATTTTTTACATTATTTAAATATACAAGTTATAAATTATGTTTATTCCTATTGACAAGTATTGCTTACACTTTCACATCGTTTAGTATTATCGTCCCAAACGAGATGGCTATCTGAACAGTTTCTTC
>WFKH01011801.1:15264404-15303148 GCA_016163765.1 Magallana hongkongensis
AAATTTAAATCTGCGCACCCCCCCCCCCCCCCCCCCCGAAAAATCCTAGACCCCTTGCATGGTTTAAAAAATAGTCTAAATACAAACTACATGCATATATGTACTAGCCTAACATGAATTTTTCTGTCAACAACAGGGTTTGATAAAAGCACCGTATCAACTACAGTCCAAAGAGTCACAAATGCTTTGGCTGCTAGGGCTGACACATTTATTAAATGGCCCTCTTCCCCAACCCAAAAATCTTCCATCAAGACGGGATTTTACCTTGCTGCTGGATTTCCCAATGTAATTGGGTGTATTGACGGGACCCATGTCCGTATCCAGGCTCCATCAGTCGATGAAAACGTCAAGGATATCATAGCATCAATGTGCAAGGAGTTTGTGACCATGAAGGTTTGCAGTTTGTTTACAAATTTGAATTTCAGAAGCCCCTTACGTCTCTCAAAACACATATACACTGTTTCAATTATTTGGAGCTCACCATATTCATGCACCTTCATTTACATTTGAACATTAAATATAATTCTCACAACCCCTGATTCATTATAAAAATAACCATATTAAGGATTCTTGATAATATATCACCTACATTTTTCAACGATAGTATAAAAACCAGATTATTCTCCTCTTGTGGAAATAGAGAGGTGGATCATTATTATATTACAACATGTATTCACATTACTACATCTTTAGTTATTCATTTAAAAATGCATCAGTGATAAGCTAGGCCAAAAAGATGATATTAGATAAATTTAACACTACTGCCTTTAGAATTCATGTCAAATAATATTCAATTAAAAAAAAAGTCTATATGCTATTTAAAAGTGATAAAAAATATATATAATTATTATGAATTTTAAAAACTTTGTTAAAATAATATTTTCAAGTTTGAAAACAAATTTTGTTCACAATAAATAATTTTTAAAAAGTACAAATATTATTGTTTAATAATTTATATAATTTATAAAAGAAAATGCTTTTTTTTTCAGGAAAACTGACTAATATCAATGCCTCTTGGCCTGGTTCTGTGCATGATGCACACATTTTCAGAACATCAAAGGTACAATTTTTTGAGTTTTATTAAATTCTACCCACATTCAAAACAGCATTTCTCAATGTCAAATGCCAGCAAGTCTTTTTGTTATCCTTAATCAGTGTGTTAAAGTTAACCACCTTTTGAACAACCGGCCCCTGACCTATAGGGCCGGTATTTGTTTCTGTCTTTACAAAAAGCATATCGATTTCCGTTCCACTTCTTGATTTTAGGCCATACACAGTAAACTCTTAGATTCTAGTTCTCATAATGTATAGTGATTGAAAAGAAAGTTTCACAGTCGTTTTCCGAGCAGTTATGAGTTATTAACGTTTTTTAAATTTTGTTTTCAGTTTTATATAATACGATATATGTTCTTTATATGCGTTTATTTACAACCATGGACATATTACAAACTATCGAAAGTCTCGCATGACGCGATTTCAAAGGTCGCAAACCCTTTGACTCTTTGCGACAAATAATGTACGTCGCCTTAGTTTTTCTAACAGAAATAACAGGAAGAGTGATGTTTGTATATGAAGAGGGATTTTTACGAGGCGTTCGAACACTATCATCATTCACTGTACATTCAACTGAACTCTTTTCCGTATAAACATCTGCATCCTTTGTATAAGGGGACGTACTTGATGCCGGAATGGCAAGGGGACGGAAAACTCTAACTGACCCACCCCTATTTTTTTCTAATATATAAACCTTCCTCCTGCATTTTTGGCTTAAAATGTCACCAATGCACACGTTCTTTGCAAAGAACGAACTGCATATACTTTGAAGTACTTCTCTCACAACTGTACCATTTCCTATAGATGTTCTGGAAAGGCAAACGCAACAGTTTTTGCTCGGCGTGTTTTTTTTTACGTGGCACCTGTCTCGAGTAACACGGATTGAATGATTCTTGTCCTCAAACAAAGCGTGCTTACACTAGGGTATAGTTCCGGTTGATTGCTTTTACATGTAGTGAAGTATATACTTTTTCCGTCGATATCTTTAATTCAAAGAGCAAATGAACCTTTAAAGAAGAAGACCAAAGTTTAATATACAAAATGCAAAATTCTGCATAAGAAAAATAAAACGGTGTTTATAAATGCCGTTAATTTTAAAAAAGAAAAAGTATGCCCATAGATGAATCGATCCAGGGCACAAAAAACATCCTGTGTGACATAGCCAGCGCTTTAACCTACTGAGCTATCCAGAACTTACACTTTTAGATGTAAATATAGACCACTATGATAGAAATCAGTTTCCGAAATTTTTGTCGGTTTTTTGCAAAATTCGACCGCAAGGCCGGGGTGCCCCTAAGAAAATTCTATCTTTATTCATTCCTTTGAACAAAACCTATCAAAATATTTAAGGTTTTTTTAGGGGCAGGCCGTTTCTGAAGGATATCTAGGCCAAAAAACAATGCAGAAATATACCATTTTACTGAGAAAATGCTGTTTTAGCCAACTTTGAAGATTAATAATTAAATTGCAAGAGCAATATGATAGGTTCAAAATGCAAATTCAAAAAATTTAGAAATATGTACGATAGAAAATAACAAAAAAACTTTGATTTTCAAAAGTGATTTTTACCGGGAAATCCATCTCCCCTATAGGTCAATTCTTTTGTTATTTGCAATAGATCCTTTGTAAGGGTAGGTTTTTATCATTAAAACAAATCGAGGGTAAGGGGAAGGGGGTACATGTAGGTGTACATGTGATACATTTCGAGAGTATTTTAAATTTCTGAAGAGAACTTAAGAAGTGTTTTCAAATTGAAAATATTGTGTTTTAAAAAAACAACGTGGCTAATGCAGTTACAGCTTGCGATGTTTTTGTCACATACCCAAATAAATCTTTTTACGAATATGAAACTATAAAATAAATCCCAGAAATATTAGATGTCTTCTAATAGGGACAAAGGGTTGTATGTTAGTTGTTAGAAATTTTTGTTGTTTGTATTGACCTACATCTTGTTCCTCGGATATATTTAGAAACACTTTGTTACTGAAATCAACTTCTATGTATACGAAATACGAAACAAGTATTCCAGATTTTTTAATTGTCATGGATTCACAAAAGCAAAAACAAAACATATCAAGTCAGTCCTGTTTCGATTTTTGTCATTAGGTCATTAGGTGACTAAATGAATTCGCAGCAAATATTTCGTGTAAAGAATGATAATGCTAATGCACTTTCTCGATTTTGATGGCCAAAATTCAGACAGCTTGTATGTCAGATCAACTTTCTTTCCCGCCTAGAGTTAAGGTTCTAGAGTTAAATGTTAGTTGCTTCCCCGTTTATTATTTACTAAACTTTAACAAAAGCAAGCTATTTGACACACCTGCCATTTTAGACTTTATAGCAAACCACAAAAAACAGTTTGTATGACAGTTTTATTCACTATTCTATTCAACTCAAGGCTTACATATTCTGAAGTGATTATGTTTATTTATTTGTTTCATTGTTCTTTCTATTTCAGAGTAAATACCATCGTATATATAGAACCAAGGATATTCCTCTCAGCAATGTGAATCATATTTGTAAAAACAAATATTAAGTAAAAAGAGGCCAATAGGCCAATAGGCCTCGACGGTCACCTGAGCAGCATATAACCCATACACAAACTTGTCAAGGAGTAAAGAAGATGATTTTTTAAGATTTAATACATTTTAACTATATGGCCATACTGACCCCGACCTAGAGCCTCAACCCCTGACACAGGGGTCATTAATTTCACAATTTTGGTAGAGGGCTTCATGGATATTATAATAATGCATGCATTTAGTTTTTAACAAATATATATGGGAGAAGAGAAGAAGATTTTCTAAGATCTAATACATTTTTGCTATATGGCCATATTGGCCCCACCCTAGAGCCTCAACCCCTGACCCAGGGGCCATGAATTTCACAATTTTGGTAGAGGGCTTCATGGACATCATAATCATGCATTTAGTTTTTAACAAATATATATGGGAGTAGAGAAGAAGATTTTCTAAGATTTTATTACATTTTAACTATATGGCCATATTAGCCCCACCCTAGAGCCTCAACCCCTAACACATGGGTCATGAATTTCACAATTTTTGTAGAGGGCTTCATGGACATCATAATCATGCATTTAGTTTTTAACAAATGTATATGTAAGTAGAGAAGAAGATTTTCTAAGATCTAATACATTTTTACTATATGGCCAAATTGGCCCCACCCTAGAGCCAGAACCCCTGACCCATATTTGGCCCCACCTGTGGCGCCTCGGGGGTGGTAGAGCCATGATTTTCAAAATTTAGATTTCTCTTACTATAGAGATGCCTCACACCAAAAATGGTAACAATTGGCCTTGTATTTTTTAAGAAGAAGTTAAAAATGTAAAATTGTTAACGCACGACGCACGACGCACGACGACGGACGAAAACAGATACCAATAGGTCACCTGAGTTTACTAAGGTGACCTAAAAAGCATTCAAAGCGCTTCTAAACATTGTCATCAGTTACATACTAAGTCAAATTTTCTCCAAAAAATCGATTTTATTTCTATTGCTTTTAAAAAGTTCTTACAAGTTTATTTCAGATATTACGATGTTATTTTTTAAGTTCTTATATATACAGGATAGAAATTTAAAAATGTTGCTTCTTACAAACTTATTTCCGTATACACAAAACTTATTTACCAACCAGTGCAGAAAAAGTCAGTTCCTAGTAAAGGAAATTTTAGTCTTATTTGTTACATGAATATCTGAAGAATCTTTTTCCAGTTATTATTGAAGTTCGGACATGATTATATCATGTGCTCTGTGCTTGTACCATTCACAATCATTGAATTTTGTGGATGAAAAAGGATTTTAGTCGGAATCTATATACCTTTTATTCTATATTACTTGCTGACGACATTACAACATTAAAAGTTCAAGTAGTTTGAATATCATTAATATTAAAAACTGCTTTGATTACGCACATGATCTTGACTTTGTGCTCAGTTAGTGATGTAGTTTATTTGCAGTTAGTTTAATGAATGACAGTATTTGTCAATGAGAATTTAGTTGTTTTTCAAAAATTAAAAATCAACAAGCTGCAGATCAAAGATGGAACTGAAATGGATAGGTTTTGGTTGATGAATGCTTTATCGACAAACTCAAAGATCAATGAAAAGGCATAAATAAATTTTTGTAAACCAAAAACCGTTACAGGCACCAATTTGTATTTCCTAGAACAGCTTAACTACATACAGTTCGTGTTCATAATTCTTGACAAAAACACAATCAAAAACTTCAGACAACACAACAAAATCTAACTCGGTATGTCTTAATTTTGCAAATAAAAAAATACTAAGGAAAGTTCATTCAAATAAAAAGAATGACATATCATAAATATGCCACCATAACAAACCTTATGAAAACAGTATGCTCATAAAGAACGTAATATGTATGTGTCCTAAAGTTAGGGTGCACAGTTGCAATTTGTAAAGCATAAAGATGCATACTGAACATGTGTTTACATGTTTACACTGAATTTTACTTTGATATTGATTTTGTGTTGCCCTTGATACAGCTTACTTTGTTTTTAATCAATTAATACTTGTGTGTTAAATTAATCTGATGAATGTGCAGCAAATGAAATTAATGGCATAGGATATGTATGTTATGTTTTATGAACACATTTGACTTATTAGTGAAAAGTGTAAAATTTTATACAAAGAGGGACATTGAAAGTTGATTGAACCTAACTAAGATATGTAGAACCCTTTATGTCAAACTTTTTATTGTTTACATATTTTGAGCATTTGATTTTATAGGGCAACTTTTTTCTATGTTGTTTTAAAAGTATATAATCATTCATTATATTATTTATTAAATTGACATAAAGATAAAATATTTTGAATAGTTACGTAACATTAGATAATGAACAACTTCAAAGTCATTGCTCTCACAGACTGAAACTTGTTTTAAAATAATGCATTTAAAAATAATGCATGTTCAAAACTTCCGGGTTAATTCAAACGGGAAATTCCCAAATGCAATTACAAAGAATACTGAATAGACAAGAACTTTTTTTAGGTTCACCCAGATACCCACTTTTCTAACGAAGATTGGATAATTCTATCAACACATTCAAATGTTTGTAGTTTGGTGACAACCTGAATGTCGCAGACACAATCAAATTTTATTGTAGACGGACTTTTAAAGTAATATCGATAACGTTAGATAGCATTGTTTACACAATGTCATCATTAATAACATTATATTGAAGGGCCAAATAAACAATAGAAATTAGAGCAAGAATTTGAAAAAATATGTCAGATTTATGTAAAATATAAATAAAATGAAAATCTTCCCCTTATATAAATTAGGAATTTCGAACTAATCTGCAAAAGATCAAAGATCAAAGTCATTACATCTGAAGATGAATTTTGTTTTGTATTCCAGTATTTTATTTAAGATTATTTTCAATTTGATCAGTATTTTGAATGAAGTATTCAAAATATGACAACTGTATAAACGTATATATAATGGAGGTCATAATTTTTTCATTTAGCTTACATTTCATGTAAGCTAATAACAAACATTGCAATAACTTACACAATAAAATTTAAATGTTTGCATCTGAGTATGCATATTGAATATGAAAACATTATATGTATTTGTAAATATACACAAGTATAATTACCATTGAACGTCGATGCATCATGATGCACGTAGAAGCCGAAAGAACAGTCGAATGATACAGTATAAACAAATAAAAGTATGCTGCCTGATTACACACAATAGTGATAAAAACTGATTTCTTTATCATATTCACAAACAAAAGACAGACATTAGGCTTCAATAACTCTACAAATGATCATTAAATTACTGTATACAGGGTTATTTTCGCCCCGTGTAATTTTCGCCTTTCTACAATTGCAAACAGTTTCGCCCCGTCTCGAATTCGCCCAGACACAGTATGTTTGAATAGAAATAAATTGAAACATGGAAATTCGCCCAGTCTTAAATTCGCCCGCTGACAGCAAGGGCGAAAGGGGCGAAAATAAACCGGGGGTGAATATTTCCCTGTATACAGTAACTTTTAAGTAATTTTAAAATTAGACCAGATCAAATGAATAAAAAGATAATATGTAAAAAGTATGCATATATGCTCATATTATTTCTTTTTGAAAAATAATTGATTTCATTTAAAAATGCAAACTACTTGTAACATAGAAAATCATTATTAAATAATCACAAAGCATTATGAAATTCACGGAAACAGGATAATACATACGTTATATTAGGCCTTCTCTCATACTAAAACAATACAACATTTGTACAAACACAATCCAACCTCACTTCCGTTAAGTACAAAAAACTTACTGGATAAAAAACTACTGAATATCAAAATAATTTTTGATTGTCGGATCATGATAAATAAAGCATGTAATAAAAAAAAATCAAAGGGTGTGCAAGATAGCAAAGATTGTTTGGTCATTAAATAGTCTGGAAAGTGAAAATTAGTTGAGTTCCATCTCTTAAAGTAGAGTCTTTGTTTTTAATCTTTAGTACTGAAAGTCGTGATTAAAGCTGACATGAATTCATAAATACTTATTGTTTTCCTTTTTTCTCCGATAACCGCCATACAAGTTGTCGATTTCTACTGTTACGTTCATCACTATATAAGGCCGAGAGCTCCATTCATGCTTCACCGCATTCAGGTATTTCTCTCACCCAAACATTATTGGACCGAAAGATTTGTAGAAACGCGTTTTGAACAAAAATAATTTGACAATCACTGTACTGGTAAGGAATAGCCAATGAAAAACGAAACAAAACAGACTGAAATCCAGGCACCCATATTTAAAAAACCCTCGATCATTTTAGTGACAGCGTGGACTTTAGAAAACGGAGTTGTTTTTGTAGAAACTTATAAAAACGATGTTACGTTGTTACTTTCTTGGATTTACTATTACTTATCTACTGTGTTGGATGTGGTGCGGCCGGGGTCTACAATAAGATGCAGACATTATGCACTCTATATATAAGACACACGTGTTCGATTTGCATGCGAAGTAAGGCGAAACTATCTTTGTAAAATAATGCGAATACCTTGGAAATTCTTTCAAAGAACAACCCATCTTTTGTGTTTTATAGATTGTAGTTTCCGATTCTTTTTTACAAACATATTTTTACAATGTGTAGTTCTATTAGAAGTCCGTGCATCCTGAATGCCTCAATCGGAAGGCAACCGACTGTAACCTTCTCGGCCGGTATTTATACCCAGTGCCAGTTGAGGAGCGATTGAAACAAATATGGCGACCAAATGCTTTTATGAATTCATGTCAGCTTTAAAGAAAAAAACAATATACGAGGGTTGATCCAAAAGTAATCTCACAGATGCGATAAAATCGTGAGAAAATCCGCGTAAAGTGACAAAAATTCGTGCTTTGAGATATCTACCTATTTCAATTCAGATCTGAAAATTTTAATGCATTACCGTAAATCTGGAAATTTTTACCGTAGAAAAATTTTTAGCAAATTTGCGCGTACTCTGCATTCGCAAAAAAATTTTTCCTAAAAATTAATCAACAATAAAAAGAAAAAATAAATAAAAATTTTACCGAAGGCTGGTCTCTACTCCTTACTATATTAACAGGTGTCCGTAAGTAGTAGTCATTTAAAAAAACTGTTTATATAGCCAGGTAATTACCCCCTAGCTATAAACAGCGTGTGGAGAAGGGCTTTACTCAAAATCGGTGTCTTCGATTGACTGGCAGCCTCATGTCTATCTTAAGTGTACATGTATACTGATGACACTGCATGGATGCATGATTTATTCATACATGTGATATGTACCGGCGTTACGCAGAATGTGGCGGGTTTTTTTTTTTACCCCATTCACAGTATATCGGCAGGACACCAAAATTCACGGAATTTGAAAATTTGTACAGTATTTTGAATTTCTCAATGAATGCCGCCATTTTCCTCTCATTCTCGCTCGCTCGACACAGGAAAACATCACCTGTGTTTGACACGTGACCCTCCGATACTTGTGTAGTGTACACAAACCGTCGCATATGAAGGTGTGAACTGCTAATTGGGATAATTATCTCGCTATAAATCCGTATCAAGATACCCCTTTAGGTAGTTTTGCTGCATTTGCTGCTGTTATTGTATGTATCGGAATTTGAACAAGATGTAAATTGCAGACATCAACTCTCACATGGTACTATATGAAGTTGGTAAACAAATACGTTTCTCGAGAAAATTAGAAGTGGCGGTAATATACGATATCCGAAGGTTAGCTAACATTGTGCATGTCAATATGTGTGACATTTAGTATTTGAATGCTTTTTATTTTTAGCGCTGATGACAATTCGCAAAAATTTAAAACGTAAAAAATAATCTATAGCTTTATGACCCGGATTCGCAAAAATTAATCGACGTAAAAATTTCCAGATTTACGGTAGGATAAATACAAATCTTAAAAAAGACGTAAATTCCTGACGCGGCGATGTCACATATATATCATGCTATAAACATCAATATCTTGTTAAGTGTTCAACGAAATTTAATCAAAATTTTCATTCGAATTTGAATTTTGATAAGAAAAATTTTGTTGTATCATTTTATACAATACAGCGCCAGTGAGAAGCGTGGTGCATAGTGTGCCATTACTTTTGGATCAACCCTTGTATATGCCAAGAAATTGCATCAATAAAATGTCATTAACTTTCAATAATATGTTGAAAACACATTTCTCCTGTTTAAAATCCAACATTATTATAAAGCCAATGTAACTGACCCAAGTTACTGAGTTGACTGTTTCTTTGGTTTTTAACACTATCTAAATTTGCAAGATTGCAATTTTATAAATTCCTACTGACAAGTATTGCTTACACTTTCACATCTTTTGATATTATCGTCCCAAACAAGATGGCTGTTTGGACAGTTTCTTTGCCATAATATTCGATTTGCACAAGAAACGTAACCTTTACATGTCACACAGGACTGGTAATCCCCATCACACATGTTGTAACATTGATCTACACATCCAGTAGTTGTAGTGTTGTAGCACTGTCCTCCTGAATGTGTACCAAATCCAGATCCAGATCCACTACCTGGGTAACCTAAAATGTTCATATAAATTTTATGATATATAGATTAAAGTAATCTGAACGCGAAGAATCAATCTCTCTCTCTCTCTCTCTCTCTCTCTCTCTCTCTCCTCTCTCTCTCTCTCTGTGAATTTAACTAATAATAATAGAATATACCTGAACATGTTTGGTTCGTGCAAAAAGCTGTCATGTTCCTTTTAAACTCTTCAAATAATTCCAACAACATTGTTTTGAATTCTTGTATTGGCGCTTCAGTTTTATTGAAGAAACTACTTGTTTCATTACGTAATACCTGCCATTCATCTCTTAAAGCCTGAATTTCATTGTTACCTGATGAAAAAAAAGACATGTTTATCGTCAACAACATACATACTTTTTACGAATAATATGTACAACAATGAGGTCAGATATTTATTTCAATTCCCTTTACAATCACTTTGACATCGCTCATTTCAGAAAATAAGGAACGTTTACATATATTTCATTGAAGAAAATAATCGAGATCAAAGAACTAGACATCATTGAGATGGTGTCCATATCAAAGGGCCACGTTCAATAAAGGACATAAAGAAGAACAGAATTTTGTTGATCTTCACCTTTGCCTTCCAGATCTTAACATATCCTATCCAATACAGGCATTATATGGATGTAATATACAGCAAATAGAACCAAGAAGAAAATATATCATACGTTCTAGACAGGTATTATACAAAGATGCTGTGACCTTGACCGTTCCGCATAGACGCTGTTCAACTATTCACGACAGGCAGACATAATTGTAAAGTCTGAGAAAGATAAGTTCAAATGGAGAAAAAATTAGGTCTAAAACTGGATTTTAAATATATATGGTATGGTATAATATTAGCCATTGACCTAAAATTTTGTTCCGGGTCAATGCACATCCTTTACACACAAGCTCTTTTAATGTGAAATATAATTAAGATATTATCAAGGGTAAATAATATATGGTCCGAATAAGGATGTTATGATATGACCTTGACCTTTGACATGATTCAAAGTCACTAAACACCCTTAATACAAATGATCTCTGTGGGCAAAGCATAAAACAGATTAGGCCAACATGAAAGAATGTATGGACGTCCAGACAAGGATTTTACATATAAGTCTGCTACGACCTTAACCTTTGATCAAGAAAGCGAAAGCTAGTTCGAGGTCACTGCACATCCTTTACCGAAAGGCACAGAAAAGGCACAAAAGAACTGTTCCGGAAAGTGATATCAACAGACAAACTTATCACTGTAGGGTGCCTGCAGATCTGGGCTTTTATTATGTAAAACTTACAGTCGAGAAAGAGACACTTCTACAAATACCCTTGAATAATCTTTCTGGGTTTAAACATATATGGTACTTTTGAATTCATTATTGGTGCAATAAGTATTTTTAAAAAACTAGTAAAAGTGATATTAAAAGCGCTAATAAAAAGTGTGCTCGATTTGGATAGTCTTGTGTATGTTTGAAAATGCAGAACTTGAAATCAGATTAGAAAGACTGAAGTAAATTTTGAATAATTATGAAACATCCTGTTAGTCAATTTTCCCGAGAAGCATGACCAATTAATATAGCGCTGTTGAAAGAAAACGAGCTACTCTTTGTTTGAGGTAATGCTATAGTTTGTTTGCAACAATTTTTTGCGATTGCTATACTTTTCTTGCCCTATCATTGTTTTTGTTCATGCGATGCTTGATTTGCGTTTTTTTATAATTGAATCAGTGTGAAATGTTATGCGTGATTTAGGTACATATCAATTAGTGTGATATTTTAGTTATTTACTCTAAAAAAATATAAGGAATATTTTCAAATGTACTTATTGCAACAATTCTATCAAGTCCTTCTGCAACACAATATATCACTCTTAATGCGACCATGTTTTTTTTATACGTACAATTTTTCATTCGAATACACATACAGTATCATGTGTCACTTTTTATGTTAAGAAGTATCACAAATCGAAATATTATTATAAACATTTTGATTGCAATAGTTAATTGTAAATTGCAAATATCACCGCTGTCCTATCACAATGTTTTTGAAACCGACATTTGCATAGTGACGTCTTTATATGAATCAAGTAGGATTGCTTGGAACGTGAATATTCCTACATAATTTGTCGTGCTGAGTATCAAATGCATCAAACATAATACGCAATACTTGTGATCTGCTAAAAAAAATTCTAGCTTTCAAAAAATTATTACGCAAACATCAATTAGCCTTAAAAACAGGGACGGGGCCAATCACATTGGTAAGTAAATAATTAAATAACAATTACTTGCTTAAAACCTTCGCTCAAATTACCATTGGATGGATTTATAAAATGTTATTAATTAAATTACAAATAACTTTTGAGAAAATACATTTGTTGAATAAAAAGAGAGATATAGTACAGAAAAGTACATGTCATTTAGTAGAAGACAATCAAAAGTGTTAATTAGAGTAACATGTTTAAGGGTTTGTACACAACTCATTACGTGCACACATTTACAGTTGCATTCCCCTAATGTTCAAAAGTCATTTCCCCTTACCTAAACCCCTCTAGTGTGAAAGTTTTTTCTGCATCACTGAAACTTGAAATTCTCTATTTTGTATTCAATATTTTTCATTATAAATCATAAACACATTAGAAAAATTTAGGTAAATCTCAGTAAAATAGCAGACTATAGTATAATTGTTCTCAAAACACAATTCACACCTATTGTTCTCTACCTAATTATTTAATGTCTACAGAACCAGGAACACATACACACATCCAATAGACATGTAGATGTGGTTGTCAATTCATAATCATGACTTAAACGTTTATACAACCTAAATAACATTAATTTTATTTGTACAATACACAGATAATTATTTTTACCCGCAAAACAATGATAATTAGAAACACCATTTATTTCAATAAGGGGGAATATGGAAAGAGATCAAGTAAATCATCGAAATTATTTGTCTGATATGACTCCTTGAATAGTATAGGGACATTGGGTAGTGAACATCTTTATTGTCACACATTCATTAGTGTGTAATTAATAGTAATTGAAAATTCCTTAGAATGTAATGCCTTTTATTGAAAGTAATTAATTAAATTGCAATTACATAATCTTGAATATGACTACATGCATTCCTCGCCCCCAAAATTAAAGTTTTAACGAGAGCTTTAAAAATAAGTTTAAATATAGTTGAAATCATATTGAAAATAGGTATCTAAAAGGTTATCACCCCAATGACGTCATAAAGTAGAAATGACGTCATGAAGATCTTTTTATTTTAGAAAATAAATGTTTTGGAGCAAAACATGGGTGTTTTCCGACGGTTTTTAGACTAGGAAACATCGAACGCATGCTTGTTCAAGTACCATCTTTTGACTATGATGTGTATAACTATATGAACAAAAACATTTGTAAAATGGTAAAATGAGCAGACACGCACTCTATACTTCGGAAGACAAAATATGAAGGAAAAATGACAATATTTTCATCCACAATATCAGTTCTGTTGCCAACAATGCATTAAAGTCGAATTAACATTTGCTTATAAAAATTCATGGTGCAATATTTTTTAAAAACCACAAAAATGCATCTTTGTTGATCGAACAGTCAATGTTAGGCAAAGTCACTTTAATCACTAAATTAAATTATTGCTTGCAATAAGTACTAGTGATAATGGCAATTAGTGATAATGATCGAATCAAGTCTGTTTGATTGTAATACCCTCAAGATTAAGGTCAGTATAATACTGTGGATTACTTTATGTTCGCAGTGGGTCAATCTTTATTTCGTGTATTTCGTGGGTACATTTTCCCCACGAATTAACATCCACAAAAAGTAATGAAACACACTCTTGTTCCATACAACACAGAAGCAAAACCACAAAACTTCATCCCAACGAACCTTTAAAAAATTGACAATTAACAAAAGTTATTCTGAGAGAATTTTAATGAATCTACCGTGAGTTTGCGTCTTGCAGAAGAAATTTTATCAAATAAATGGTTATCTATTGTGAAATATAATATTTTTCTTTACTAATTAAAGTAAACATAGATATGTTCGTACCCTGTAACATCTCTTTCTCCAAATCATTGGTATCCAGGTTATTAACAGTGGAAAGTGAAACGCCGAAAGAAATACCGAGAA
Source organism: Magallana hongkongensis (assembly GCA_016163765.1). NCBI lineage: Eukaryota > Metazoa > Mollusca > Bivalvia > Ostreida > Ostreidae > Magallana > Magallana hongkongensis. The sequence goes on from WFKH01011801.1 coordinate 15,278,661, forward strand.
AAACTGCAATCCAGATAGCGCACTTGCATGTCTTCTGAATAGAACAACTTTTATGCTTCAAAAGAAAAAGGTGGGTCTTAGCATTCAACTTGCACTACATACAACAATCTAATAAAAAAAATAAATGTAAAGTATTTTACTTTTGTGTATAAATAAACAAAACTTACTTTTGGTTCGGACTGATCACTTTCCGTTGCTCTAGGACCAAAACCAGGTTCTAAGACAACATATCTCGGGCGTGCGGAAGGTGGAGGTGGGGGCTAGAATGAAAGCAACCACTGGTTTGAATTTAAATGGTTTAAAAATACCATGTCAGTGTTGTACATAATATACAATTAAGGCTAGTTGCTGATTAATTGTCTTAATCTTTTTATATTTTTTAGGTGAAAATGATTTTTGAGGTAACAAGACTAACAAATTATACTGGAAAAGTATTAGCCCGCACTTAGTTCACAGAACTCATTTAATGTGAATGAGTGTTAAAAAAGACACAAAATGAAAGGAAGGAAAGCCTTACTTGGTTTAATTATGTGACTAATTTAGTTTATTTAAGGGAGCTTAATTTTAAAACTGCTTAAAATAACAATCGATGAATTTGAATCCTCTCATATTGACTCCAAGAAAGATAACTCTGTTTAGTCTGTTGCAGCCAAAGCGTTTTTTACTCGTTTATACGAATGAAATTTGGATGTACTTTAATACCAGAATTGACAGATTTAATCATTGAATACATTTGACACATAAACTGGTTTCAATTGAATGACAAATCACTTGAAAGACCCAAAATTAAAGCTCTATATAGCGATTTTTGATATAGTAATCGTTTGAATTTCCCAGGTGGTACCTCAATGTAAACAAACGGCAGTTGCTTACCTTCTCTCTTTTATATATATATATATATATATATATATATATATATATATATATATATATATATATGGGAAACGAGTGTGAATATAAAATGCCACAGAGTCGTGATATTTCTGTTATTTTTCGACTTCAGACACATATAAGGGGTTGTTAACGATAATAAATTAAAAAAAATTTTTAAAAAAAATATAAAAAAAAATTGGAAAAGGGGAGGGGGTAGTGCAAGGTCCTGTCCACAAGCACTTGTGAGTGAAATACAAATTCTACTTATTGAGTTTTTATTCTCTATTAAATATTCTAAATGTTGAGTTTTTATTCTCTATTAATTCCAAATGTTTCATGAGGCATAAATAGTAGTTACGCTTGAGTACATGCTTGTCTGTCTGTACTTAATGGAATTAGAAATAATATTATAGGTTCTACTCTTCATCAATATTGATATTTATTTATTTTTATCTACCTTAGACAATCTTCTTTCAAGAATTTTTAAATTAAACCAATTGGTTTGAAAAAAAAAGTGAATTTAGCATCGACCAAAGAACTTTTGTACAAGAAATATTAGAATGTATATACTATATATGATTTAAAACCTTACCTGTTCGCGTCTGGGTGTATCATGTAAACTCCACGGCCCTACATCTGCATAATCCTATATCAGAATATAATGGTAAAATATCAATGAAGATAAACTAAGATTTTGGGTCATAACGCTCGATAGAGTAATATTTTTCAAGTTTATTATTTCTTTTAATATATTCTTATTTACCAAATTATTGGTCTAAAGATCATTTTTGCTTTGTGAAACTTAAAGAAAAACACAGGCAAAAAACAAGAGAAAAAACGAAGACCCTTTTAAAACAGGTATCTAAATATAGCAACAGCGGGCAGGGTGGATGTTATATAGAAAAAAAAAATAAATTTCAACGTCCTGGTTCCTCTACTTTTCTCAGATAGTTAAGGGAAAGTTCTCTTGTTTCTTATCATTAGGTTTGGATAGGTTTGCTCCGTTCCCTCTCTTTAAAAACGGTGCTACGTACTTATGTAGTAAGTTTGGCAAAATGTTCTTTTGAGAGTAATTCTTAACTACTTTACCGATGGTTGTGTGCTGTTGGAGCCTCTGTAATGATTGGAGAAACGCAAATCTCCTATTCTAGGTACATTCTGCTCATAATACAAACGATTAAGATATAAGCATTTGTGATGATATATCGGTTAAAGAAAATGTTACAGGTCGCGTTCTCAATATTTTGGCAGCTTCAAAGTTTTAATTAGGTTTGTATTTATTTAAAACGTGAAGTTACTCTTTTAATACAACCAAAATTAGTTGTGTCGTGTAAATACATGGTTTCATATGCAATGCATATGAACACGTCAAAATATTTCACAAACTGTTTATTTTTAATCTCATTGAAATATCACTATATGATTTTTTCTTAAAATCTGTTCAAAATATAACAGAATATTTTGCAAAACCATTTCCTACAATGACTTTAACGTTTTAGATTTCTCCAGTATTCGTCAAAAATGGGTATTGACGTAATTAATTAAGATTTTCAAATGCAGTGCATCTTTAACTTATAACCATTATGAAGAATCATATGTTTAAAACTCACCGGTGCATTGTCATATTGAGCATATTGATCTCTTCCATGGCATTGTGACTGCAAAATTAAGAAAAATGATTCTCTTATATTTTTGTACATCTCATTATATTTACATCTACCGAGTATGATTCCTTCTATTTCTTACGGAAACTTTTAGTTAATTCATAGCTCTATAGAAACAGATAGGACTGAAATCTACACGCCCCGTTTATCGATTGGTCGAAACCTACAGCGACTGAAACTAACAGGAAACTGACAGGACTGAAATCTACACGCCCCGTTTATCGATAGGTCGAAACCTACAGCGACCTAAGAAAATCATTGACTGCACGAAATAATCATGATGATGTCAGACTCAAATACCCACAGGAGACGATTTGGCTATTTCTTTTAGCGAACGTACTGATGTACATTAACAGTAATTTAGTGGATTTTTTTTACTTTTTACAATCAATTTATTAATTTGTTTAAGAAAGATGTAAATATAAACAATAAAACGCGGGTTATATGTATTTTTTCTGCAATGTTGCCACCTTCATATCCCGCATGAATCACCAAAGAAAGCATTTTTTATTGTTTAAATGATAACATCCCTTAAAACTTGTGAAAGCTGCAACATTTTATAAGCTTTTGGTGAATGTGCAAATCTTTGTAACGCAGTTGCAAAATAAATTGTGTTATGTCAATAATTTATTATTTACTTGCAAAAAAAAAAAAAAAAATACATTTTTTTTAAAATTAACAATTCAATCCAAAAATATTGCCATTCATAACCATACAATTAAACGAAGATGCTACCGATAGTTATAATTTTTTTTTCAAACCGTTTTTCACATTGTCAAGATTATCTTAATTTATAATATTTATATTCTGGGCTTACGTTAACAAAAACAGAAGTATTCAGACCCTTATCTAGCTCACGAACTATTATATAATATATAAAAGAGTAGCTATGGTATATGCACTCCGTTTGAAATCTAATTACCTACCATTACTCCACTAGTCGCTCTAATATTTTCTGTTGTTGTTCAAAGGCGAGAATGATGATATCTGCAAACATTTTTAATAGCTACTTTAAGAGAGCAGGATGAAATATGTGTAAAACCTACCAGTGCATTGTCATAGTGTGCACATTGTCTTTTTCTATCGTAGTGTAACTGCAAAATTAAGGAAAATCAAAATTTAATACTTCTTTACATCTCTTAATGATAACATTTCTTATAGCATGTAAAAGTTACAACATCTTATAAGTATCGGGTGAATGTGCAAATCTTCGTAGTGCAGTTGCTAATAAAATTATTTTCTTCATGTTGATAATTTGTTATTTAATAGCAATGAGTACTTTGCGGAGAAGTATTTTAAAATCAACAATTTAATCAGGAAAACTGCCATTTGGAACAATATAATTTAATGAAGATACTACTAGTTGTTATAATTTTAAAACTATCTTTCTTATTTACTACAATAAAGTAGATAATGTATTTTGTAGTATTTATATTCTAGATATATGTTAACAGAATACAGAAGTATTCAGACTACGTTTGAACTCTGTTTACTCACCGTGCTTCTATCAGTCTCTCTAACATTTTGCTGTTGTAGATATAAGGGCGATAATGGTCCGTGTATCTAAAATCAGTTTTAACATTTACTTTCATTTTTAAAATTTTGATACTTGAACAATGTAATTCGTACATATTACGTAGTATTCATTAAAGATGTATTTGTTTTATGCAATGCAAGATATGTCATTTCATATCATTAGCTTTTATTTTTGTATACAGGTTTGAATTCAATATTAATAATACTCACTGGTTGTCCCCTGAAGGTTCTGTGGTGCTATATTATAATATAATATTATGCATGTTATTATATGGTGAATACATGCTTAATTGAATTTCAATTATTTTAAAGCCTTTAAGTCATCACTTCTTGGAGTTGAAATTCTCTATTTGCAAAATGATGTTATTATTAGTAAAATATCAAACATACAAAACAAGGTCCTCGAGGACAATACGAAGATTGTTGTACTCCATGTGCCTTAATTAATTAAAAAAACCCACTATTAATAAAACAAAACAGATAACATAAATTATACGATAATATTGGTATTAGTTGATAATTTTGATAATTTGTAAAATAACTTTTTTCTTGCCTATTAATCAGTGATGTCACATTTGAACAAAATTCCATGTAACATTTATTTTATCATTACCTCATTCTCGTCAGTATCATCATTATAATCAATTGGAAGTTCGTTGAACCCTAAACGAAACAGACAAAAATCACTGATAAAGCATTTTTATTAGAAAGAAAATAATTTCAAAGTTAGAAAATTGAAGAACTTACATTTTTAATACATTCAATGCGTGATGTAATATTTATCATATGGTGACAGAATACTTTATCAATGGAGACATAATGCTTTATTAAATAAAGACAGAATACGTAGGACATACCGTCTCTTTTTTGCAGCCGTTCCTAAAAACAAACATGATATTTTAGGAAAATATTAGGAAAAAAAAAATTTAGAATGCAAAAGAGTACATATTTTTTTTATATTATGAATTCACAATAATTTAACAACTGGTTGATTTGTTAAACGGGATCAAATTTAATTTAAAGGTTTACCTGACCGTATCTGTTTTGTACATCCTGAACATCACTGTATGAAGAACCCTACCACAAAAAAGCAATTAAAATAAAAACTTCAATTGAGGTTAATTATGAATAATTTAACATTAATTTCGTTACGAGAAAGAAGAGGCGACCGAAGGAAAAATAAATCAAATAATTACATTTAGATTACAAAATTTTGTAGAACTAGTTTTCAGCTTTTTTAAATAAAATACAATTGCAGATTAACAAGAGTTCAGAGGGTCATACCAATAAAAAAAAAACTTAATAAAATATTTCTATTTCTTTTTTATAGATATGTCATATATATGATAACACTATATATTTCCTCAATGCTTTTTATTGACCAAATTTGTCTTCTCATTTTTAAAAAAAAGATTATTGCATTCCTCATTTTGCTTTGGTCAAATCCTTGGTAGGGTTCATTTCAGCTTTGTAGACCTTTTCTAAGCAGGAACGTAGCAATAGGGTGCAGAGGGGGGGGGGTGCAAAAGAGAGTTCATTTTTGTAGTGTTATTGTTTGACCATAGACTGAACAATGCCGATTCAGCGTCAGTTGTTGCAGTTTATTTGAAGGAAAAGTATCTAGGGAAGTTTCATAAGATTTTACCCGCTAATTTAGTCTGTTGATTTTAAGCAAAAAACGTAAAAAGCTAATATTCAAGAAAAATTAAGCAAACTTAAACATATTTGAATTTTTAATAAAAAATATATGTCTGAATAAATTGTTGTTACCAACCCTGAAAAATTGGCCGTTTTAGGAAAACGTCTCCCCCAAGAATGTTCTTATATTTACCATTGGTTAATAAGGATGTATATGCTATCAATTCTATCTGATACATATGTTATTACTCCTTTTTAATTTTTAGAGGTCTGTTTTTAAAATTCTTCGTTTAATGATGAACCTTTTTGTGAATTATAAAGGATTTGAATATTCTATTTTCATTAATATTAGGTGGCAGTTTTCTTTCTAACATGTAATTTGAAAACATGCTATGCTTTCAGTGAAAAACAGTGACAATCTTCTCACTTATTTGAAAAAACTATTTTATTTAAAAATCAACTCCATAAAAATTAATTATCAAAGACCTGGATTCTTTACTTTTCAATAGTAAAGGGGGATAATATGCATTATTAGTAATTAACAAATTTACCGATTGTTGTGTGCTGTTGGAGCCTCCAGAATGATTGGATAAACGAAATACTTCTGTTCCAAGTACATTCTGCTCATAATATAAATCATTTTAAATTAGAAAAGCATTTGTGATATATCTTTTATGAAAATATTACATGTCAATTTCTTAAAACTTTTGCAACCTCAATGTTTTTATTACGTTTGTTTTGATGAAAAAAACCCTGAAGTTGCTTAGTCAATTGAACCAAAATGTGTAGGATGTCGTTTAATACTAGGGTTTACATAAAATGCGTATTACCACGTCAGAATTTTTGACACACTCTTTATTTTCAATCTCATTTTGATATAACGACATGTAATGTATTTCTTGTTTTCTTTTGTATCTATCTTGAAAAATATAATAAATTATTTTGCAAAACTATTTCTCGCATTGGCTTCTAATGTTGAGATTTCTTCCGTATTCACCACCATTTGATATGATTGTGATTCATAGTGTAACTTAAAACATAATGTACCACCACGTGTTATATCTACGTATGCATTGTCATTTTTTAACAATGTCTTCTTCCTTAGTATTGTGACAAATTAAGAAAAATCAAACGTTTATCTTTTTTTTTTTTTTTTTTTTTACATCTCTTTATAATAGCATTTTATTCAGTGTGTACAAGTTGCAATTTATAAGCTAATGTTGAATGTGCAAATCTTCGTGATGGAGTTCCAAAAAATGTTATTCATGTTGATAATTTGTTGTTTACTGGAAATGACTATTTTGCGGATAAGTATTTTGAATGAACAATTTAATCCGGAAAACTGTCATTTGTAACCATTTATTTTTAATGATGAAGATACTTTAGGCAGTTATTATCTTAAAACTCTTTCTTTCTTACTATAATAAAGTATTCTATTCTGCTTTTATAATAGTTATATTCTCGGCATACGTTAAGAGCCATGACTCTTTCAGCCTCTCTAATATTATGCTGTTGTTTTGCTGTTGTCCAAGGGCGATAATAATGGTTTTAACATTTTTTTTCAAATTCAAAAATTATGATACTTGACCATTAGAATTTGTAAATATTTCATTAGATTCATAAAAGATTATATTATATAAGATTTATAATAGATATAGATTTGTAATTTATGATTGAGTTGTTTGTATAATTACTATAATAATAATTATTATTTTAGATCGGGTGTTATATATAAAAATTGATAATCTTAATAAAAATAATAATCATTGGTTGTCAGTAAAATATTCTGTCGTTCTATAATATTATGCATGTAAGTGTCATTGAATTTCAATTTATTTAAAAGCCATTTATTCATAATTTCTTGAAGTTAAAATTCTTTTTTTGCAAAATGATGTCAATTTTTGTAAAACATCAAACATACAGAGCGACATGTTTGGGGAATGTAACAATAAGTAGATTACTAGTAATGTACTCCAGATGCCTTAATTAAAAAACCCAGCAACTATTATTAAAAAAAAGAAAAGATTATGTTGGTAATAGGTGATAATTTTGGTGATTTGTAAAAATGATTTTTTTTCTTGCTCATTTACCAGTGACGTGTACACATGTGAATAAATTTCCATATAACATTTATTTTATTGTTACCTCATTCTCGTCAGTATCGTCATCATAATCTATTGGAAATTCATTGAACTCTAAAAAAAACAGACAAAAATGGACTGAAATGCGTTTTACCCAAAAATGATTAAACTTTTAAAGTAAAAATAAAAGTTCACTTGCATACATTCAATGCGTGATGTGATATTTTATCATATTGAGACTAAATACGTAAGTCATACCTTCTATATTTTGCAGCCGTTCCTAAAAATATAATACAAAATCAGTGTTTAATTTATATCGATAGGCAACATCCTATTCTTTTGAAAATATTAGGCATATGAAATGAATGGGTACTGCAAAAGGAGAGACACATTTTAACAATGCATACTCAATCATTGAACAATTCACTGATGTCGTTCAATCGAATTTAAAGGTTTACCTGACCGTCTCTGTTTCGCGCACACTGAACGTCACTGTATGAAGAACCCTACCGCGAGAAAAAAACTAAGTCAAGATTGATTATGAATGATATATAGCATTAAAATTTTTTAAGAGAGATAAAGTGAGAGGGGGAAATAATAAATCGTATAATTACATTTAGTTTACAAATTCCGTAGAACTAGTTTTAAGCTTTTCGGAGGAAAATAATCATGTAAAAATAAACTCGTACGTTAGTCCGTTAATTATATATGCAATACATCTCAAGATATTTGATAATATATCAAAATTAATAAATATGAAATTAAAATATCGAATATGAATATCATGAATCTTTGCGACTGTAAATAACAATTTTTTTCGAATATGAAAAACAATTTGTTTAATACATAACAAACGTTGTAAATGTAATTCACGCATTCTTGAATAAAAACTATCAAATACAAATAGTATTGGAATCACAAGATTATTCATATGAATAACAAGATCAGTGTAACGTTTAACATGTTTATAAAACTTTTCATGGTCATTGCAGTTTTGAACAATTATTACCGAATTGTTTGTTCTGTTGGATGTTTCTGACCTTTCAGAATCAGTGGAATTCCCGGAAACTCCAAGGTGCGTGTCTTGAACGTTCTGCAGATTATGTTGGCGATTATATAGAAGCAATAGTAATATACGATTTTGATAGGTATCCGATGGTCAGAACAATACATTTCATACAAAATTATAGCCGTTTTGCAAATGTCTTGTTTATTGAACAATCTCCTAGATTTCATCAATTATTAGTTTTACTCAAATATACAAAATATCAACGTTTTTGTTAACTTTTTCTTTTTTGCAAATAGGGGTCATGTAGAAAATTATGATATAAAGATATATTGAATGTATTAAAAACGGCCAGATATGAAAATATAATTGAAAAATTAAATCCAATGAAAACTTACCCTAATATTCCGTTGCCTTTTTTTAAATCGTGGCTGAAAAAGATAAATAATCTATCACTCCGGTGCCAAAAATATAATGAATGAATAAAATTTTATTTTAAAAAAAATTCTATAAATTACAAAACCTTATTTTACTCAGAAATACATATTTGTTTTAAACATTATATTGTTATTTCTGTAAAAAATTTATGATAATATGTCAACCATATTAACATTGAAAGAATAATATGCTAACTGATATAATGCACATAATATTTAGTTTTGTATATTTTAAGATAAACAAAAGCTGCGATTGTTAGTTTAGCTTGGTGATGTTCTTATTCCAACATTTCAAATGTATCTTTTCATATCCAATTTTCACTAAACTCTATTCAAAATATCGTTTGGGTTATACAGCGACATATTAAAGAAGGCGGTCATCGTCCTGATACTTAAATCTTTAAAGTAAATGGCTAAAAATCTTCCAAGAGTTACTTCATGGAGAAGAACTGTAGGTTCTACCAGTACACTGTTGGATTTCTTGAGCATGAAACTTTGCACTTAGGGGCCATAGATAGAAAAGGTCAACCAGCGATTGGTCGAAATTGAAGTGAAAAAAATGAAACGCATTTACAATTTCTTCAAATAGCTCAGCATTATGACAATAAAGATCGAAGCCAAGTTTATAACACGCTTCAACATTTTGTAAGGATAATACTGTACTGCGATATGTTATTCAATCAAATACGTATGAAGTCAATAGATTCTAAATGAAAATAAACTATTATTTATATATCTTATTCATGAACATATACGTCGAACTGCACTGGTAAAATTTTGGACTCAAAATTGTGCTTAAACATATTTTATTGAAAAGTCCAACCAATTTAAAATTGCGATTTCTATTGAAGTCTATGCTTTCGGTACGTTGTACAAAAGCAGGTCATTCCAAATGCTATATACAAATTGAATCAACTTATGAAATGTCTTTAAACACGTCAAATGCTCATCATGAGAGCTGTCTTATTTTCAGTAATTGACAATTTTTATTTTGCCTTCCTGGTTTAAAAACCTGAGTAAAAAAAAAATGTCTTTTTGATAGAGATGAACTTTGTTATGTTAAGTTATTTAAATAGTGAAACAAACTTCAGATCTATTCCCTTTAAAATGCATAACTAAAGTCTTCTCTTTGCCTAACAAGTTCTTGAATTTCAATGGTAAACAGAAGAATTCCTTTGTCAATTTTTAGTAAATACAAAGTATATATCAAACTTCACTCGAAAAGCGACTTAATGGTTGAAGCAGCTGAATGTATAGTATCATGCGCGGATCTAGAGGGGGTCCCCCTGGAAAATTCAATTATACAAAAGTATTACATTCACATAGTACATTTATCGAAAAAAGGTATTACCCCCCCCCCCCCGCCCCCCCGACGTAAATACAACTATCTCCCAGTCAGCTGCAACAAAAAGAATTAAGGCCACGTACATGTATATATATCATCCAATTCAGTTTAGTTTTTTCATCCCTGCCCGCTCCTCTAAATATCCAGCATTTGCAGTTGGTTTTTTATTTCAATTTTAAAAAATAGGTTAAGAAAGCAAGTTAGAAAAATTTCGGACACAGTACATACGGAAATGAACAAAAAAATATGGTTCAACATATAAAGCATTGTATCATTAATTCCCGCGCTTGCGCGGGATATCATCTAGTATCATCTAAACTTAAAAAATGAAGGTGTATTTTTATTGCCCGAGAAGTCCCCTTTTTCGCTTCTAAAGAAACAAAGGGAATGCCTTATCCTCGCATTTACTTCTGATAAATTCATTTAATATTTAAAAGATATGTTTATTTAATTTTTTTCCACTTTAATATAACGGTTATATTACTGTGGAAGGTCGATCTAGAGTAGCTTTTTCCACATGATGAAATCTTACTGTAAACAACAGAAACCCTACTTTTGGGGAAATCATACCATTTAACAGTAGTACCGATAATATTAAGCGTAAGTGAAATGTTCTAAAAGGACCTGAAAACAATCCAGGGAAAAAGTAAACATTTAGGGCATATAAGTTCTAAAACATTTTTAAAGCACTAAGATACTTCCTCTTTTCGGACCAGATTAGGAATGTTTAGACGTGATCAATTCTGCAAAAGACATTGAAATAAAGGTTTACAATGTCATTTGACGACTTTGAAAATATTTGCTGAAATTATGTAATCACAACCCTAAGATTCTTCATATTTTGGACAAAAAATGGTGATTTAATTAACTACAAGCAAACTTAAGAATAAATCAAAACCAATTATAAATGAGCATCAATGTTAATTTTAAAATGACATGTTAAACAGCTTTAGTGTATTTAATTAAAACTTCTTTTATATCTGTATACAACCTTTTTCACTTTTAATTATCTTACACGCTCTTAACCCTCACTTCAATTGACACCCCTCCCTCAACCTTTCAAACACAAAAAATCAGAAGCAGAATGTCACACTCTTACCATGTCTAAAGGTTCCCATTAAATGTGACCATTTCCTTTGCGAAGACATTTAAATCTATATTGAGGAGGTCTATATGTTTGGTTGGTAGTTTTGTGCATAACTAAATTTGTTGGATCTTTTGTAAAATTCTTTAAATTTGATATATAGATATGTTTTGCATTGAATCATTCGAAAATTTGAATATTACAATAAAGTAAAATAGATAAAGCAAAATATTTATTTTGTTTATATATTTACAATATACGATAAAATCAGTGTATGTGCGTTTTATATTGATTTCCTATTGAAACGACATTTATTCAACTCTCCTTTACTCAAATAAAAAAGAATAATCTTTATGAATATTGAATAAATAGACATATGATCTGCCTAAATGTACATCTTTTTTTCTGTGAATACAGATTATTTAAATATGGTTTAGTTTTCCAAATATTGGATTTTATTCATATAACATGTGGATAGATAAAAAGAATGTTGTTCTTAAAATTATCGGCGAATAATATTTCTTTTCAAATGGAGGTAATCAGAAATACGTTTATAGTTTACTTTGACATTTCTGCAAATCATCAAAAACAAATTTCATTCAAGATTATTTTGAAAGAAACATGTCTTTTTTATCAATAACAAACACAACCAGAACCGTTTATTTTTTTTAGCTTATCTTCCTTGTTTGATTTTCAAAAGAAAAATAACTTTATTCTCTACATGAATAATAACCGATTCAGTTGATAAAATTATTGTTCTTTTCGAGATAAAGTTTTATACACAATTTACCGCTTGAAAGTTAAATCTATCCATATAAGCAGTTGATTTATTCTACGGTTTAAGGGGATATCATATTGATGCGTCACAAAATTTGTTTTCAAAGTGGTACCGGTACATGTAATTTAAGAGAATAATATAAATTTGTTAGTTTTTCCCTCTGTCGGATACACGTAACAGATATCTAAATTATGCATTCAAATAATAATTTGAAGGTCTTTAAAATGTTTTTAGGTGGTTCGAGTTTTGCACGTTCTTCCTGGTAAATATGTTCCTATTTCAACGTCATTTCCAATGCAAATCCTTCAAGATTATTGTCAAATCTCCATACAAATTAAAAAAAAATTCTAATTTTGCTTTCCTATTATGAGTTAACGTCAGAAAAATTAATTGATTGGATGAAAAATGACAACTTTTGCTAGAACAATTGGTTGCCTCTTTCACTTATGTTCTTTTCGACATATTGTCAAAATACTCAAGTGAGGTTTTCAGATCAAAATTTGTTGTCTGTTGTCGATGACGCTGTTATCAACTTTTCGTCTTCTTCTCCACAACCAAACCAATTTTACATGCACAAAGCATTCTTATTTAAATGACTTTCACGTTTGTTAATGGGGAGATAATAAAAAAGAATGAAAATGATGTGCTATAAAAATATTATAAATATTCTTCGCAGAAACCAAATAGTAACATAAAAAACTTTATATAATCTCCCTGATATATGGTAGTTTAACTTTGATCAAATTATGACCACCTGATGGAGAATTAACAAAGTTCATAATAAAAATAAATAGAAAACAACTCTTAGATTTTTCTTCTGAATAAAATAAAAGCTGTAATATGCGGAATAAATAGCAAACTATTTTAACGTAATTTTAAAGTTATGTTGTGTCAAGGGAAGAAGTAAAGTGCCATTTTAGGAATAAGACTATACATAGAAAAATGTCCATAGAATGGCAAGAATTTAATGTCCTACTTTGTGTTTAAGGAGGCTGGATGGTCAACAAATTCACCATCATATCTACTTTAGATTTTAAATAATGATATGTTTAGCTATAAGCTATTATTTAGTAAAGAAAAAGTCCATAAATTTTTCCTTTTAAATTTGGGCATGTTCCTGTATTTTTACAGAGCGTTCTTATTCTAAAGAAGACCAGTACAGCCTAAAAATGGCCACGACCATCGAGCCCTCTTAAAAATAAAACCATGTCTTGTTAAATACATGAGACATATTCTTACGATTCCAAAATATCTAGCTTCAATTTAGTGGCTATTTATCTTACCTTTTACCTTTACCTCATTAAATCAGTTCTTTCAAAATCTTTCTAATTGATATTCTATCTATCATTTATCTATCAGTCTATGTGTCTGGTGTCAGTTTTATCTTTGAACATTATAGTGTTTTTTTCATTTTTTTTTAGGGGGGGGGGGGGGGGTAATTTACATGTTTTGAATTTAATACATATCAAATGCATTTGCATTCAAGCGAAAATATATACTTAAGCAAAATCATTGAATCATATGGGTTTTCACAAAATGTATTTTACTAGGGTTTGGGAGTGGATTTTTTTATAGTATATTGAATATTTGAGAGTTATTTTAACCTCAATTGTATTCCCGATGTACTGTAATAATATTGGTTGGTCGAGTAGCATTCGCATGTTGATTTGATCTTAATATTGTTGATTTTCTTATTTATGGTTCACTGCTGGTTATCGTTACTTGTAATGTTGGCGTGTGTATGTAAACAATCATCTATATTTCAATTATTGTTGATTGTACGATGTTTTTGTTAAAGCTACAGTTGAAGACAGACGTGTTAATTTAAATCATATGATAATTTTATCGTTATCATATATTACGGTAGTAAATAACATTACTTACTTCAAGGCATGTTGAATGTTAGCCGCCTGCCATCTTGTCTACGGAGAATTATTTAGTGTCTATCAAAATATTATTGCTAGTCTTACCGTTGCATTGTCCGATTGTTTAGATTGTTGATGTTTGTAATTCTACTTCATCTATTTTACTGATGATTATTTATTAGCATTATATCTTATCAAACTATATCGAACTCATTGTCATGGCGTAATGTATATGGAATGTTTGTTATTGATCTGTATTCTTGCGCAAAGAATTGTTTTAATTCTTGTTTGTATGTAATTAGATATCTCTGATTATAATTCAATATTAAGTAGACAGGACACTTTGAAATTATGTATTTTTCTGTAACTGAACTTTTGCTGTAAATGTAGTTCCCAGATACTCTAGAAAGGACAATTATTCATTGGTTTCATTGATCACGTGACTATATTCAGAGGTCTATATATATGAGGCAAACGCTTGCATCATCACTGCATATCACGTCATATTGACTGAGCGGCTTATCTGAAAGAGCAATCTATCTAGGTATGAGAAACAAAAAGACTGTAGATTAATTAAAGAATAAGCTAGGCTACTCCACCGCACGGACACCACAATCCACTTTGTTATATATTGTTGGAAATAATTATTATTGAATAATGAGATGTTTTGCTGACTGAATAAACTATTTTGAAACGAGATTATGAAATTAAGACATATCTTATCAAGATCCAGAGTACGAGATGATTTGTACGAGAACTCGGGAAACGGAGGATACCCCCCCCCTTTGTATTTCTTACAATTTATTTATCAATTAAACGAAGGAAAAGAAAACTGTGAGCTGATCTGGCATTTGACAGGGTGCTAAAGAAGCCTACAAGCTTAATCAATGGAATGTATTCAATGATATTTTGAATATGCTGCTGTTACATATGACAGGGTACATGCATTGTTAACGGAAAAGTAATTAACATAAAAGTCTCGGTGATAGTGGATCACTGATAAATCAAGTATCTTTGAAAATACAGGTATACAATGACATTCTAGTTGATAAAGAAAATGACTTGACTCAAGGCTTCTCAACGCATTAAATTTCTTTACGATCTGTATCTTTGAAGTATTTGAATAGCGCTTGCGTGGTTTTTAAAAAAATATAATTGAAGTTCTCTTTTGTGAAAACGCTTAGGCTCAATGCTGAAGCAAACTTCCGGGTACAGAATTTTGCAGATTCAGATGATTTTTTTTAACATTAAAAGCAATATGAGCTATATAATTAGGAATTTTATTTTTATTTAAATTGAGTGAGAATAATAATTCTTGATGTTATTAAATATCTCTCTAATAAATATCATTAAAACAAATCTTCATTCTTTATCAGAAAATTATGTCTGCACTCTATGGAATACATAAATCAATCCAATCATTGTACAAGACAAAACATTGTATTATTGTACAGGGCGACAACATTGTAATATTTCTTTAAACAGAGACTTAAAAAATCGACCAGTAACAATCTAACAAAGTGATAAATGCATCTTACATTGCTTTAATGATTCCGTAATACGGATTTTTCTCTCAGCTGCAAATGTTGATATCTGATTAGATTAATATATTTTCGCGTGGTTTTTTTCCTTCAGATTCATTTTCCTGAAGATTCATTCAGAATATTAGTTTAACTACTACTACTGTTAATTCAATAATATTCGATAACACTCATTTTCGTGGGTTTCGTAGATGAGCAAAGTTACGCTTTCAAATCTTTATGTAAAAAATATAATTGACAACAAATTATTGAAAGGTAAATAATTCACCACAAGCGGAATTAGGATTTTGAGCAAGGAGAGGAGGGTCCGAATGATGTTAGTTTTTGTTTGCTGGGATTTGGGGTTTTATGTATCTTATTTGAAATAACGTTTTATAAGTCTGATTTTTTTCGTACCCCCACCAACACACTCAACCCCCCAATTTTAGATCTGCACATGATCCACAAATTCTTATCCTCGTAACATGAAACTTATCCTCAAAGAATTATAATAACTACTGGCAGACCACGTGTAATCATTATAGGAACAAATGGGGAAAATAAATTGTATACATACTCTGTTGACAATTAAACAGAACTGAAACTCAGCTTTTCAAGGTCATCGAATGCTAAAAGGTTTGAATGAATAATGTTTACAGTCGCAACATCGATACTAGCTACAGACCATATCAAATACGGAAGAGATAAGTTCCACTCAGTCAAACAAAAATACATTAATTAAATTTATGTAAATTGTTGACCTATACCAATATTTTATATTAATTAAAATTCAAAAGTAAAAACGAAACAAGGCCATAAACAAATCTAAATATATTACACAATATATGTCTTTTTTGTTTATATTTTTATTTTCATGATGTAAGGTTGTACCTATTTAAGTTCTAATAATCTTAATATATCTAGAATAAAATACAGTATAAGTATAAAAAATGTTAAAAATAATAAGAAACAATCATACCATTCTGTTTCAGTTGATTAACGTCCATATGTTTCAATACTGCCAGACAAGTTCAGAGGTAATATTTGAGCTAGAACTGCATACTTAAAGCTGAGATTTCTTTTCAATCCAAAGGTTTTAAATCCCAAAGAAAAGCGTCGTATCAAATTTTGCATTATTTTCTTTCCTTGTAACTACAGTCATTTTGGGTATTCCGATTTAGTGTGGTCCCGAAAAGTGCAACAAAAAAAACAACTTTTGAACGGCAAAAAATTGTCATTTGGTCTAGTATCGTTTATAACATAAAGTGTACTGAGTTAAAAAATATGCTGGCCTTTACGAAAATGGCGTTAATTGGGCCAAAAAGGTGATTGAAAATGGCAGACAGCCAGATTTCTTAACGTTCTCTTAAAATTACATAGTGACTCAAATTAGATGTACTACTTTTTGAATACGACAAAAGAAATAAGAAATATAAGAAATTTGATCATACGGAAGGTTTACGCATTTTAAGTCATCACCTATCAGTAAAAAAATCCGGAATTGTAGCTGCAGGTCTGTAGCTCCCAGTCTGAAAAAATTCGGACGGACGACCTGATAGCTACAGTTCCTTACGTGTTAAAAAGTTGCAATTTACGGCGCATAAAAAAATTGCGCTAGTTTTGGACTGATTAATATTACTTCCGAGCACATCCTGTTAAAATTCCTTGGACATTTTACCGCAGATATCGTCATTTTACCTGCCTCTGTGATTCTTTTAAACACCATCACCAGCCCCGTAAAGAATTCTGAGGCAAGTAAAGTGACGATATCAGTAGTAAATTGCCTAAAGAATTTAATGGTAATAATATTTTCCACAGAATTTATATAAAAATAAGGTTTATAAATCTAACACTAGCCCAATTCTTTGTGCGCCTTCAATTGAAACATTTTAACAGATACGAAACTGTACCTACCAGGTCTTCCATCTAAATTTTTCAGACCGGGAGCTACAGACCTGCAGCTACCCGAATTGCACATGTAAAAAAAACCGTGTTGTTTTGGACATTGATTTAAGCGTCACGTGATTACTGTCCAAAAATAGTTACAGTTGGAATGACGCACTGAGGAAAGATTCGGAATCATGTGATGCCAGTCGTCAGAAATATACATTTAGAGAGTATATCTTAATAAATTTACAAAAATATTAGTTCTTGAGGACATCAGGTTTCACTGAGAGGACGCTTGCTCTCGTGCTTTATGCACGCTGCAGTATTTACATTCCATTACATTGGCATTTAATAGTCAATAAAATATGCTCAACTCATTTACATTCCTCTGCACATGCGTGACTATGAAGCAGAAGGTAAACATGTTGTTGTTTTTTTATCATTATCAAAATTTGAGTCGGAAAATATGCTGGCCTTCACATAAATAGCGTTAACAGGGTCAAAATGGCGCTTAAAAATGCCAGACAGCCAAACTTAACGTTTTTTTAATTTGATAATATCTAAAGTGTGCTGAGTTAAAAAAATAAGTTGATCTTCAAAAAAATTGCGTTTATTAGATCAAAATAGCGATTCAAACCGACGAATAGCCAAATTTAATTAAAAAAAATCTTACAGCTTTTAAAATTGAGTTAAATTGAAAAACTTTTACAAATAGGTAAAAACCTTACTGGAAAAAATATAAAAATGTGTTCTGTGTTGTTTATCTGTTTTTGTTAATTTTTCATTCTTCATTCGTTAATGAATTAAGTTCTTACTCTTCTAAACGTTGAAAAAAGTCATAGTTGTTTTAGTAGACTTTACGTGCCGATTTCTTAGATATGCCTTAAAATGGGTAGTTATGAGACATTCCTTCAGGGCGTAAAATGCAACCAAATGTTTACAAAGGTCTAAGGGGGGGGGGGGGTGTTAATTTTTCTACACAACAGTATGGATAGAGATGTTTTAAGGCTTTAAAAAGTTCCAATAGCAATCAAAAAGCGCCTGATTGTTTGTTTATAATAATACAAGCTGCAGTAAAACATTGGTATCAGAAGTTAATATGAAAACAGAGGTACAAGCGAATACTTTTGAACAGTCTACGACATTAATACAAATGTATTAGGAACTCTTCTAATGTTTGTCTCTTCCTGTAACGCTTTTAGAGCAGATAAATCTAACATATACATGTATATAATCATTGGCACTGGAAGTTCACGTTTCAAAATTTTCCTCAATTCAACTAAAGTCTTGGTACAGCAAATAATACTTAAATAAATAAAACAGAATGCGACACTCCAAATTAAATAAACTGTTTACTTTAAGCGCTTTCAGCCATGTTGGCTCTTCAGAGAGTTATACAAAATATATAAATAGTTACGTAACATTTAATATTAAACAACCTATAAGTTATTGCTCCAACATACCGAAACTGGTTCTGAAAATCATGCACTGAAAAAAATGCGTGGTCAGAAGTTCCTGGTAAATTTAAACGAGAATTCCCCTGCTTACGCAATATTTCAGAGATTTACAAAGAATACTGAATAGACAAGAACTTTTTTGATTCACCCAGTAACCTACATTTTCTAACGATGATTGGATATTTCTATCATAACGTTCAAAATTTTGTATTTTTAGGATTAATTTTCGTCGGCCCAATCATATTTTGATCCAATCAATATATCAAACTTTTAAAGAAAAAGTTGATAAGGTAAAAAAACGGTTCAAGCCATATAATGTAATGCAGAAGGGTTTATGAAATCCCCATAAATATACTATTCGATAAAAGCAATAAGAATTTTGACTCAAAAACAGATATTAAACATTTCATACACACTGCATCGAAATTTATATTCAACGTTCGTTTTAATCTACTTTCATTTCCGTTGTTTTCCTATGCCGAATCAGACTGGAATTTACATGGATCTTTCGCTATAAATACAAATTACGTTATTAATCCCCTACCGGTTTCACCGGAGGGGACTATAGCTTTCTTCTGCGTCCATCAGTCCGTCTGTTTATATGTCCATCTGTCTGTCTGTTCGTCTGTTCCACTTCAGCTTTCCAAACTATTTTTCTTTATGCGTTTGAGGAATAATATGAAACTTGCTGAATAGCCTCAAAATGTCAATCAACAGATCAAGTTTACACTTTTGTAGCGTCTGGTCGACATATTTTTGAGAAAAATAATTTTTTTCACATTCCAATTTTTTTAATGATCGGGTTCGTTATCGGGTTCGGTGTGAACTGAATAAACGAGGCCAGTATGTGGTCAGTAATAATATCGTGCATTACTTGTATCATTACTTTTATCATTTCTAACACACAAATAAACTGTAAATAGTGTCAAGTATAGTGTTGTACATTTTATCGGCTTTTTTTCTGGGGGGGGGGGGGGGGAGATATCACAATCGGGTTCGTTATCGGGTTTGGGCTGTTAAATACACGGGCACTGGAAGTTATTGTAAATTTATTGTTTCACGTTAGAAATCAAAACTTACCTTTTGATTCACTGCGATTATACCGGATGTAAACTAGTCTAGCGATATTCTTAGGCACTTGGATGTATAAAAACACATTTTTCTTTGATGAAACAGCATTGTAGCGGAACGAATCTATACATACATTGTAAGTAAATTATATTTGAACGATTCATCGCTACATTTTGTTTTAGGAACCCCAAGAATTCGTCAAACCCGATTTTGCACCAGAAAGATCTTGAGCGTCCTACCCTTCTTTTTTCATACACACACATACAATATATTTACAATAACTTCCAATGCCCGTGGTTAAATATTAAAAATCAGTTTAACTGTTTGGTTTGATTCAGGGTACAGAAGACGGTAAATAATGATATTGTGCATAACAGCGCTTTTTTTCACAAATTTCTACCAGGGAATACTTAATGAACTTGGCGAAATTACACAAGATAAAATAAAGAGTATTATTTTACCCATTTTGTATTTTAATTTCGATATCAACTGTATAGTTTGAATTTCCTCTGTTCTTTTATCTCTTATTAAAGTATAACATGTCTTATATTATCATTAAACTTAACAGTGGAAAATCCCCAAAGAATATGTTACATGCAATTAGAGTAAAATTAATTATTTAATATACAGGCTCTCAAAATTTTGGCGTTCTGAATCAAAGGGGTTACCGGTAGGGGACGTGTATTGCTTATGCAATACTCTCAGAATGCTTGTTAATATATGTGACTTTATTTGTATGACGTATTGTTTAAAGACTGTTGAACAAAACTGATCTATCATTAAGATTTAAAATAAATGATACAAATATTACCTAAATCAAACAGATTAAAATATTTTTAATCTCTGCAACCATACAAACCAGCATTTTTTATTTACAAGAACTTCAAGAGCCAATTTTATAATTATAGATGTTTAAACAAGAACTTGTTAAGATATATGAGATAAATTATAAGCAAACAAAGGAAATGATTAATCTTTTACATATGTAAGTTAAGAATTTTGAACTACTCTGCTAAAGTTTTAGAACATCTATTAAACTGAAGATGAATAAATTTGTTTATTTTGATTATTTTTTTTTTTTAGATTTGTTGAAATTATACTTGCAGTTTTACTGAAGTAATCAATATGACAACAATACAAACGCAGTGACAACGTTGGTAGAATTATTTATTTTAACTTACATTTCATGTACGCTAATAACCATCATACACATACATCACAAATAACTTAATCAATAC
The DNA here is from genome assembly GCA_016163765.1 of Magallana hongkongensis. Taxonomy (NCBI): domain Eukaryota; kingdom Metazoa; phylum Mollusca; class Bivalvia; order Ostreida; family Ostreidae; genus Magallana; species Magallana hongkongensis. Next base: position 15,300,141 of record WFKH01011801.1, read on the forward strand.
ATTTTAAATGTATGCACCTGAGTACGAAAATACTATATGTATATACTATAAAGTGAGCGCAATTGTCATAACTAGAATGACGATGCATCACGTGAGTTTAGTAGACACGTACAAAAAGACAGATGGATGAGACGGTGTATACAAAAATAGTACTTTGTATGTCACTTTACACACATTAGTGATCAAAACTGATATAATATTTTATCATGATCAAAATCAAGAGACAAAACTCCTTCACAAACATTGAGCGACAAAACAATCTAGAAACGATCAACAATTAACCTCAACTAATTTTAAAATTAGACTTAATCAAATGAATAAATCGAAAATATGTAAAAATGTACTTGCAATCATGTACTAGTATATATTGTATGAAATGATTGTCTTTTTTATTACTCATTTTCATGCAGCATCAGAAACTGTGTTTACATTTTCGTTTTAAATTGCACGTTAAAACATATGAAATTAAACATGAGTACATGTAAGGTTATCTAGATCTTATATCCATTTATAAATATTATCAACTGATCATGTGATGTTGCAAGCCTATTAAGTATGTAAACAAGAAGTCGACGCTAAAGTATGGTCGGCACGTTGGTATAATAGCCTAACGCATTCGGAGCCAAAAAGAAAACAAAAGACAGAGACAGTCGAGGGACCCCCAAAAGGGGTGATATTGACGTTCAAATTTATCTATTCTCTAATCAAGTATGAAAATGGTGGTGTATATGTTTATTGATATTGTAAAATGACCGAGTATCACATTAATTTTGATTGTCACAGTAATAATGTAAAACTAGATCTCGTTACGAGTAACGAGTAGGTCTTCCGTCCGATTTGTTTTATATGATACGATGAAAGATCGATACTCTCTGCCAAATCTGAGAACTCGTTGAAACTAGGTTTTTTGTCTCGGGACCGGAAACGGACGAACGGAATTGATGAATGAAAAGAAACGCCGACATTTCTTGTACATTTGCCTAGTGTACATAACTGTTTATCGGGCTAGATGGAACACCAAAAATACTCTGTTAAACTTGTTAATACATGAACTGTTTGAACCCTTCCGGTGAGAACCGGAAGTGACGGTTGACAATATAAACCCGTCAAACACATCTTCAATAAAATGTCTATCATTCATAAAAGTTTCGTGTCTCTATCACTTACAGTGACTAAAATCTCGCGAGTATCAAATTTGTAAAAAAGAAAGCTATCTAAGATATTTTGATATATCTCACCGGAAGTAGGATATATTCGCTTATTTAACATTGTAAAGATGACATATATAAGATTTAATACTGATATATTCATTCCCTGTAAAATAAAAAAAAAATAAGAAAAAAATAAATTTTGAAGTGCTTCCGGTGACGACCGGATGTTACGACGAATCAAACAAAATACTGTAAACACAGTTACATACTTAGGGCTATCATCCCACAAAGTTTGGTTGTTCAAGTCGTCAACGTTTTTGAGATCTCGTGGAGTCAATGTTTGTTTGTCTCTTGACAGGAAACGGACAAACGGAAGTGCTCAGTGAAAAAAAAGTTAGTATTTATTTAACATTAGAGAACTGTTCTTTATTGTTTATCAACTGAACTAAAATTGTCAAAAAAAAAATTTAAACTTTCAAACAACTTGATTTGTTTGAACCCTTCCGGTGAGTACAGGAAGTGACGATGGACAAATTGAAAGCGGTTAAACGAATTTTCTATCAAATGTCTATCATGCATGTAAGTTTCGTGTCTTGATCACTTACAGTTTTTGAGATCACGCGGGTACAAAATTTGTTTTTAAAAGCTACCTGAGAAAATTGAGATATCTCACCGGAAGCAGACCTGTTTTGTTTATTCAACATCGCATAGATGACATAAGTAATAATTTATACTAATATATTCATTCTATGTATAATAACTTAAAGACATAAAAAAAATATTTTTTAGTTACTTCCGGTGACGACCGGAAGTTACGACGAACAAAACAAAAAAGTTGAAACAGGTCTACAGACATTGGTTTATCATCCTACAAAGTTTGGATATTCAAGTCCTTGTCGTTTCTGAAATATCGAGGAAATAAGATTATTTCGTGGGACAGGAAACGGACAACCGGAAATGAATTTTTTAAAAAAACAATAGAAAAAGCCTGGAGATATTATCACAATCTAAAATTCCTGAAAATTTAAGGAAATTCTATTCAGTCATCTCGGAGATATTCTCCCGGGGAAAAACGTGGGAAAAAAACAAAACAAAATGTGCACCCAAATTTCGTGCCTCGTTGAGCTTCAAGAAATGGCGCCACTGGCATAAAACTTAATATGGCTCAACTTCAAGCTATAGTCTACATATCCTGAAAGTTTCATAGTCATATCTTTGATAGTTTCTGAGATCAACTCTGCACAAAAAAGGTCGAAAAAATTACAAAATGGTCGATAAATCGGTACCGGAAGTGACAACGTCAAAAATTTCAAAAACATATAAAATTCAGGTCACGTCCCATCATCTGTGAAAAAATGGTCGAAATCGGTCGAATAGTTTTCGAGAAATCGCGTGCACAAAATCTGGAAAAAAAAAATAATAATAATAATAATAATAATAATAAGAAACAGTACGAAAACAATAAGGTCTTCCGTTGGAAACGGAAGACCTTAATAATTGTTGGGCAGCATGCAAAACTTGCTTGGGTCATTGAATTATCTGGAAAGTGAAAAATCGGACTACAGTCGAGTCTTGCAGGATTCTTTGTTTTCAATAAGGAGTACTAAAAGCCATGATTAAACAAAAACGCAATAGAAGAAAGGATATCTATAAAATGTCAACAACGTTTAGATACTGTAATAGATGTTGATGAAAATATTTTCCCTGTATAAAATCGAGTCACTACGACCGAAGCCACTAAGTTAAATGTTCCTCTGATTTTTTACATTATTTAAATATACAAGTTATACATTATGTTTATTCCTATTGACAAGTATTGCTTACACTTTCACATCTTTTAGTATTATCGTCCCAAAC
>WFKH01011801.1:15312180-15340237 GCA_016163765.1 Magallana hongkongensis
TAGTGTCGGATCAAAAGATACACGGTTATAAGATGAGATATAAAAAGCACTAAAAATAACCAACGACACGAACAATAAAGTAAAATATTGTCAAATTTTCGGGACAACCAGTCACTTCTTCAGGACAACAAAATAAAAACTACATATGAAAGGAGAAAAACATCTACAAAACTAGCACTAAACTAAAACCTAAATAATATATAAAACACCGGATCGGAGCGTGGCAACTACATATTTGTATTAAAGATCATAAGCCCGAGAAAGAAAAATCCCGTCCGACGCAGCGGACGGTCTGTGTAGAAGTGCTGAAGGATAACGCGAAAGAATCAATTTGCTAATTGGGGGTTGCTGTTAATTAAGCTGTACTAGTAAGATAATTCGTAATGAAGGTTTGTAGGGGAGACAGGCTTTATAAATGACCACATAAATATTATACAAAAAAGTGTAAAAACTAATAGGAGTTAAATAAAGGAAATAAAATGGATAAAAATTAAAAAAAACAAAACAAACAAAACAATATATTTCCCAGAAGATAGAGATATGAATGAAATATAGTTTTGCTTCACAACACCTGAAATAAATATTTATCGGTGCCAATTGAGAACTGACATACCGACCTTTAAATTATGTAGATTAATTGAAGATTAGTAACGATTAAAGTCATGTTTTCATCAATTGTTAGCAATTTACAGTTTGAATAAAACAATTGCGATTTCATGCGATCTCTAGAAATGAATCTATTGTTTTTATGCATAAATACTCAAGAAGAATTAGTTTTTAAATATTTTGTTTGTTATAACATATTTAACTAATCAAATAAAGGCATTAATCTCTAAGTGTAAGATTTTCCTTATCAGTATTGTTAATAGGTATAATGGTCGTGTCTATTTTTAGACAATAATGTTTCCCTTGACACAAAAAGGTCTCTTTGAAGATATAGGAAAATTTCAAAATTTAATAGTATCATATTCGGAATTCTCCTTTACCAAAATATAATTCATAGCTTTAAAAATCATATCTAAATATTTGATTTCGATCTGATGGTTATTGTTGACCACTCACCCTCTTAAATGCCACAACAATACAACAATATCTCTATTACAATGTACATTGAAAACTGAGATTTTATTCAATAAGGTACACAACTTAATGCGCTTATGTATATTGCATTGGCATAAGGTGTCCATGCTATTCTATTCTAAAAGGAACATGATTTGTAAAAGAATGCAGGACGACGTATTTATCGGCCTTATTGGCGTAATAACTTTCAGTAATTCAAAATACATTTACATGGTGATAATGAAACTTTATTATTTCCGTTAAACAAAAAAATATATACATAAGGATACGCTAAATTTATTATTTTTTTCAAAACATATTCATCCACTGAATATTTTCTTCTCTTTTTCTTAAGGAAGTTGGACTCTGTGATCAAATGTGTTGAAGTATTTTACAGTATTTTATTTTAATCTACAAACACACAGCTTAAACAAAATTTGGTGGTTTATATGCTTTTTTGGTACTACAGTGCATTTAACATAACCTATCTGCACTGATATTGTTACTCACAGATAAATCGCTTTTTTCCTCTATTTAACTTTAATCGTTATGAACCATTGCATTAAATACTAACTTATTCTATTTAAAATAAATTGAATTTGAATAATTATAAAGAAAAAAATTCCCATTTTCATCACTTAGTTAATATTTTGATCTTTTTGCTCTAATAAAACGCTGTTTTCAGTCACTAAATATTCAACTTGCAATACAATTATTTAAAAGTCTCAAATTCTAACTCAGATTATTATAGACTTGTCAGAAAAATCTTATAAACCCAGAAAATAAAACCAAAAGTATGGGAAATGATGTAAAGTTTTAGATATAGTATTATAAGCTAATTTTAGGGAAAAATTGAAGCATATTTTTCTGGTCTTTTAAGAAATAATATATAAATATGCCAATACATATCGATGGAAATATTTTAAAAATTGTGAAATATGTTTTTCGGAGCAAAATACTGTAAGTTTGGCCTGCACTGAACATTTGTAGACAAAGGTTACAGTACGCTTGACTATTGAGATGGAAAAAAGATCACTTTGTTCTTGAAAACCTTCCGCAACAAAATAAAGTTCCTTGCTTAACTATTATTGTATATAATTTCCCCTCAACTATTTTATTAAATATAGTTAATTTGGCATTATAAAATATAAATAAGCGATTAGAATTAATTATTTGAGTCTGAATATTAATGATTCTGATAGAAATCTAGATGAAATATTTTAACAGAATGCTCTGAATAGAAGGTAAGAGTGTATGGTGCAGAATATTCAGACTATAGATGACCCAAAGAAGGCTACCCAAAAGCAGACAAACGAACATCTTTAAGCAAACATATTGTGATGTTTAGCTCTATAGCAACACATGTACTGATGTACTATAACAGTAATTTAGTGAATTTTACATATTCTTTGTAATTTATTCAAGAAAGATGTAAATATAAACAAACAAATGCTTTATTTGATGATTCATGCGGGTTGTGAAACACGGGTTATGTATTTTTTCTGCAATGTCGCTACCTCAAAGAAAGTATTTTACTGTTTAAATAAGTACATCACACATTTTGAATTATTTCACAAAAATTTGCCAAATATCAAAAGGTAAATAAATTTCTTGTATTGAACACGGGGTATATTTTTAATTGTAGATGATGCTATTAAAAGTCTGTTGCGTAGAATAAACCATGATGCATTTAAACATTGGAATCATTATTCATGTATGAATCCTAAATTTTTTGTTTAAGAATTGATTATTTTAAAATAAAAATGTTACTCACCCTTCCTGTGCACCTTTATTACTTCAACATTGGCATGTGCGTCATTCCATTGTTCGAAGAGTTTCAAATTTTTTAAATATTGTAACAAATTAATCCAATATTTTCTTCAAGAGTACAGTATTATTACTGAAGCTGTAATCCAAAGTACACTGTGATTCACTGCAGGGTATGGAAAGGATGGCGTATCATTATGCTTTACACACGTAAAAGTTTTTTAAGATCATAGATAGATTAAAAAAATACATTTTATAAAAAATCACACCACTATTTCATTCTAGCAAAGAAAATATAACGGAATCATTATTTGAATCCTTTGAAATTACTATCGTATTACTGACTGTACGAACATCAACGAGATGTGTTATCACCTGATAAATGTTTCCTGAATCTATCTGAATACACATTCAAACTCATACACAAATAATTGCCCTTTAAAATGTGTGTATCAAGGGAAAATAAATGAGATTTGGAAATACTTTAACACTCAAGGATCGCCCAGGTATACTAAGTCTTTTTCTCAGAATATAGGATTAAATACCCATCAAACTCAAAACATTTTACTTTCAGCTTTCACTAGGGGATCTTTTTTGTAAGAATGTTATGTTTTGTGAACTCCTATCGTTCATAAAGTTTTCATAATAGCATATGTTTTCATATAGCAATAATTAGCAAATGTGTCAAATTCGTAGATCATCCATTAAAGGCATGCACATACTTTTGTAGCAACAAGAAAAACTATGACCTGAGTTTAATGATTATTCTGTTTTCAATTAATTTCTTATTTTTAATTCAGCACTACAAACATCATCCAGACCAATATCTGACAAAGTAGACCACCTGAGACTTATATCTCTTTCAAACATTTAAATATCCGATAATCAATCTTGGGTTTGTTTTTTTTTCTTTTTGGGGGTGGGGGTCAAACATTTTACTAGGTACATTTAGGTATTTTGGACAATCCTTTGAATTTAACATTTTTATTATAAAATAGGACCACGACAAAGCTCAACAATCGTGTGATTATATTCCTCCTCATGTAGTCTGAGATATATAACATTAATTAAGATGTTTATCATTTTCATTAAACATATTAAAAAGGAAAAAAATGTCTTACTGACAGTACTGAACATAATTTATATATAATACCATACATTTATTTATAACAAATTTTAAAACTCTATATGTCTGACCTGCAACAAAAAGTCCACCTTAAAATCCAGTTTTTGTTCTAATGGAAACAGTGACAGAACAGGAAGTTCAAAAGCTTACTTACATAACATTTTTATACTTGCAAAACAAAGCAAAACAAAACAAACACAATAGGATCTTTGACCGAGGATCGAAAGGACCTTTTAAATCAACAGTATTTGCCTAATTTCTGACAAAGTACTAGTTTCTAATTATTAGTTACCACTTGCTTCTATGCACACAGCACAAGAAAAATTCAACATAATATACTTACACCACACTAGAGTCTTACCATATTGTTTGACTTCCTTTACTGTTCAAACGAGACGACATTTAAATATCTTAATATATATCTACCCTATCAAATTTAGGTGATTTATGTGTGATGTTTACCTAATGCGCTTCCTGGCAAACGTACACTATATTGTAGATATAATCCTATTGTCATGTGCAAGTTCTAATTTTCCGATTCTTTTGGAAATATCAAGTTTTGAATAAATTGAATGTGTATTGACAATAAAAAACAGTTTAAACAATAAACATTTGACTGAAAAGACAACAATTCATTATCAATGATTTACTACATGTAATACTTCATTGTTGCAAGCATGTTATTTACAAGCCTACAACAAGTCGCAGATAAACAACTACAACCGTATAACAAAAGCACTTAACATGTATCGTATGCTTCTATGATACTTTACAACCAGAAATTTTAAAAACAAGGCGTTGATTGACAAAATATATTATCATAACGGATATTATACAGAAATTGGTTAAAGTGCATGCGTTATATAGATAGCGTATAACTGTTTTTGTTGAAGAAGAAATGTGTAATTAAGTCCAGTGATAAGCCTGTCGACGCCGGGTCAGAAATATAAATAAAATGCTACTACTGATCACAGTGCGTCAGATCATAAGTATGGACTTGATCGCATTTACTTATTAGGACAAGAATGTTGTAGCGCAGTGCCCGTGCGTATAAAATGGGGTGCAGGAAAACACGACTCTCAAGAAGTCATCTGGAAGCCGTCTTTCTGCCTCCTCTTTTTATACATGTAAGATAAATTATAACACTTGCGCGTATTCTCAAAAGTAAAGTTAATAGATAAAGGGGGTTCAACTTATATTTTATTTTCAGAGATTTTTGTAATAAATATTTATGTTGATACATTTCATTGTAATTAATATCAATATGTATTGTTAAAATGTCACATTAAAATGTCATATCAAAATAAAAGAGTAGCTGGAAGCTGTATTTCTGCCTCCTCTTTTATACAGACTGGGACACGGGCTATTCACCATGTAGAGGAGGAGACTTTCCAGTAAAACCTTGGCTAGGGCACACGCCAGGTGTGGGCATGTTGGAAATAAAATCTCGAGGATCTATATAAACTAAATATAATAAAGCTCTACATGACAAAGATTGAGTGTTATGATACAGTAGTGGAGCGTTATGATAACATCATACATATTGAATGATTTTCATACGAGTATTTGACTCAATCTTGTTTGTTAATATGTGAATATACGCAAGTGTCGCTTATAGTGTCACATATCTTTCTTTTATCATCCCAAACGAGAATATGATCATCGTCATTCTTTGTACAGTTTCTCTCCCATAGACGACGATTTGCGCAAGTGACATAACCGAAACACGTCTCACAGGACTGGTAGTCCCCATCACACATAAAGTGACATTTTTCTACACAGACACTAGTTGTATTTTTCTGGCACTGTCCTCCTGAATCTGGTCCAGATCTAGTACTTGGGTAACCTAAAGAAGTTCAAATTTTATTACTACAACGGAGTAAAAATTGAAAATAAAACAAGGAGTCCACACACACACACACACACACACACACACACACTCTCTCTCTCTCTCTCTCTCTCTCTCTCTCTCTCTCATATTAATATAAACATACCTGGGGACGTCTGGTATGGCACATTATTTGTCAGGATAACGTAAGTGTTGTTTTCTTTAGAATGTGTTTTCATAGACTCTATCGACTTTTTAATTGAATCTAACTTTTCTAATACGCTAGTGAGTGTCTTGTTAATTTCGTTGTTACCTGCAGAAAAAATATAGTTATAAACAATGAATGTGAACATTGAAATCTGAGTACATATGGGTTTTTTTACATTCTTATTTAACCATGATTTTGGTAGTGGAATCGGGACTCAAGTCAAGTTTAATTTTGAAAGTTCTGAGTTACATTTATGAATTATGATGCATGTTTTAAAAATTTAAATTGATGTCAGTTTATTTTTAAAAGCTGAACACGAGTCATGAAAGGCATATACCGTGTTATTTCTCTTTCCCGCCACTATCACTACAAACTCCTGATATAAGCCGCTGTTTTTTTAACAGCATTAGGTATTTTTACATGGTCATGTAACACATTAGTGATTCAATTTTTCGATTTTAAGCACCTTTACAAGCCAAGAGAAAATAAACATCAAATATGCAAGACAATTTATAACAAACAAACAGAAAATGCGCATGAAAAAATCAGATTATAAGTCAACATAAGGCACCAGCCATAAGTTTAAAGCTGAACACCGTTCGTAGGTAGGCACTATCACCCAGGCCAGGTACTGGTATATAAACCCTTCGATTCCGTTACACCCGATTGCACACCTGAAACTCGCGGCCGACTTGTTGTATTCCTTTCGTGGTTTTTGGATTTTATGCATTTATTTCTTATCTCATGTGCATATTCTGTTTGTAAATAATGCAGTGACCTGTTGATTTGATGTAAGTATTCTTCTGGCTTGACAAAAAGTCGTAAAAGTTGCGACCGAGTAACACGGCGAGGCAAGATATACGCCCACACAGGTGAGACCTCTTCAGCAAAATACCTTAAACTGCTAAGAGGTCTGCGGCTTATATAGGGGTTGAAGGGACAGCGGTGATAAAAAGATATATGGCGGACGCCTATTGACAAGCGGTGTTCAGTTTTAAGGTGTGCAATCCGATATTTTAAAAAAAATGAATGGGTTATATACCCGTCTGTTGGTGCCTATTTATGAGTCGTATTCGGCTTTGATGAAAACAAAGATTAAAAATACTAAAAAAAAATATCAATATTGCATTTAAATTATCTTGAATGTTTATTACAAAAATCTCTTAATATTGTCTTGTTTTGTCTTATATTTTATCTATCTTTATCAATAAAATATTGATGTTCATTCATCAATGTTAAATATATTAGCAAAAAATGCATTTCAGTTTTACGCACAATTTAGATCAATATCTAAAAACGTCAATATGATTCTTCTTCACATGTTTCATTCTGTATAAATATTCGTTGTAGATTGAAATCAAGATATTGTAGGGGGAGTAAAGTTCACGTGTTATACTACCTGTCTGTGCTTCAATACTATTAATACTCTGGTTGGCCTGGCTATTCTGGTTATTAACAGTGAGCATCGCTACGACAGCCGAGATACCGAGAAATATAAATATCCAGAGGATGTACTTGCATATCCTCTTCATAGAACAAGGTTTCTATTTTGAAAAGGAAAGTTAATTATATTTATCACCTTTTTTAATCATTGAAATTCCAAAAACAAGTTTTTTAACTTTTCAATAAGCAAGAAAAAAACCATTACTTTTGATTTGAGCTTATAGTCCTCTGTGTCTCCAGAATATCGGCTAATGTCGTCTGTCAGACTCGATGAAGATGTAGGGTGTGACTGTAATCAATGCAAACATTTATTTCAAAAGTGAAAGTTGTCGGTATTTCTAATGCATTTTGTCCAAGACTTTAGTGAACATTTTTTAGTTCTGTATATCAATAATTTTTATTTTACACATTTAATTTTCCCTGTATGACCATCGGTCATTTTATATTTAAGATTATCTTAAAATAAATTATTTACCAACTTAAGAGGACATTTAACATTTATTTAAAACCCTTTTTGAAAAAAGTTTAAGGCTACAGAAAGAAAATTTAAGCTAATTAAATCAGCTGCAGTGTATCTACACAAAATCTACTATCTACTATCTACTATATAATGATAATTAATAGAAGTAAACAAAGTATGTAAATTGATTGTACAATGTAGATATACTCGTATTACCGACAAATATGAATCCGAAAAAAAACCCAGAGAGATAGATTGTAAAACTTCAATTTAAAGTTTTTATTGGAAAACTTTTGTCTTAATCAATTTAAACTTAAATGGTTTATAATCCTAAAAGATAAAGAAAGTCGTCTCCCTATTTCAGGCACGTTGCATCGGAAGGGGACACATTTTTGAAAACAGACACCTTTATTAGAGAGTTTTAAAAAAATCCAATTATGTTAAAAGTTTTAGGTCCTACATTCCCTCTCTCCAACTGTTTAGAATTTTGGCAGAAGAAGAACAATTCTTCGAAATATTTGTGCATTCGGTTATCACTATGCACGCTTCACACCCCCTCCCTATGAATTGGGATTTCGAAGATTAGGGGATTTGTTTTATAAAAATTTAGCTTGTCAGGATTTCGGGCAAGTACTTGTCCCCTCTCTACTTTCAAAAACGATGCTACGTGTCTATATTTCTAATATGCCGAGTAAAAAAATTATCATTACTTATTTTGAAGTATATCATGGATGAAAAAAGACCTTACCTTAACTTCTCGTGATGTTTCTTGCACACTCCCCACAAAAACGTATGACGTATTCTACAAGGAAGAAAGTTTTGAAGTTATCAGCAAATTAACCACAAGATACACCATCAATTATCAGTACTAGTAACTATCATTAGTGTAATATACAAAATTTACCAATTGCTTTGTGGTTTCGGAAGGTCTGTAATGATTGGACAAACTAGAATCTCCTTTTTCTAAAATATTCTGCAAAAATGAAAATATTAGTATTTATAATGATATTTTCATTGATTAAAATATAACACAAAGTCACATTAATCTACAATTATAATGCTGTTATATTTGTTCTGATTTCCATATGTTGAACAAATTGCATTTTCAAATTTGATTATCCGATCGACAAAAAGAAGCAATATTTCGCATGCTATATTTAAGGTCTTCCGTTTCCAACGGAAGACCTTACTATTATTGTGCTGTTTAAGATTATTCTTATTAGGGTCTTCCGTTTCCAACGGAAGACCTTACTATTATTGTGCTGTTTAAGATTATTCTTATTAGGGTCTTCCGTTTCCAACGGAAGACCCTCTTGTTATTCTTCGGTTTCTTTTTACATATTATTATTATTATACTTTTTCTTTATTTTTCTGAGTCCTTTTCGGCTTCACTACTCAAAAAAGTTTTCGACCGATTTCTATGAAACTTTCAGCGATTGTTGCATGTTAGAGTCCCTCAAAGATGTTAAAGTTTCAATGACAACATCACTTCCGTTTTAACGTTACGTCATTTATAAAATTTTAAAAAAGTCATTTTGTCCGGGGCTTTTCTCAAAAATGCTTTAAGATAGAGGCTTAATATTTTCTACGGTTATACATTTGTCATTTTACCTCTGTAAAAAATCTGGAATTAAAAATCTCTCACTTCCGGTCGAAACCGGAAGTGAATCAAATTTTTCGAAAATCTGAATTTTTTTCGATCAAATCAAAAACGGATGTGTGTTTTGTAGAGCTTATTAAGCTAAATCTTACACTGAAAGCCGTTATACAATCGGACAATGCATTACAGATCTAGAAATATTGGGGTTTAAAAATTAATTTTTCCGGAAATTTTGATTCCGCATTCTTGGTTCAGAAAGTAGTGTTAAGTTCTAGGTTCAATTAAATCGTACCTAAAAATTAATTGGATTTTGTTAAGTCGTACCAAGATTTATTCGATTTTTTATCTTTTTGATTTAGTTACTTTTGTTATTAGTTACAGGAACTTCGAACTTTACTTTCGACATTAACGAAAGACCCACTCGTTGCTTTGCAACGAGCTTTGCTCTGGTTTTTTTTTTTTTGGTTTCCCCCCCCCTAAACGCGAACTTTGAAGCTTCATATCTTGCTCATTTCTGAACGGTTTTTGCTGAAATTTTCAGGGCTTATAGACTTTACAAAACGCCATTTTAATCCTTTCATAAACTTAAAAAATTCCTTTTCCGTTAACGAGTTATTCCCCTTTGAAAAAATTTAAGGGCCTTTGGTTTCCAGAAAAAAGGCTCCGAGACTATGATAGCAGGGAATGGGAATCCAACGAATTTGAATAACAGAGACATTGACGTTGTGCACATCGGTTTTTGTTTTTGGATTACGTTCCTTATTTAGAAAAAGGTAGGGGGTCAAAAAACAGGATTCCAAAAAGTGCGAAAATTTAGACATATTTTCCTTTGTATCTTTTAAACAAAAAATATTTTGTTAAGACATGTAGTATAAAACTTGTGCAGAATATCAAGGGCTCTCATTTGACACCAATAAAAAAAGGCTGGCCCCTCAAATTAAGGGCCAAGAGCCCTTGAAAGTTTTTCCTAAATAACTAAAAAACGGCAAGGATTTCGATATAGCTGTCGCTGAAAAAGTTGTTTGTTGGGATCTTATAAATGTCGTTACAATGTTATTTTGTTAGTGAGTTGTGTAGTATGAGCGTGAAAAGCTTTACATGTTAACATGTACCTGTTTTTATTTGGCAAGTTAACGAAAGTCATTGTGCGTACAACTGACATAAAGTTACCACGGAAAGTATGCTGGTTTATACAACAGGCTTTAATTCATAAGAAAAAAATTTTTTTTAGAATACGTGCTTTTAAGTGAGGGGTTAATGTCATTTTTGTTAAGTCCTTATAGTGCACAATCCTTAAAAACGAGAACAGAAAATGTGAAAATTCTTTTTCTTTTCTAGTAAAACACAAATTACGGATTAAATAAAAAATCTATATAATACATTTTAATTATCATACTGCATGCATTTAAAGTGTGTGTGTGTGTGTGTGTGTGTGTGTGTGTTTGTCTGTGTGTGTGTGCCACATTACGTAAGCTATCCCTCGCCCGTGGCCGAGAAATCGGTCGCCATGGTCGCCCTCAAACTCAGATGTTTTTTAAAATTTGGATTACACAGAAAAGACTACTCTTGACGATAGAGTGTCAATTAAGGAATCGTTCTTTTAATAAAAGCAATGTCATTCTCAGTCTGAAGCAATATCAGACATAGACCAATTGTGGATTTTAAGTAAAAAAAAAAAAAACTTCTATTTGATAGCTTTTAGTCATTGTACTGCAAACATTTCAAATCTTCCTGGGTTCTGAGCTGTGGGTGTGGGTGTGTTGTATATTTACGTAACCCCTCCTTCGCCCGCGGCCGAGGAGATCGGTCGCGCCTGCACTACCTAGCGGTCAGCGGTTATCAAATACACAAGATTCGCGTCTTACATGTATATCTACTTGTTTGAGTTTATATAGCCGCAAATACAAAAACTGTTTTAATTTTATATTATAAAAGTTTGTCCATCTTAAATTTATTTAATTAAACATTAGAGTGTAAATTAGGAAGTCGTTCTGAAAATTAAAAAAACGATATTACTCAAAATCAGAAACATCGTCAGACATAAGTCAATGGTGGGTTTGTAAGTCTAAAATGTGTTTAAAACTGTACAAATAATGTTTTAGATCAACAACAACAAAAAACCCCACAAATATTTAACATTTATATGATGATCATCCCTCACACATGGCAGAGGAGATCCCGAGTGAGTGGACAAGTGATCCGCAGTAGGTTCGTGTTCTACTACATTTACCTTATCACACGTGCATGTTTATTGATATTCCGTACGACCAAACTATTTTATATTATGTTTTCAACTATTAGATTGGTTTAAGATGAAAAGATAATTTTTATCTCACTTACTTTTGTACAGTTGATTTAGCATTGATTTATACGATAGTGCATAAAATCCGATAGACCGTACATGTTCATGTAAAATCGACTTGTGTTTCAACTTAAGATTTATTTATTTACCCAAGGTTATTTCCGTTAATTAATGCTGAGAGTTTTCAGTGGCGGATTCAAGGGGGGGGGGCGCACCCGGCGCGCGCCCCCCCCCCCCCCAAATTTTTCAAAAAAAATTAAAACATACCCCCTCTGGGAAAAAAAAATAAAAGCTTTGGGGTGTTAATTTCAACTTTCTTTTTGGACACTCATGGGATTTCTCTACATTAGACTAATTTCAACGGTGTAGTATGAAGAAAACCCATGGGTTCAATGGTGTAACGTACATAGAAAGCCCATTTTAGTTACGCTCTCCATGGGTTCAAATGTGACCAGTCACCCACCTTTAAGTAATTAGTTATACTTGCTTGCGTTTTTAACGACTCTTCTATGTTTATTATGATACAAGCTGCCATCGTTATCTTTTTTTAAACTTCATTTTCATCGTCCCATTGAAGTAGACTTTTTTAAACTGATTAATTTGCAGCCATTCGTAAGAAAAAAATAAAAGGAAATGTTTCTTATATTTCTGCAAGGAGATGGTTTTCATGGGATTTCTGCAAAATTATAAATAATTTCATTACTTTTAAGTATAATCACGAGAAGAAATATCACAAAAGTCTAAATATGAAGACTTCAATTTTACTCTACAAAATTTCTAGTATTCAGCAGCTTCCGGGGCCTCGCCCCCTGGACCCCCATAAAAATGAAAGGAAATGTTTCTTTATATTTCTGCAAGGCAGAAGTTTTTAATGGGGTTACTGCAGGTCTTAAATCTACAAACCTTTAAAAATTGTAAATAATTGTTTTACTGTTAAGTATAATCACGAGAAGAACTATCACAAAAGTCTAAATTTGAAATTTGAAGACTTCATTTTTACCCTACTAAATCTCTAGAATCCAGGACCCCCACCAGGACTTTGCCCTGGACCCACTGGGGGCCTCAAGGCGGCCCCCAGACCCCCTGCCTAAAACTGGCGCCCCCTCTAACTTCAAATCCTGGATCCGCCCCTGGTTTTGACAGACTTCGTAAAAAGTAATAGAAGTTTTCTTAGAGTTGCACAAAAATGAGAGAGAGAGAGAGAGAGAGAGAGAGAGAGAGAGAGAGATCAAAATTGGATGCATTAATTAGCAGGGTGTACAAAGTAAATGTGAATTCAAAAGTTTAAAGATTCTCCAAGCTTACAAGGTAGTTTAAAATTCAAATCAAATTAAAATCAAAGTTCCATGTGACAATGTTACATGTTTGCGGTAGGTGCTGGCACGATAAAATAATTGTCTGGAATTGAGAGGTTCAGTGATTATTGTAAAGAATATTCACATGAGTTTTTAAACAAGTTTTGTTTAGATTCTAGTGGTTAAATGAAAACTTCTGTAGTTTTTCTACATTGTCGTTCGTTCATTGTGAAAACGAACTCATTGCTGTACCCCCCCCCCCCCCCCACCCCCACCCCCCCCCCCCACTCCCCGGGCTGAATTTTTTTTTAATTGGCGAAAAGATATCCAAATCTGGCGAAAATCATTTTTTGGTGACCTCTCATGTGTAACATTTTCTCATTAACGTGTTTCTTTTTCCCACCCGTATGTGTAACATTTTCTCCATAACGTTTTTCTTTTTCCCACCCGTTTGTTTATCTGTTTATTCGGTCAGTCTGTGTTAATTCAATCGCCACGTGCGACCAAAAATCTCGTGTCAGTTCAGCGCAAACAGCTTTTAGCCCCAGGTTATTTATGGCTGCAGATCAACATTTGTTATGTAATTGAGTAACACTTGGAAGGGTGCTTTCATTGCATTGATTAATTGTTAAAGAGTAAGTGTATTTTTCGAAGTCAATCATCTTGACATTACAGGTGCGAAATCGTAATCTGAGAATGTGGCTAATAAATTAACCTGATGAACACGCTAAACTTCCATGGTTATGAACAGAATAATATATAAGATATTATAAGTTAACAGTTTTAAGTCAAAGATCTTAAATAAAATATACAACTATATTATGCAATGCAGTCGGTCGCCATAGAAATCATCAAAGTACTGAAAGTGTTAAGTGGGAGCGGTTAATTTAAATAAAGTTGATAATTGTTTGGTTTTCTTTTATTAATTTAGCACAAGAAATAAAAACAAAACGATAGAGCATATGATTATAAGCATACAATAACTGCAACATTTTAAAACATAAACTTTGTGTAATGTATTTACATAACTCATTCCTCGCACTTGGCCGTGGAGAGTTATCGCGCCTTGAACGATTTGTGGTTATTTTGTACAGAAGCTTCTTGCGCTTAGACTACCTTTAGGTAGAAGCACGCGAAGTTTATGTGTGTTGCTGTCAGACGTCAATGAATAAGCACTGTATATGAATTTTCCTCTTTTGTTTTATTAAAATAAACCTCTTTATATCTTTATATCTTTATATATTGTATTTTCACTTGGATAACATTTTACATGTACCTGCGATGCTCATACGTGTGATGACAGGCATTAGCATTTAGATATTATTAAGAATTAAAATAATATAAATTATCTAAATATCAATAAAGATTCTCAAGCATATATTTTGTTATAGACCTATAGACCCCTGACATTTGTGTACACAATTACGTAACTCATCCTTCGAACATTGACCAAGGAGATCTATCGCGTGTGAACTAGTGATCTGCGGTCATCTAAATTACATAATCCTAAACAATGCTTAACCCAATGATACAAACATGGATTCATGTAACAAACACCTCACCCCCTTTAAATCTGCACATTTTAGATTGTTATGGAACTTTAATATCTTAATATATATTTATGATAAAACAGAGGAAATCAAAAAAACAAACAAAACAAAAACATGGAACGTGCGTCGAATTTACTTTATGTACATGTTACCCCAAAACTCCGACCGAATATGCCCCTTTGTCACATTTATTTATATTAGCTGAAAATAAAAACCGTAGCACCATGATTTTTCGCCTATTTTATGGAATTTTTTCCCGTTTTTTTTTTCAAAATACATAAAAAACTTTCTCAGAGAGAATTACTTTTGGTCTGATAAAGGAGAAAAAAACTGACATTAAAATAGGGATTTTGCATATCTTTGCATCGTCGAGAGAAGTAATATTCATTTCTGTAAATAAGGTTTTTTAATTTCACGTTACATAGCGGTGTCTCTATGAAATAGCACCATCTGGTGTAAAATTTAGACTCTAACGTTTGCATAAATTCTCCCGCTGATCTTTGATAGCTGATTATTATTTTGAATGTCCAAGTTTACTCGTATCATTAGATAATATCATACGACACACACTTCTCTGTAGAAATGTTCAGAGATGCCATCAATTTTGACTAATTACTAAATTTTGTCAGCACGCAACAATTTCAAACTTGCACTTAGTCTTCAAAATTTTAGAAAGATTAAAATACAGAAGTTATCTAAAAGAAACGGTTACGTGTTTTGTAGGCGGGTTCGGTTTTTTTTTCTTAAATACAATTCCTGACATGAATCATGAGTACATTTATATAACAATGCTTGCTACCCTTTAAAAATTTTGCTCCCATTAAACTTCTCATTGTTTAAAGAATTTTTGAAACGATTACACAAACTGTGTTCGAAAAATAGTTTCTTCCGGTCTTTTTCAAAACACGTTTTCATACAAGATTCAGTCACAACACGTTTTTATAACGAAAGCAGAACTGAAAGTTTAGTCATTATAATCGTTTGACACCAAATCATATATATTTTTAACTCGCAGCAACAACGGAAGACCTACTCGTGGCTTTGCCACGAGCTCTGCTCTAGTTTAATCACTTTTTATTAACATCATACATCATTGATATGCTTTACTTATTTTATTTTATTACATTAAGTCAATTTATCGAATATAATCTAAGGAAATATTTTTTTCACGACCATTTACATCAATAGGTTTTAATTTCTATCGGGACTTAAGACCACTGAACATCGAAATATTTTACTGGATAAAGTGTATTTATAGCTAATAGTAATTTACATAATGAACCCACATGCACGAAATCTATAAATAGTTAATTCAATGCAAAAGAAATCAGAATGGTTGTCAAACCATACATTTCTAATACAATATCCATATTAGAATTGACATGTATTATATTGTGATAAGCAAAAAGAAAATTTCATAAATTATTGTATTGTTATTTTCCGAATATTTTGAAAACTTGTCCTCCTTTTTAACATAACATGTTTGTAAAATAGCAATTAAAAATATAAATGACATGTTCGTACGTAGTTTTTTTAAATAAAAAAAAACATAATAAGAATTATGTATATAAGTAAAAAAAGTATGAAATATTAAATAGAAAACCTACCCATGCATTATCATACTGTAACCGCCTTCTTTCTATATCAGAATGTGACTGTAACATTTAAAAAAAATCATAGGATTTTTATTTCTTTAAAACACCTGACCATGACAACCCATATAGCGTATAAAACGTTGATTGTCTTGGAATCATACTCATCATACTCTGATTCTTTATAATCAAGCTGTTATTGTGTTTAAAGACTGTAACATTTATAAATTAAACATATTATGTCAAATATTTGTCCTAACATATTATTAAGTTTGATATTAAAAACACCAACAACGAAACTGTTATGATAAACGTACCTGCACCCTGTTTCAACTCAGATTACTTACCAAAATATTCTCTTGTATTTGAGATAAAGATATTAAAGGTGTAACCTACAAACAGAAAATATACAAACAATCAGTTCGCAATTTGATAAAATAATTTGATGATATCGAAAGTTTTCTATATTTAATCAATAAAAATCATACAAGCTTTAAGTTTATTTATTACATATAATACACTTCAAAGTAGAGGCTTGAATATACTCACTGGTTGTGAATAAAAGGTACTGCTGTGCTACAATATAAAATGGTGTTTAGAAATGCACGATTGAAGTTCAGAAATTAAAAGAGGAATTACTTTGAAAATTGATTCTGTGTTAAATTAAAGTTCAAATTAAAGGTATATGTGGCGTATTTGGAGTAAAATTTTTGACATGAGTTTGAGTAAAAATATACATCATACTTCTTATAATTAGACGTTTCACAATCTCTAGGCCCATAAAACATGTTCTGTCTTTAGTTATTTGTCTCTAAACTTTGCTACACGTCTAATGAATATTAATGTAATCCGCCATTTATAACGCCACTGCGCATGAGTGCGGGAAAACCTAGCATTGAAAACACGATGGAAGAAGAGTTTGTTTACATATTAGAATCACGTTTTTCATGTCTTAAATTAAATAATTCTTATATCAGATGATACTCGAAGCATTATTATTCCGATATTCATTAATGTAGAACGATATAAATTGTGAATTATGTGTAATAAAGACGAAACACGATTTTAGCATCATCGACACGGTAAACGGAGTAAATACCCCTCTCCATGAGGGATGCATGTACTGAGAGTGTTTATTTATTCTTTATTCAAAAATTCCTCTAAACGACTTGTGGTTTAAAACTTATAAAGTAAAGACACGGGACACATGGAGTACGAACCTGACTAGCAAAACCCCTACAACTTCATCATGGAAACTTAAGTTTAATTCGGCTTTAATTCCTGTTCCATCAATCTACATGGTCTCCGATGACAATCTTCCCTTTGTTCCTATCCTTGTCAGTCTGTCTCTTTTTTCTTTCATTGCCAAATCTGTCAAACTTAACGGTATACCTATCATTCTCGTCGTCGCCATTCTTGTTGATAGACCAAGATGGATGTCACGTGACCCATTTAAGGCGGGGTTATTCAAATCTTTTGTATTTTTTACCGTGCCGGTAAAAAATAAAAAAAAAATTTTTTATTTCTTGTATCTTTGTTATGCGATTGACCTATAAAGCGTAATTTGTGGGAAAGTCCTATCTTTAAGAAAAGAAATGAAGCAAATAATCAGATCTTATTATTGTTATTCACTAAAAATACGCCACATATACCTTTAAATTAAATTTTCATTGAAATGGAATCTTACCAATCGCTTTCCATGAGGGAAAAAACAGCTTGGCTGTCCTACAGATTCTTTAAGCTATAATTATTATGAAATATTGTGAAACGTTTGTAAATCTTTAGATAAAAGTTTCAATTTTTCAAAATTACATTCAAGTACCAAATTTAACTTGTATAAATTGTTTATGGAACGGTTTCCAAACCAAATATTGACATAGAAGAGATTGTGTCTTGAAACAAGTTGATATACTGTAAATGTAATTGACCGAAAGATACCTTTTTCCGTTTAAGTGCATAATGACTCCAATGAGAAAAAATATCATGGGTTTCTTTTGGTTTAAGTAAATAATTATTCTAAATAATACACTTACAATGTAAATTCATGTATGAAGATTTAAAAAAAATGATTGGGCTTACAATTTTAAGCCTTATCTGAACACCGCTGGCTGTTTTCTGAACTGATAAATATTATGACCTACTAAAGTAAATTTTTAAAAATACTTATGCTAAAGAGTACCGATTTCTGCATCCGGGCAGAATTTCCAGGGTTGTCACATTCATTAGAATTCTGAGAAACACCGACGATCGTTTCTTGTGCATCCTGTCAATATGAAAGCAAACATCATTGTAAATATCTTAAGGATAATATTACACGTTAGCCTTATATTTTAAAATTGAGTTTGTGAGTTCTCTGGTTCGTCTGCACCATTTACAAAGTGTGTACAATTCCCCAAAACAATATATTATTATGCATCTGTCCATTTGAGTCAATAGCTAAACGTGTAATGATCTCCGAAGTTCTTTCTTACACTGTAACTTTGCATTATAAAAATTAAAAACAAAAACAAAAAAAACTTTTAGACAATGCTTTAAGATAGTCCAAAGATATTTTAAGATATCTCTATGTATGTAAAACAAAAGGATCGACAGAATAAAGTAAACTGGAATAATTCAACTATTGTCTCCCTAGCCTAGCCTAGTGGGTCTGGTCGGGGATTTTATTTTGGATTTTGTGCGAGTGTGATGTTGGTGATGACATTGAAAAGCAAAAGATCAAAACGATACACTTGTTTGAAAACTTTTCAGATAGAATATTCAACATATAGAAATAAACATTCAGGTTCTTTAAACACGAACGACGGTTCTATAACACAGATTTATGGGCGTGTGACGAAAGTTTCAATATTTACATTATCTGGTGTTTTTGTCTGTAATTAAATTACAAGTCAAATTTCGTATTTATATTTCAATAATTTTATCGGTGGAACATTGATCAAAAACGTTGTAGTCACGTTGTTAAAACTTCAAAAATTTTATTTGTCTAATGACGTACATTTACATGATAAAAATAATGTAAAAAAAAATACCAATAACAATTTAATATTGTATATATCAGTAATACCATTTAAATCTTTTATTGAATGACAATTACAGTCGATACGTGAATTTATCATAAAGTCATTGGGGTTTAATTGTATTTAGATATCTGTCCCACCGTAATGATCACCCAATAAAAGTCAAATAATTTCTTAAAGCATTTAATATTCATGATGAGAAGTTGGTGTACATACTCCTAACCTTTGTTTCACATTCTTGCTAGCTTACTTACCAACTCTAACAAATGAAGATCAAAGAATCGAGAAACATCCCACAACAAATTGAACGAAATAATTCATCACTATTTTTTCAATTTTATTCGCACATTAAATTTTATATTAATTTATCCATTACAAATTCTTCAGTGAAGTAAATTTTAAAAGTTTTAGTTAAATAAAGTGAATAAACACTTACCCGGAGTGCAACATAATGCAGAATTTAATAGTAAAGCAAATTCTTTTCCTGCATACAATCAACAATCTCAAAAGCAGCCGATTGTGATTAACTCAATGTTTAGAAAATACAAAAGTCTTACCATGTTGCAGGGTTCCCTTAAAGTGTGTCGATTCTTTCGACACGACATTTAAATACATGTACATCTTGAGAGATATTTTTAGCTGTTTATTTTTTGTACGATAACTACATTTGTTGTGTCTTATGGTTAACCTTATAAATTTGACATAATTCCTGTATGGGTTAAAAAAAATTCAGTGTGTATCAATCTAATTAAATATGTCTGTCTGTCTGTCTGTCTGTCTGTCCCTCCGACTGTCTGTTTGTCTGTCTGTGGACATAATTCAGTTCAATATGTAAACAGTTATATCTATATAAATTGAAGACAAAGCAAACTCAGATGTAACTTCTCGATTTGAGAATTCTTCTGACATTTTAATTTACATTATATATTTCTTCATTGACTAGAATTTAGAAAAAGGCAAATTACTTTAAATAACTTTGAATGACTGCAATTCAGGTTTATTTATGGGGGTTTTTTGTCAATTGGAACCCAGTAACTGTGTTGTCACTAAAGGGAAAACTGAATTGTTCATAACTTTTCAAAGTTCTTTGACAAATACATGTAGGTAATGGCAAAAAATCTGTTTACTACAAAGTTTTTTCTCGTCGATACATTTTTTACCTTACTATGTATCTTGATAGAACAAACTAATTAATACTCATGCTTGACAACCACTCATGATTGAAGATCTGCAGTTGTTTAGGGGTTCTCTTTCAATGTTTACTGCAAAATAGTTCTATTTCCATGTTCACTAGATGAACTTCCTGTTACCTAACAACCATTAATTGTGAAAGAAAAAAAATATGCTCTGTCTAGCAAAGACCGTTGAGGTCAACGATGTTAAGTTATTACTTATCAGTACGGATGTTATTTCAAACATACAAACAATATTTATTTATATTTTTTCTACATACATGTATCTAGGACAACTGACACACTGTCTATTTAGGTCCCTTCTTTGTTGACATTGGTGAACACATAAATAAAGAAAAAGCCCTTGGCCCACACCGATGACATGAAAAACTTTGACTAAAGCTGCTAGCAAGCCTTCCTTTATCTAATACGATAAAACCAAAACAGTCTATATACTTATCAATTTGATTTATTATATACAATAAGTTCCCATTTATCTCGATGTCGACATAATCTTTGATATATGTATGATATATTTTAATCAAAATAATGGTGGGGGGGGGGGTAAGGGGAATAGGTGTACATGTGATAAATTTCGTGAGAATTTTACATTTTCCAAGAAAAATTAAAAAGTCTTCTCAGAATTGAAAATGTGTTTCTAAAACAAAATACACAACGTGACTAATGCAGCTAACCCAAATGAAAATATCTTTTTACGAATAGGAAACTATAAAAAAACAAAGGGTTGTATGTTAGTTGTTATAATTTTTTCGTTGTTTGTATTGGCCTACATCTTGTTCCTTGGACATATTTAGAAACACTTTGTTACTGAAATGAATTTACATCTATACGAAATACTAAGAAGTATTCCAGCTCTTTAAATTGTCATGGATTCATAAATGCTAAACGAAAACATATCAAGAGTTGTAGTCATGTTTCAATTTTAGTCATAAAGTCACCAAATGAATTTGCAGCAAAGATTTTGTGAAAAGAATGTGTAAAAAATGATCATGCTAATGTACTTTCTCGATTTTAATAGCCAACATTCAGACAGCTTGTATGTCAGATCAACTTTCTTTCACGCCTAAAGTTAAGGTTCTAGAGTTAAATGTAATTTGCTCCCCCCTTTATCATTTACTGATTTTTAACAAAAGCTAGGGATTTGACACACATGCCATTTTACACCTTATAGCAAACCACAAAATACAATTTGTATGACACAGTTGTTATTCACTTTTATTTTCCCTGTGCAGTGTGAATCATATTTGTCAAAAAAAAAAATTAAGTGTTATTCAAAATATCGGATTAAGCGCTTGCAAACATTGTCATCTGATATATACTAAGTCAAATTTTCTCAAAAAATCGATTTTTTTCTATTGTTATTGAAAACTACTAGTCTTAGTTTATTTTACATATTACGATGTTTTTTTAAGTTCTTATATAGACATTTTTAAGTTCTCATATATACAAACTTCTTACAAACATATTGTCGTATGAACACTACTTATTTACCAACCAGTGCAGAAAAAGTCAGTTGCAAGTGAGGTCATTTTGGTCTTATTTGTTTCATTAATATCTGAAGATTTTTTACAGTTATTATTGAAGTTCAACATGATTATATCATACGCACATTATCTTGGCTTTGTGCTTTATTAGAGATGAAGTTTATTTCCAGTTTTATGATTCGTCATTAATGAATGACAGTATTTGTCAATAAGAATCTAGTTGTTTTTCAATATCAATAATAGGCATAAAGAAATTTTTGTAAACCAAAAATTGTACAGACTACGTACAGTTCGTGTTTATAATTCTAGACAACAGCACAATAAAAAAAACTTCAGATAACACAACAAAATTTAACTCGGTATGTATTAATTTTGCACATAAAAAATACTAAAGAAGTTCATTCATGATCATACAAAAAGAATGACATATCATAAATATATCACCATAACTAACCTTATGAAAACGGTATGCACACAAAGAGCGTAATATGTATGTGTTTCCTGAAGCTAAGGTGCACACTTGCAATTTGTAAAGCATAAAGATGCATACTGAACATGTGTTTACATGTTTACACTGAATTTTATTTTCCTATTGATTTTGTGTTGTCCTTGGTATTGCTAACTTTGTTTTCAATCAATTAATATATTAAATTAATCTGATAAATGTGCAGCAAATGAAATTGAATGTAGCATCGGATCTGTATGGTATGTTTTATGAATACATTTGACTTTTTAGAGAAAAGTGTAAAGTTTTATACAATGAGGGACATTAATTGAATATAATTAAGATATGTTGGTTGAACTCCTCATGACAAACTTTGTCTAATTTATTGTCAATTGTAGCATTTGGTTTTATAGGGCAACTTTTTTAATATTGTTTTAAAAGCATATAATTAATCATGATATTTTTTATTGTAATAGACATAAAGATAACATATTTCAAATAGTTACGTAACATTAGATAATAAACAACTTCAAAGTCATTGCTCGTACACACCCAAACTGGTTTTTAAAATCATGCAATGAAAATAATGCATGTTCAAAACTTCCTGGTAAATTCAAAAAGGAAATCCCCTAAAGCTGTAAGTTCAGAAAATTACAAAGAATACTGAATAGACAAGAACCTTTTTTCATCCACCCAGGTACCCACTTTTGTTATGATGATTGGATAAGTCTATCAACACATTGAAAGGTTTGTATTTTGGTGACACATTTGAGGATTGAATTTCGTCGACACATTCAAATGTAATTGTCGACGGACTTTTAAAGATATATCGATATTGTTAAAGAAATAAGGAATTCAAGCCAAATGATGTAATGTTGAAGGTTTAACCTTAGACGTGTTTTATTATAATAATGAAAAACCCATAAATATACCATCAGATAAAAACAATTTGAATCGTGACACAAAAACTGATATCAAACATCTCATTTTATCGAAATTTATTTTCAACATTCATTTGAATTTACTTTCAAGTATAATTTTCATCTTCATACAGAGATGTTTTCCTGTGCCGCATCAGACTGGATTTCACATTATTTTGTGCCATAAATAAGTATAAATTACGTTATTAATAAATGTGTCTTTATAAGTGTGATTTATTATTTACAATTTTGATTAAAAGACATCAAAATACTGACATACTTTAAAGAATGTTGAAACAAAACGTATTTACTCTTAAGATTTGAATTATACAACAAAATATCTACATCAAAACATATTCAAATTATATAATATCTAATAACATTCAAACCGCATATTTATAACAATGCCATCATTGATAACATTATCTTGAAAGGCTAAATAAACAATAGAAATTTGAGCAAGAATTAAAAAAAATATGTGTGATAAAATATAAATAAAATGAAAATCTGTCCCTTATATAAATAAGGAATTTCGAACTAATCTGCCAAAGATCAAAGATCAAAATCAATACACCTGAAGATGAATTTTGTTTTGTATTCCAGTATTTTATTTAAGATTATTTTTTAATTTGATCAGTATTTTGAATAAAGTATTCAAAATATAACAAATGTATAAGCGTATGGATTATGGAGGTCATAAAATTTTTATTTAGCTTACATTTCATGTAAGCTCATAACATACATTTCAATAACTTAAACAATACAATATAAATGTTTGCATCTGAGTATGCACATTGCATATAAAAACATTATATGTATAAGTAAATATACACAAATGCAATTACCATTGAACGGTGATGCATCATGATGCACGTAGTAGGCGAAAGAACAGATAAATGATACAGTATAAACAAATAAAAGTATGTTGCCTGATTACACACATTAGTGATAAAAACTACTTTTTAATCATATTTAGAAACAAAAGACAAATGTCTTTCACAGACATTAGGCTTCTACCTGAGAAATACATTAACATTAAAGTTAATTTAAAATTAGATCAGATCAAATAAATAAGAAGCTCACATTATTTTATTTATAAACGCAAACTACATGTAACATAGAAAATCACAAAGCATTATGAATTTCACTGAAATAGGATTATACATACGTTAAATATGGCCTTCTCGCATACCTAAACAATACAATATTTGCACAAACACAACCCAACCTGACTTCCATAGACTACAAAAACTAACTGAATAAAAAACTACTGAATATCAAAATAATTTTTGATTGTCGGATCATGGTTAATAAAACATGTAATAAAAAAAATCAGGTGGTGTGCAAGATAGCAAAGATGGCTACATCATTATATAGTCTGGACTGTAAAAATTCGGACCAACGTTGAGTCCCATCTCTTAAAGTAGAGTCTAAATTGATTTTAAACTGGGGTACTGAAAGACGGGATGAAAGCTGACATGAATTCATAAATGCACATATTTTCCCTTTTATCTCCGACTAACCCCATATTATTTGTCGATTTCTATTGTTACACTAATCGCTACACACCCACTTTATTATGGAGGGTAATCGGGTTCAAAAATCTAGACATGTAAACTTGTTAATCCGAATATGCAATCGTGTTGGTGTGTGAGTCCGAGTATGAATGTGTGTAATTCTGATCGTGTAACCTATAAAACTCGGGCATAAACTCTCTAGAGTTAACTCCACAGGCCTTCAATCCAATTTTTCCTACAGATGAACATTTGCAGCTGTAAAATGCTGCTGGATATTTACATGTAACCTGTCACTATAATATGCATTTCCTATCTGTAGTCTCTGCATTTGGTATCTCCGTTTTCCGAAATAGCACAGCTGACATTTGCAAATCGACAAATGTAAAGTCTACAAGTTTGTCGAATTTTGTCATGACCATATATATAAAACAGTGACGTCACTGATAGAAAAGGCTAGCTGCAGGAAAAGGCATGCCGTAATCGCCGGAATGGGTCGGAATAAACAAAAAAATATAAGGTATCATCATATTATCTCTGGATAACAACATTTTTTAGGAAGTATGATTTTCCGGCAACAATAAATTATGAGCTCGGTGTACATTATATTAAGAGAATGTATACAAAAGGTGCGAATGAAGAATTCGATCGGCATCAGATATCTTCTTAGATCTGGAAAATTTTACATATTATGACTCTGTTTAAATAAACACATATACACGCATGTTTATTATCTTAGAGTACATGCAACAAATTGTTAAAGTATAGAGCTCAGCTGAATAAAGAAAATATCACCAAAAGCATCGTTATCGCTACCACAATGTTGGGACAAGACCCCCTCCCCATTCCTTGAAAAAGAAAAATTACACGAGATCGACCGGCTGATCAATTCAATAACTGAGTTATCAAGTTATCAACAAGAAAAACAAAATATTTTAAGACATTGGTTATATGATTTTTATTAAGATGAGACATGGGTAACGACCCTCCCCACTTTTCAAAAAAAATTTTAAAATTCCAAAGATAAGAGTAACTCTCGTGAAATTGAAATGTGTATAAATTATTTTTTTTTTTAAAGTTTCATTTTATAAATAAATATAAAAAGAAGCTTAAGGTGAAACTTGGCAAAAATGTTTGAATTTCAAGCCATTATTACGGGTTATAAGTAGAGCGTCCTGAATGTCGATTCAGTACAGATTCACTTAGTGAAGTTGGTTAATCGAAAATTTCCGGAGAGCTATACAGCTTTACAGCCACTTGTGAACAGGTACTGTTTACCATAAAGCAGCTACTTAGTTTTGTAAAATTACTGTCAACACAGTATATATTTTATAAGATTTTATAAATAAAAGTTTAAATACGATCAAATTTGTCTGACCCACCCGTTCCTTAATTTTTTCTTCAAAACCTTTCAATTTTTGACAAAATTTTGTGCTTTAATTAATAATTATAAAACTTCTTTTTATAACATTTTCAGATTGTTTTATTATTTATCATACACCTGCAAAAAAATCATTTTGATATTTGAAATATGCATATATAGCATTATAGCTACATACATTTTTCCGCAAAAAATTACCCAAATTTTTTGCAAGTCCTTTAATTCTAACCAGTTCAGGAAAATAAAAATCTCTCTCAAAATTCTTACAATTCAGAGCAATGGAGCAACATGGAGCCTCACGGCGGTCTCCAAACCCCCATGCCGCTAAAAATATATTCACCCCCATCGGAAATTTCTTGATCTGTCTAATTTCTAGAAAAGAGTACGCATTCAACTTATATTTTCTAGTTTAAATTACATGTCAAATTATTTTAGAGATATAAGATTTTATGCATTTCTTTTCGTAGTAAAGTTAACCCTTACAGTATAATACCATGGGGATTAAATTACAGAAACTAGCGCATTCGTCAAACCGGCAACGATTTTTACATACATGCACCTCTTCTTTTTTGGTCCAGTTTCAATCATGCCTCAATAATTTTTCTAAAAATAATATTTTCGATCCAAAGAAATAGTGTCATTCATTAAAAGCTTATTATAACAATTTAACTTAATATTATGTTTATTTTGGTCCATTCCGGCGATTACGGAATGCCTTTTCCCGTAGCAAGCATTTGCTAAGATTTGTAGAAACGCGTTTTGAACAAAAAATAATATTGGTAAGGAATGTCAGTGAAAGACTAACCAAAACAGACTGAAATCTAGGCACCCATATTTCAAAAACCCTTGATCATTTGAGATTGTTTCCCTGAGTCGTACTGTTATAACATTGCAAACCACACAGTTGTAAATTGTACAGTGACAATGTGGACCTTGGATATACTATCACTTCTGTGATATCATCTACTGTGTTGGATGTAGTGCAACCGGGGTCTACAATAAGATGCAGATGTTATGCACTCTGTATAAACGACCCAAGTGTTCGATGTGCATGCAAAGAAAGGCGGCACTATATGTGCAAGATAATGTGGAAGCCTTGGAAATTCTATCAAAGGATAAACCATCTTTCGTGTTTTATGGAGTGATATTTCCGTCATTTTTTGACAAAATATTTCTACTATGTTTAGTTCTATCATTTAGAAATCTGCGCAACCTGAATGCCTCAATCGGAAAGCAACCGACCGTAACCTTCTCGACCGGTATATATACCCAATGGCAGTTGAGAACCGATCGGAACTAATTGACGACCAATTGTTTTCATAAACTCATGTTGCAGCTTTAACGTAAAACACAATATAGATGTCAAGAAATTGTATTAATAAAATGTCAACAACTTTCAGTGTGTGTTGAAAACATAAATCCTCCTGTTTAAAATCCAATAATATCATAGAGCCAATGTGACTGACCCAAGTCGCTGTGTTGATTGTTTCTTTGGTTTTAACACTATCGAATTTGCAAGATTGCATTTTTTTTATATTCCTACTTACAAGTATTGCTTACACTTTCACATCTTTTGATATTATCGTCCCAAACAAGATGGCTATTTGGACAGTTTCTTTGATATAATATACGATTTGCACAAGTCACAAAACCTTTACACGTCACACAGGACTGATAGTCCCCATCACACATGCTATCACATTGATCTACACATCCATCAGTTGTTTTGTGGCATTGCCCTCCGGAATCTGATCCTGGGTTACCTAAAAAGTCCAAATTATTAATTTTACGATTGATACCGGTAGGTTAAAATAATAAGAACACGGTGACTCTCTCTCTCTCTCTCTCTCTCTCTCTCTCTCTCTCTCTCTCT
>WFKH01011801.1:15357646-15369972 GCA_016163765.1 Magallana hongkongensis
AAAAAAATTGCTGGAATCATGTTATCAAGACCCTAAGGATTTTTATATTTGTATGGACAAAAAGAGGTAATTTAAAAAAACTGCCAACTTTAATATATAACAAAACAGATTACACATGGATCTCAGTGTCTTGATTTTATAAAATGATTTTAAGTGTATTAAACTAATCCTTCTTTAAGATCTGTAAACATCCTATTCTACTTTTAAATACATGTATTAAACACGGTCTTACCCCCCCCCCCGACCCCGACCCCCTTCATCCATCTTCCATCAGTGAATAAACGAAGCATGATTAAAGTCTAGACATACTTGGAATTCTATGGTAGGTCTTGTGTCTGCTAAAGGCTCGCAAGTAGCGTAAACCTATAACAAAAAAGAATTCCTAATTTAGCAGAAAACAATCAAATATAAGCAATAAACATGTAGGAACGCAATATTCTTTAAAATTATTTATATTATTATGCACATAGCTTACCTCACTGGACTCGCTGTCATCGTGGGGATTCTGAAAAAAAATACCACACTCATAGAAATTTTGCTTATAATGGAAGAATGAGGATTTCATTTATTACTTGTATCCATTCCATTACACTTTAAGGACCTAAAAGGGCAAAATAGAAGGGGAGGTGGAAAACATTAAAATTCTAAAAAAAAATCTTCGAAGAAATGAAAGTTGTAAATTGTAAAATTAATACTGGGAGAAGGTTATTTGATTTTTAAAGGTTGATGCATACCACATATCCAGTGACATATGGTATGTGGTATATTGAATGAAGGACAGTTTTTAATTGAAAATACTTCTTATGATAATTATAAAAGCTATAATGTGTGAACATAACATGACAGCAAATCAGTGTAAAGCTGCAGTCCATGATCTGCGTACATCAAGAAGAACTTTTGATTAAAATGTTTAAGAAAGCAATTTTATACCGGTATATAATGTTTTAATTTGATAGAACGATGACAACGTTCTTGCTGATATTAGCTAAGCTTCTTGTTTACAAAGTCAGTTCACAAAGCATGGATACACAATTCAGGAATACCATAAATTAGAAAAGGAAAATAAGATACCTTTTTGCAATGTGCACTTAGATATGACATACACATTTTACCTGAATAAATCTGCTATAAATGATATTATAAATATGAATTTCAATTGCGCGTATTGTTCTAAAAGAACTTTTAAAATTGTTTAATTATAAGCATTTAAATATGATTTACCCTCTGAAAATAGTCCATGTATATTGTGGTATATACATTTTCTTTTAATTGAAGAAATGATAGGTAAAGAAGAATTCAAAGTAATTTGGATGATCAAATCCAAAATAAAAGAAAAAAATGAGAGATTGTCGTCAGCAATGTTTTTTATTTAGGGCTTTGAAAATCAGTGGTGATTATAATGTTGAAATGTTCTGTTTAAAAATAATATTATGCATAAACTTAAATAACTGTATAAAAATAACAGAGAGCGCAAACAGTATTGTATGATACATGTATTAATATAAAGATCATCCCAAATCGCATGAAGTTTATACATGAAATTCAAAACAAGACCAACCACCATTCACATAGTTTAATAAACTTAGCAACGCTATTGTCATTTATATTATATACTGTTTTATATTTTCAACAAAAGTTTCGACTACCATTTACTTTTCAAACAAGCTGAAAACAATATCAAATGTAATACGAAGGCGTCCAAGGCGTCCATCTTTACATAAAAAACTTGATTAATACAGGGTCGTGTATACAAATTAACGTATAATGTATACAATTTCTGATACAGTTTGAGCCAAACTTAAAATAAGATAGTATACCTAAAAGTCGCCACAGCACAAACATTGAAAACTGTCAAGACTACACAAAGACAAGAGATGTTTGTGAAACACTTATGCCCCCTCCCTTGGAGACTTCTGCGAAAAAATGAACGGAAACTGCAAATAATGTGAATTTTTCTAAGTCCAAGGGGCAAAACTCTGTCAAAATTTGCTCAATCATACCAAAAATCAAACTTGACTAGATATTATTTTGATAAATCTATTGCCAAAGTTCATTTCAGTGAGTGCCACCTCTGCTAAGAAAATGAACGGAAACTGCAAATAATTGAAATATTTTCTAAGTCCAAGGGGCAAAACTCTGTCAGGATTGCTCGATCATACTTAAAATCGAACTTGACCTAGATATTATTATTAAAAAATCTGTATACGAAATTTCATTTCAGTAAATGCAACTTCTGCGACGAAAATCAACAGAAACTGCAAATAATTGGAATTTTTCTAAGTCCAAGGGGCAAAACTCTGTCACACATTGCGCGATCGTAACCGAATTCAAACTTGACCTAGATGATATTATAATAAGTCTGTATACCAAATTTCATTTCAGGAAATGCAACTTCTGCGAAGAAAATGAACGGAAACTGTCGACCGACCGACCGAGAGAGAGACAGACGGACAGCAACAAAACAGTATGTCCTCCCTTCTTCGAATGGGGGCATAAAAATTGACAATATCCAATTCATAATATTGCATAGAATTCTTCTTGTTGGAAATTATATTAAGAAAATCAACATTAATACCTCTGACCCATGTGGATTTTATATGGAAAATGTATGTATAAACAATATTACAGATCATTATTTCATGTGTTAAGGTGGATACACTCTGGAGTTACTTAAGTCTTTACAAAATCAGAAACAAATTGAAAGTGTATAATATCATATTTTGTGAACAGACATTGTCCTACTATAACAATGTTATTTTTTTTAATCATTTTATATGCACAACAATACATATTTACTTGCTTGATGCAAAATCAATTGCTACAAATATTCAATAATTGTACCTACAATTAAAATAAGTGATATTTTTACATATTGTTTTATCATGCAGTCCCATTTGTGCCCAGTGTATGTTATTTGACACGTGGATTTTTAAAGAAATGTAGACTGTATTACCATCCGGTGAAAAACAACTGTAGTACGTTATGCTGTTAAACACGCCATTTTTAGGCAAAGTGCCAAAGATAAATTTATTAAAAAATAAAAACAAAATATGACTTGTATCATGTACAGAGACACCTGGAAATGTGAATATTTATATAATTATATTTATAGATATTGATGTTAATGTGTATAAAATATCTATGACTATAATCCTTTTAGTTATAATATATACCTCTGTAATATATATAAAAATATTAGCGGTAAAACACGCTGCTGTTGAAAAGTTTCATGTCAAACTTTAATGAATATATTCAAAACTGGTGATGACGATAACCTGAGTTTATACACCGTTATTATGCATGACACGTGTTATTTTAAACATGAACGTTATCCAGAGAATTCCAACGCACAAAGAGTAAAAATGGATGTAGAAAACTTATTTAGGTGTCTGGTCTGAAAAAAAAAATTGAATCCGATAACATCTAAAAAGACTAATACCTGTTACAGCAGAATAGGCGTGTCGACTTACAGAGTTTATATCTGCTAACGAAAGAACAAAGTTTTCACAGACCGAGAGAAAGAAGGATAGAATGACAAAAACATTATGTATGTGATGGCATAAAAATGATAGTACATGAAAGCGTACACAGAGCGAATGGAAAGAGCTGTATTATATGACTGGTAAATATTCATATTGTTTTAACTTTTTTTCTGTGTCTTGGAATCATAGAAAATAATTCTTCTACAAAATTTAATATAATATTTATACCTATGATATATTAATATGGATAATAAAATGAAAGAAAGAGAAAATTATTAATCTTTATGCAATAATTTATAAAAATGCTTTCAAGGAACCACTCATGGTCGGATCCAGGAAATAAAGTTAGAGGGGGTGCCAATTATAGGCAGGGGGTCTGGGAGACACCTTGAGGACCCCAGTGGGTCCAGGGCAAAGCCCTTGTGGAGGTCCAAGGGGCGAAGCCCCTGGACGTTTCAGGATTTCAGAGATTTTGTACGGTAAAAATGAAGTTTTCAAAGTTAGACTGTTGTGATATTTCTACTTGTGGTTATACTTAAAAAGTAATATTATAAGAAATTTTTCAGTTTTAAGATTTAAGACCTGCAATAATCCATCAAAAGCCTCTGTCTTGCAGAAATATAAGAAATATTTCCTTTTATTTTTTTTATAAGGAATGGCTGTAGATTAATCAGTTTAAAAAATCAAGGTCAATGAGACGATATAAATGAAGTTTAAAAAAAGATCACCATGCCAACTTGTATTATAGAAAAACATGAAAATAATTAGCCAGTGTAACCAATTACTCAATGGTGGTTGATTGGTCACATTTGAAACCATGACTAAAATGGGTTCTCAATAGGTTACACTATTGAACCCGCGGGTTTTTTATTTATTCTACACAGTTGAAATGTAAAGAAACCCCATAAGTTTTCAAAAAGTTGATAATTTTAAAGACTCACAAGTTGTTCATTTTCTTTGCCAGAAAATTAATGGTTTAACTTTATTTTGACAATTTTAGAGGGGCGCGCGCAGGGTGCGCCCCCCCCCCCCTTGAATCAGCTACTGACCACATTTCAATATACCGTTAATTTTCAGGGCTCTTAAACCTTTTTTGAAGCCAGGGACTTTTGCTTTTGAAATCGGAAAAAATAAGACATGTTAAGTAACACACTTGTATAAAATAACCTTATCATGTCTTATTATCTAAACTAAGCAAAACTGTCTCAAATTTAGTTAAAGGTTTCATCTGTCTGTCTTTAAGGACTTAGACTTTAAAATTCATAAGGGTTGTTTAAAGTCCTTTAAAAGAAGAAGGTACAGTTTCTTTTAATATATGTCAAAAAATTTAAAAGTTGTTTACATCTGATGAAAATACACATACGCCATCTTGAACGCATGTGTGTATAAAGCACCAAGTTATGCACTTTTTATTCTGTTTTCTAGAAGAATAATGACTTCAACATTCTGTCATATTCCTCCGATGTTGTCAAAAATGATGAAAAATGGCACAATTTCTCAGAGTTTTTTGAAGAGGAAAATGTGTCCGCAGCCGTCGCCCACAACTTTAACGAAATTAATATATTTCATGTGATATCTACGGTGACTGCCGTAGATATAACACGATAAAGTAATTATGTGAATTTCGTAGTAAAAGACGGCTGCGGATATAGTTTTTTTATTCAAAACACTACTGAAGAATTGGTGTCTTCTGCTCTGTTTTATGAAAAATACTAGAAAATGCACTTTTGTATGACGTCACAATTACCCTTGTGAATATCTAATCAGGTAACTATTTGTAGATTTTTCATTTTTAGGTATTTGTGTTGATAAATGTTACATTTCATTTTTTGTGATATTTTTAAAACTCACTTTAAAACAAGGCAAAATATGACTGAAACTGTACCTAGCTTTTTGATCAGTATGAACATGCATGACAATACGAGATATTGTTAATTTTTCAACCATAATATATTTGCGTACCTGATGTCATATTAACGAGGCTGGGGGATGGCTGCCATTTTAAAGCGTTTTTATCTCTACACAAAAAAGATTTTCACTTTAATGTTCTATAACTCTAACATTGTACTGAATTTGTCTTTTGAAAGAAATGGATATGATGGTATTGAAACATTATTTAAAGAGTCAATTGATGGTAAACCAAGGGTTACAAGATGCAAAAAAATAATTTCGGCTGTTTTCAGCATTATCTAACTTTTCAAAGGGAGGTAACTTGTAAAACTCCAAATATTTTGTTCAAATATTTTCCTTTTATTTAATTTTTTTTTTAATTTCACCATTGGAAATTTTTTTTAATGCTCAATCTTTATTACACATGTATTGATTATTATTATGTTAAAATTTGGAAATAATCTTGTGGCTACTTTTTTTTTGTTTTACATATTTGCATTTTTGTGACATATATTTTTGGTAAAATTGTGATATTTTTGTTTATAACAAATAATGTTAAGTTTTTATTATTGTGTTAATTTTTTGTGATGTTATTGGTATGTTTTTTGCCTTTATTTATATTTCATATATTTTTCATAATTTTTTTTTTACATAACGTGCAATTTTTCTTCAGATGCAATAAATGATAAAATTAACGATGATTGTGATGTGGTTTTTCACATTAAAATGTAATTTAAGATTATATGAAACATTTCTGCAAATTTTGTGAATTTTGGAGAAATTTTTTTTTGACCCCCCAGCCTCCTTAAAAGGCTATATGAAGTTTTATGTCAGAGTAAGCCTATGTTCCTAATTTAGCAAGTAGGGCCAAGAACTTCTTGTAAACAAGAGACGTATGGGCGACATCTCTAACCCCAGCAACACTAGCAATAATAAAATCAGGTTTATAGAGTCATCCTGAAGAGATCCTTTAAAAAGAAATTTCAAAATTTTCTCCACTTTTTATTAAAAATTAAACATTGGGCCGCCTCCTTTGTAACATAATGAGTTCATAGTCATTCCATATATTAAGCATGTTCATATACAAACTTTGAATCCCTCGTGGGTCTAAAAGTTGTCCAGGGGAGACAGTCCAAACAATTGAGAATCAACAGTATGTCAAATTGCTGGCATATAAGTAATATCATATATTATAACATTTGAGATTTTGAGAATAACTTATAAAAATTTTCTTATGTAAAATTGGACCCCCCCCCCCCCCCCCAATGTCGCTCCATCCAATCCCCGAAGATCATGCTTTTGATAAAAATAAATCTACACTGTCTGAGGATGCTTTCCCTAAAGTAACAGCTTTTATGGGCAAATATTTTTTCAGAAAAATATTTTTAAAGATTTTTCCTTTATATTCCTATGTAATGTGGCCCCATCCTACCTCCAGGAATCATGATTTGAACAGAATTTAATGTTCCATACCTGAGAATGCTCCCACACAAGTTACAGGTGTGTGGCCTATTGGTTTTTGAGAAGAAAATGTTTTAAGATTTTTCTCTATATTATCCTCTGTAATAATTCAACCCCCAATTGCGACACCACCCTACCCCCAAAAATCAAACTTTAAACAAACTTGAATCTACCCTACCTGAGGATGCTTCAACACAAGTAACAGATTATCTGGCCTATTAGTCTTTTTAGAAAAAAAGATTTTAAAAGATTTTTCTCTATATGTTCGTATGCAAAAATTCGACCCCCATGTTGGCCCCACACTACCCACGAAGATAATAATTTTTAAAAAAAAACCTGAATCTACACAAACTGAGGATTCTTCAACACACGTTAGAGCATTTCTGGACTTTTGATTTAAGGAGAGAAAACTTTTTTAAGGTTGTCACTATACATTACTATGTAAAAATTGGACCTATCATTGTAACCCCACCCTACCTCGGAGATCATGATATGAACAAACTTAAATTTACTCTATTTGAGGATGCTTAAACACAAGTTACAGTTTTTTGGCCAAATTGTTTTTGAGAAGATTTTTTTTAAAAATACCAACAACTTTTCAATCATCGTCGTCTTTGAATTCGATTCAGTCAACCTTAAGGGCCGAGTTCGACACTTTGCAAAAATCAGAACTATATATGAGTCGTCCAGACCTTGAGGCAAAACATAAACCAATCATTTGCACTTGTAACATCCAGATAAGTTTGTATGGGTTACATTGGACAAATGTTGCGACAAGGCTGTGATTTTTCCCAACCGAATAAATATTGCTTAAAATCAGTAAATAAAATAAAATAAAAGACGTTTTTTCAGAATTTTTGGAGTATATGGCTGTCGCACATAAGACAAGTTGACGATTCGTTTTCCCCACTTAAAACTTTCCTAATCAAGAAATAATGCAAAAATGTTTGACCTTTTTAAATAAGAAATCCAGTATGTTGAAATGTTGAATTAGGTACTTTCCCTTTAATGGAAAGATATGACACAGCTTTTAACTTGGCAAATAGATCCTCATTCAATACATCTAGCTTCTGTCTTTCCTGTTTTTGGAGGTAAAGCAGCATCAATCAGAATAGACGATGTGTTTGGGAGAGTTCCAAAAGTTTGCTCGGAATGAAGGTTTGCATGGTTTTCGTGTTCAAAAACAGCTGTTAAAATCTTTTGACTTGTAACCATGAAAGTAAATAAGGAAGATTAAGAAGCTTCTTTGGAATGTGTTACCCAGAAAACAAAATATTGTACATCATAAGCGCCAAAACTTATTATCAAACTAAAATCATGATTCATAAGTTTTTGATGTTTGTGCATTTGCTATGTAATCAATTTCATTATTAGAAAACGGGAATGATGTAAACATCCTACGTTCCACTTGTTTAAAATTTCACGGTTTACTGGCGAGTGTGCAAGTTTATTTCATATATGTAATAAAAATAAACATTTTTAATTTCATTCGCCTTTGCTTTAGTCATAATGATTTTAAAATCTTATAACAAACTAGTCTTGTAAAGTAACCGTTTAAAGCCCTTAATTGTAAGGCTTCAATATTCAATATTAATTATTGACAAGAATTGAAATTTTGTAGATAATCAATACAAACTGTTTTCTTGTGAATATTTACCGTAATATTCCGTTACACAAGGAATTTTTGTAATTATATTAACAGCTTGTCAGCACATTTCTCTTCAATTCACTGTAATTACCACTTTTTCCATTGGAATTTGATTTAATAGTTCTTTAGTATTGTGTACTAGTTTTAGCTTTATTTTGGCAAAGAGCCCACTTTGTTTTATACTTTAATATTTTTATTTATAGTCAACTGTTTGTGAGTCTTCCAGCCACTTTTGATGTAGTTAATTATGCGTCGTTTTCAATAAATGTTTTACCGTCTCCTTTAAGAAAGCAAACCAGCTTCAATGTTGCCTTCAATGTTGACTGATAAAAAGAGTTTATCATAAATATAATTTAATGAAATCTTGTAGTTATGTATGATAAACACTAATTATATATAAGTAATAAATGTGCTTGTTTAAAAATGAAGTTTTCTGTGAGTTCTCCCTCTTTATTGATTTTGTGCATTTTGTCTTCCATTATGTGTTTCATTGTCAAGAATACAAAAGTTGAGTACGTGAACTTGCTTGCGTTTATTTCGTTATAATTAGTGGATTAAGTACCACCTGTTAATTGTTAGCTTTAGATCTTTCGAAGACTAGAATTTATAGAAAAAGTTTAAAACTGGCATACTTCCCTTCAAGAGAACGTATCGGAGAAGTTTTGGTGATTTTAAACATTTTTTCTTAATTAACAAAATATCACGAAATTCATGCAAGTGGATTTAGAGAAGTTGCGCTGACAAATAATTTCATAAGCATATTCAATATTTTTGCCAGTTAAAAAAAGCAAAACTTCCGAAAAAAGACTAGAAGATTAATTTCTTGTAAATATGCAAATCTAAACATCATGTCCTAATTATTTATAAATAGAAATTTTTTCCAGACATTAAAGAAGAGGAACATTGTAAAATTCATGAGCTCTACCTCACAGAGGTCATATACCAGAACTGTGAATTTTATTGCCCCAAGATTATGAGCTCTGGTGTTAGGGTGGAAATATTACATGTACGACCAAAACGTGACTATTTCTAAATTTTTTCATACTTCTCTTCTACTAGACATTGAGCAGACAAATTAAGCACATTATTTATCATGAGCGATAATCAATATCCTTTGTGGAGGAAACTTGTATGCTAAAAAAATTGTTGTTTCATATTTTCATCTATGCTGTAGCCTTCATAGCTTACGAAGCATGACAAACTGTACCTGGCATGGTTGGTTCTAGGGAGAAGGGCTTCCGTCCCTTATTAGAATATTGAAACAAATCAGATTCCCGTAGGTATTTTAAAGGTACCAAAAATAGGCCTATCCCCTTCCCCGGAAACCAAATTACTCCTCGGTTACTGTAAATATGTTCACAGCACCAATGACCGCAGTTTTAACCACTTTTCTTCCTTGATTTAAGGGTATTTTAATAAAGTGTTAGACGATGACCGCAGTTAAATACATTGGCGCATACCACTCAAATATTTCAATTTTATTTAATTGTGTTCGTTAACGCAAAACAATTATCTTACAATGCTGGAACTATAATACTCGACATTTACGCATGGTGACTGGTTGTTTTTTAAATTAGCCACATTTCATGTGTATAAAACGTATAATCTGTTACCAAATATCTATCGTGTGCAGTTAACACTCTGATCACTGTAAAGTACCTAAGACTATTTTTCCACAATTGGATGATTCAATGTATAGGAATTCTATAAAAACGTTAATAATCGGACTTGCACGATTGCTTTATCGCAAATTACATTGCAGAATTGCATATCTTAATCATTCGTTTATATGTTTTTAGATTAATATAAAACGTACGTTTAAAGTGGTTTAAAAACCTTTTTATTTCAATGTTGTACGTATTTACAAGACAAAATAATACAATTACTGGGGTAAATTAAATTTCATAACCGATATATTGATCATGAGTATCGACATTATTACTGGTCTTTATATCTATCTGACTTTCTATTTAAAAAAAAAACCTGTCAAATAGATATGTAAAAAATAAACTATAAAGCTACAGAATAACGTTTATGAATAAAAAAAAAAAAAAGAAATAAGTAAGATGTGTATCCGTGTGACAGCTGTGGCTTTCTACAGAGAGAATTGCAAAAAAGAAATACAATGTTATCATAACAATACTCTTTTTCATGCATATTTGTATTATAAATGGTTGAAGACCATCCACCATTAAATAAAAAAATATATCAACATTAATGGTAAACGTAATACTTATTTTGCTGTTTTAAAATTGTATATTATTATTTGTGTAAATTGTAACAATTATTGATATAGTTTTGAAACTTTATCATTAATGGATGGCTAGGTACAGTTCGTTAGAATTGAAATAAATCTTTTATAAACAGGATTCTGACCACTAATGCAACTTAATATCATAAGTGGATAATGTATTATCAGTAGTTACATGTACTGCAATGCAATCAGTCAGGGTATTTACAACGTCCAACAGCGTTCACCCATTTCCGAGATGTTTTACTGACTAGTGCTTTATCAAAAATCAGCTAATTAAATGTAGACTCGAGTAAAACTGGGATTTTTAAATTGCGTTGTTATTCTTTCAAAATTAATTTCGAAAGTTTAAGAAATGTTCTCAATGTTATCTATAGGAGAACCAAGGTACATTGTAGAACTGGAATAAACCGTTAATTAGGTTGATTAAACCGAAACCTCAACATAATGATGAATGAATACATAGGGATACAACAAGTGTTCATTGCTTATGAAAACTAAAATTCAAAAAGAAAGACTAAAAAAATACATTATTTGATCAAAAAGGAAAATAGGGTAAAAAGGGATGCTTGGTGTAAATAATTACTATATAATGAAAAATATTTTTTTTTATCATTTAATAATAAGGTAAGAAAACATAACTACTTTCGATATCAGATGTGAAATCTTTGATTTTTAACAAATAACTTTTTAAAGAATATTTTTAACCTGCGGAATTCGGTTGACCCTTTCGAAAATAAACAGCAATAAAATAGCAAATTTGCTAGAAAAAAAATACCAGTACTGATATCACATAATAATTTCCTTCATTTTAATTCTTTACATGTACATGCTCCCGAAAAAGTGGGGGAAGGGGCAAATCCATGATAATTCACTTTTTATATGTAAATCTAAGAAAAATGTTTGCTGCGAGAAGAAGTGGGGCTTTGTGTCTAAAATAGCTTTGCACACGCAAAAATAGATTAACAAGTCATGGTAATGAATACGAAAAGATATGTCATACCTACATTATATGGCTGCTGTTCCCAAAACAAATACAATAAACTAAAAAATATGTGTCAAAAATACTAGAGAATCAACATTGATATAA
Organism: Magallana hongkongensis; assembly: GCA_016163765.1. NCBI lineage: Eukaryota > Metazoa > Mollusca > Bivalvia > Ostreida > Ostreidae > Magallana > Magallana hongkongensis. The sequence goes on from WFKH01011801.1 coordinate 15,369,469, forward strand.
TTTTAAAACATTAATAGAATCACACTGTATCAGTTTTCAAGTACCTAAATATTAAATATGTATAAACTGGATTTTTTTTCGTATTACATAAAAATACAACTACTGTCGTCATGCTAAGGATAATCAAATTACATGCAATGCACTGCATGAGATTTGAGCATCAATACCAAATAATTATTTAGAGTAGGATAAAGCCATCTTAAATAGTTTGTGTTACAAAATTAAATGCTTTACGCCTGTTGATCAATGACTGAAGCTTTTCATTATGAAGTTACACAGAAGGATTCAAATTATTTTTCAAAACAATAAAGAAAAATATATCACCATAAACAGACTTAAAGTCTTTAACAACCTTTGGTTTACTTTCGTTAAGTGTCTTTCACTGTTTCCACAGGAAAAGTGAAACTCGTGGGAAAACTAACAACGTAAACAAGAACATCTCATCTTAAATACAGTCTAAATAAAATTTTACCTCTATGATTTGCTATACAAGATCTAACACCA
>WFKH01011801.1:15371586-15384545 GCA_016163765.1 Magallana hongkongensis
CATCAAATTGTAAAAAATTCAAACGTAACGTCAGGCGGATTGATCCGATTTTTTAAAAATTAGTCTTACTATGACGTAGGCAACATTCTTTATACGATATAGATTTTTTTTTTGGCAATCAGAAAGTGCGTTACAACCAGAGTTAAATTATTACCATACAAACCAGCTTTTAAAAATATATCCTTATCATCTATACGAACTTTAAAGAGCCATTTTATAATTGAAGTTAGAACAATGATTAAATAATAGGTGAGATAAGTTATTTGACTAAAAGACGAAAAGAATAATCTTTTCTATATGTAATTTAAGAGATTTAAATAAGTCTGCTTAAGTTCAAGTACTTTTATCTAATGTATTATCTAAGATAAATACATTTGAATGTTAATTTGGATTATTTAGATTCGCTGACATTGGGCTTGCAGTTTTTCAGAAGTAGTCGATATAATAACTGTGCAAACGCATCGACAACGTTAGCAGAATTGTTTACTTTTATCTCATGTAATCTAATAACAAACATATTCATGTACATATACAACAAGTTAAATGTATGAATCTCAATATGAATCTGAAAGTACTAACGTATATACTTGTTAGTGGGCAAATATGCAATAACCATAGAACGACGATACATAATGACACATGCAGTAGACGAAAAACCAGATAAATGAGACAGTATAGACAACTACAAGTATTCATGATTACACACATTACTGCCAAAATATATCACAGTCACGAACAAGAGACAAATTTCCTTAACAGATATTTGGCGTATAAAGTGCTGAAAACGATTGATAAATTAAACTTTCAGTAATTCTATAATAATACCAGATCAAATGAATACAAAAAATTTATTAAATGTACATGCAAGCATGTGAATATTATTTAAATTTATTGAATTTCGTATAATAACTCAGTTGTTTGAATCATACGAACTGTGTTGACATTTTCTTTGAGAATGTTCAATTACATGCAATAACATCATGACATGTTAAAGTATCGCTTTAATACACTAATATAATACTTTCTCATAATGCAAACTACCATAGAAACTCGTTATTAAATTGCCACAAACTATTATATGAAATTCACTGAATTAGGATAGTTTCTAAGTTTGTAGATAGTTTTCTCACATACTTAACTTTGCACACACACAAACTAAATTCACTCCCAGAACAAAGAACCCAAATATCTTACACTTAAGTCGACTAGATAGCACATTAATTTTGATTGTCGGATCAGAGTTACTTATAACTGTATTATGTTTAGAGAACAACGTTTGCTTAGATCATTGAATAGTCTGGGAAAGGGAAGTCGGGTAAAATTAAAAACCAATCTCTTAAAGGAGAGTCTTTTAATTAACGGTATTGAAAGCTGTGCTTGAAGAAAAACACAACAGATACCACGCCTGTATTTATAATATGTCAAACTACAAATCTTTTGTAGAAGATGTTGTAGAAGCACATTTCTCCAGTTAAAAATTCACCATTGTTATCGAGTCAATATGACCAAAGTCAATGAATTGACCGTTTCTTTGATCTTTAACACTCTCTTTTTGCAAGATTGCAATGATATATATATTTCTACTGACAAGTATTGCTTACACTTTCACATCTTTTGGTGTTATCGTCCCAAACAAGATGTCCAAGATGTCCATTTGAACAGTCTCTTTGCCATAATATACGATTTGCGCACGTTACATAACCATTACACGTCGCACATGACTGGTAGTCCCCATCACACATGCTGTCACATCGATCTACACAGCCCTTAGTTGTACTGTTGTAGCACTGTCCTCCTGGATCTATTCCAGATCCTGATCCAGGCCCACTACCTTGGTTACCTAAAAAGACCACATTATGTATATGAATTTAATATTATTTCCGTATAATCTTTGCAAAAGTAATTTAAACGCTAAACGCCAATAAACTTTCTCTTTCTCTCTCCCCCTCTCTCTCTCTCTTTCTCTCTCTCAATCGATCGATCGATGTATTTTAACTATGTCAATGACGAATGTAAATGATTTATACCTGTCTGGTTCATGCAATAAGCTGTCATGTTCCTCTTAAACTCTTCAATTAATTCCAACAACACTGTTTTTAATTCTTGTATTGACGTTTCAGTTCCATTTCTCAGATTACTTATTTCAATACGTAGTGTTTGTGAATCATTTCTTACAGACTTCGTTGCTTCATTAAATAAATCTTCAAACATCTTAAGCTTTTCAAATACTTCCAACGGCATGGTTTTCAATTCTCGTATTGACGTTTCAGTCTCATTCTTTAGATTGTTTAAATCATTACGTAATGTCTGTGAATCGTTTTTTACAGATATTATTGCTTCATTAAATGAATCATCAAACACCTTGAACTTTTCAGATAAATCCAACGACTTTGTTCTCAGTTCTCTTATTGACGTTTCAGTTTCATTACGTAGATTACTTGTTTCATCCCATAGTGTGTGTGAATCGTTTTGAACGGACAATATTGTTTCATTAAATGAATCACCAAACGTCTTAAGCGAGCTGGCAAGTGTATTGTTAATTTGATTGTTGCCTAAAAAAAAAAGAAATGTCTATCGTCAACAAAATAAATACGCATTCAAATCGAACTATACATGTATAAGTTGGACATTTACGAAAAAAAGGGAACGTTTCCAAATACTGTAAGCATACTATATTAAGCGTGTACGATATTTGGCGGAATACGATTTTTCAACAAGATAGCGTGGATTTGATTCAGTGCATGCCTGAATGTACCTATTTATCTACTTATATATTTTACATTTGGCGATGTACTTAATTTAGCGGACGCCTTTTTTCGCCAAAAACGGTAAATAGAATACACAGCCAAATGTAATACGTTTACAGTATCTCGTTAAAGAAAGAAATCGAGACAACAAGAACTATGAACAACTTTCAGACAAGACACTTATATAAAAGCCCTCAAATAACCAATCGAGTTGAAACATGTTTATTTTTATTGTATTCATTTGTGGTAGAAAAAAAATAAGCAATTATTGCGCATATCAAAGATTAACCTTTTTGAAGCCCTTTTTCACTATTTTCAAAGTTTAAGTGAAATTTCAATTTATATTAACAAAACAAACTTGTAAGAAAAATTATTATCGTCAAAGACGTCTGGGAATATCACTGAGCAGCAAGATCTGAGTGTGTTTATAATACAAGGATTAAAATTTCAGTTTTGCAAACGATGTTTGTATACAATTATGCAAAATTTAAAAACAAATCATGACCGTACGATTTTGAATCAATTTACCGCTTGATAGATATACTCTCAATTTACGGTACGTGGAATTCGTACCTCTTTTTCCATGAATTAACATCCACGACAAATAATGAAGCAAAGTCGTTTTCCAATGAATATAGAAGCAAATAAACGACTTTGTGTCGATTAACTTTATCCAGCTAAACCTTTAAAAAATTGACAATCTATCAAAACTGTTCCCCACAAATTAAAATGACTCTAAAGTTAATTTGAGCGCAGTAGGTATTTTTTACATAAATTGTTATGCATTGTAAAATACATTTTTTTTACTAGCTGAAGTAAACATGTTCCCACCCTCTATTATCTGTTTCTCCAAATTATTGGCGTTCATGTTATTTAAAGTGGAAAGTGCAACGCCAATTGAGATGCCCAGAAAAATAGCTGTCCAGATGGCGCACTGACAAGCCCTCTTTATGGAACAACTTTTATGCTTTAAAAGAAAATCGAGTGTTAAACTTTTCAAAATAACTATTATAATGCGATGTAAAATATTTTACTTTTCTGTATAAATAAATAAAACTTACTTTAGGTTCGGACTGATCACTCTCCGTGTCTCTAAGAACAATACCTGGTTCTAGAACACAGTATGTCGGGCGTGCAGAAGGTAGAGGTGGGGGCTAAAATCAAAGCAAACATTTGGGTTGATTTTTAATGGTTTATAGATTTCTTACGTGTTAAAAACAACAGACTAAATCCGTTACAAACGTTCAACTCAGAGCAGATAAAATCGTGATAAATTCGATCAAGAAATCGAGATTCGTTTGATTTTGTTACTTGTTGACTTTTTGCCTTACTCTTTTATACGAAATAGTTTTTGATGGAACATGACGAATACATTTAACTAAAAAGCAATAACCCGTTCTCTGTTAGCAGAACTCATTATATGTGAAAGAGGTGTTTAGCAAGACACTACTTGGAAAGAAAGAAAACCTCACTCGGTTAGATATGACTAAATGTGACTTTTTTTAGTCTTTTCGGTAGTTTTATTAAACAAGAGGCCGATGGGCCACATTGACTAACTGAACAAAATAAGCAATAATATAGTCAGCTTAATGGAAACATATCAAAATATCTGGACAATGTAGTAAAATATACACTGTATAAAAAGATTTTCAAGTTTTTCTACAGATATTCATATTTAAAACATCGAGTCCCTTTTGTAACAAGATTATTTCATAATCATATCACGTATCACACATACAAAATTGATTTCTAAAGTAGCCAACCAAACATGTACCCCCGAAGATATTGGTTTTGACAAACTTGAATCTACACTTTCTGAGCTTTTCTATTTTATTAGAAAAAGACTTTAAAGTTTGTTCTCTATATAATATTACCCCCCCCCCCCACCCCCAATTGTGGCTCTACACCCTATCCTCGGGGATCATATTGTAGAAAAAAAACTTAAATCTACCTTACTTGAAGATATTTCCACATAAATTACAGCTGTTCTGCTCAATAGGATTATTAGAAGAAGATGTTTTATAGACGTTTTTCTTTATACTTTTATGTAAAACTTTTACTCCTTATTGTGGCCCTATCCTACCCCTAGGGATCATGATTTGAACAAACTGGAATCTACACTACACTTCTCGAGGATGCTTCTACGTCTTTTAACAACAAGATTTTAACAAACTTGAATTCCGTTTACCCAAATCTGCTTTGTGCCAAGTCTAATTGATTTTGGGCCCAGTGGTTTTTGGCAAGAATTCGAAAATGTTAATTAAGTTTATAGACGGACGGACGGACGGAGGCCGGTGAAAAGTGATCAGAAAAACTCACTTGAGCCCACAGCTTAGATGAGCTAAAACCCGCTTAAAATAACAATGAGTATAATTGAACTCCAGGTCAGATAATTTTGCAAGTCTGTTACTGAAAACGTGTTTTTTCTTGCTTATTTGAACGAAATCTAGAGATGCTTTAATTAAATTGAAAAATTCATAGAGTTTAACTGATTAACACATTTTATACCTACGCTGGTTCTAATTTGTATTTTAAAAAACTTACTGAAAAACTAAAATATATGTTATTTATTTTATCTCAACCGTAACTTTCAGGACAAGGCTTCATAAAAAAAATTTTATTTCTCTATTGTAAAATCTAAATGTTGATTTGATTTGTCGGGACCGATAACAAAACACTACTGTGTTCTGTTGTGTTGTAAGTACCTGAAGTTTCATCAGGCATAAAAAAAAATACTTGCGATCGAGTACATGTACTGTCTGTACTTAAAGCTGACATGAATTCATAAAAGCATTTGGTCGCCATATTAGTTTCGATCTCTCCTCAACTGTCACTGGGGTATATATATCGGCCGAGAAAGTTACGGTCGGTTGCTTTTCGATCGAGGCATTCAGGTTGCACAGACTTCTAAATAATAGAACTACACAATGTAGTAATATGCTTGTAAAAATGAATAAAGGAAACTACAATCAATAAAAAAAAGATGATTTATTCTTAGAAAAAATTCCAATGTATCCGCAATATCTTGCACAGACAGTGCTGTGATGTCTTACTTCGCATGCACATCGAACACGTGTGTCGTTCATACATAGTGCAAAACGTCATATTGTAAACACGGCCGCACTACATCCAAAACAGAATATAAGTTATAGCAAATCCAAGACTGTTTAAACAACGTAACATCGCTTTTATCAGTTTCTAAAAACACTTCGTTTTCTAAAGTCCACGCTGTCACTCCACGATTTGCTCAATGTGTTGTTTGCGCATGTGCGATATTATAACAGTACGACAAAGGATAGTGTTCTACAATGATCACGGTTATTGAGAATAAGTGTACCTGGATTTCAGTCTGTTGTTTCGTCTTTCATTGGATATTCCTCACCAGTGCAGTGGTTGTCATATTATTTTTGTTAAAGGCGCGTTTATTCGAAGCTTTCCGTCCAGTGTAACGTGTTCGGGAAATGAAATACATGAATGCGGTGAAGCATAAATAGTGCTGTCGGCCTTATATAGGTGGTGTGTAGCGATGAGAAGAATAGAAATCGACCACTAATATGGCGGTAGTCGGAGATAAAAGGGGAATAATGCGTATTTATGAATTCATGTCAGCTTTAATGAAATAAAAGATGTGTGTTTAACTCCTTAATCTGTACTGATATTTGGTTGTTGGAATCTACCTTAGACACTCTTTACTCAAGTAATTTCAAAATAAACATACTGGTTTGATAAAAGTGAATTTCGCATTGGTCAAAGGACTTGTTTGTTTTTCAATGCAGTAAACAGTCCATGATTATTTACTGGCTGTATAATATAGTATCATATATGGAATGAAGGGGTTTTTTTTTAAATTTTATACAATATAGGTTCCAACAAGAAATATCAGAATGAAACATATAGTTTATTTAATTTAAAGCCTTACCTGTTCCCGACTGGTTGTACTTTGTAAACTCCATGGCCCTACATCTGCATAATACTATAACAAAGCAAACATATAAATGAAGATAAACAATTGTTTTTAAATCTGTTTTTACAAAAAACCATATATCTAACTCCAAGATACCATTTTATCGCGTCATGGTTATATTGTATAGATTGCAATCCTCCTCTGGTCAAATTATTGGTCTAAGAATTATTTTAGCTTTGGGACGTAATCAACGATTAGGGCAAAAACGAGAATATTTTAAGGAGGTACACACATGTAGCAACAGCGGGTAGGTTTGGGCATGCAATATAGACAAATAAATTTTCAAAGCCCCGCCCCTATACTTTTTCAGATAGTATGGGAGAATTTTCTTGTTATCTTATAAAGATGTTTGAGTCGGTCTGTGCCATTCATTCTCTTTAGAAATGATTATACGTACTTATGCTGTAGATAAAGAATATTTTCATATTAAGATGCAAAACTGAAGTTTGGCAAAATGTTTTTAGAGTACTTCTTAACTGAATTACCGGTGTGGTGTTGGAGCCTCCAGATTGATTGGAAAAACGCAAACCTCCTATTCCAGATACATTCTGGTAATATACAAACAATTAAAATATAAGCATGCATGACGATATGACCTGTCACAGGTCAAGTTTTCAATAAGTTTGTAGCTTCAATGTTTCCATTACACTTCTTTTTAATTCAAAGGTTAAGTTGTTTTGTCAATACACCCAAACTGATAGGATGTTTTGTAAATACTATGGTTTACATGCGCTGCGTCTGACCACGTCAAAATATTTGACAGTGTTTATTACAATCTCATTTAAAAATCTTGTAATGATTATTTAAGTATGTTTGTTCGTTAAAAATATATCACAATATTTCATAAAACTACAATGAGACTCAACTTTTTAGATTACTGTAGTATCCATAACCATTGGATAATGATGTATTTGAATTTAGATTTTCAAACGCAGTGTATCCTGACTTATAACTATAATAAACAAACATATGTGTAAAACCTACTTGGGCATTGTCATATCGGGCATATTGACCTCTTCCTTGGTATCGTGACTGCAAAATTAAGAAAAATCAAACTTTAATAATTTGTTACCTCTTATTATAATAGCATCCGATAGAGCTTGCACAAGCTGAGACATTTCATAAGCTTTTTGTTGAATGTGCGAGTTTTCGTAATGCAGTTGCAAAAATATTTCTATAATACATGTAATAATTTGTTAAAATTACCAAAACTAATGCATAATTTTTTTTTGAAAAATTGACAAATGAATTCAATTTGAAAATATTGCCGTTTATAACCATACAATTTAATTGCGATGCTACCGATAGTTATATTTTACACCATTTTTTCACATTGTCAAGATTTTCCTAATTTGTAATATTTATATTCTTGGCTTACGTTAACAAATTCAGAATTATTCAAGTCCTTATCTAGCTCAGGAATTATCATATAGCATGTAAAAGAGTGGCTTTATTATATGCACTCCGTTTGAAATCTGATTACCTTCTATGACTCCACCAGTCTCTCTAACACGTTGCTGTTGTTGCTCAACGGCAATACTGATGGCATATAACAGTTTTAATAGTTACTTGAAGAGAGCAGGATAAAATGCTTGTAAACCTACCCGTGAATTGTCGTAGTGTGCACATTGTCTTCTATCGTAGTGTAACTGCAAAATTAAGAAAATCGAATTATGATTTTTTATTATTAATAATAACATTTCTTATAGATTGTCAAAGTTGCAACATCTTTCGAATATCTGGTGAATGGCAAAATCTTCGTAGTACAGTTGCTATTAAAATAATTTGCTATACATCGATAAATTGTTTTTATTGGCAATGAATTCTTTGCGGATAGAACATTTTAATCAGGAAAACTGCCATTTGGAACAATCTTATTAAAGAGGATACTTCTAGTCGTTATAATTTCAAAACTATTTCTTATTCACTACAATAAAGTAGACACTGTATTTTGTATAATTTGTATTCTAGATATACATAAGTTTTCGGACAATTTTGGAAATTTGTTTACTTACCATGACTCTATCAGTTTCTATAACATTTTGCTGTTGTAGATTTAAGGGCGATAATGGTACATGTATCTAAAATCAGTTTGAACATTTCCTTTCAGTTTGAAAATTATGATAATTTTACGATGCAATTTTTTCATATTAGGTAAGTTTAAGTAAAACTTTTTTCCATTGCAAAATCTGTCATTTCATATCAATTGCTTTTATTTTTGTTGACATGTTTGAATGTAATATTGATAATACTCACTGGTTGTCTCCTAAAAGTTCCGAGGTTCTATAATATTATTATACTGCATGTTAGTCTATGAATATATGCTTAATTAGATTTCAGTCATCTAAAACCATTAAGCTATTACTTCTTGGAGTTAAAGTTCTTTATTTGCAAAATGATGTAATTTTTAGTAAAACATACAACATACCAAGCGAGGTCCTCGATGACAGTATGATAATTGTTGTATTCCCAGTGCCTTTATAAATAAAAAAATAGCTAAGTAATGAAACAAAACAGATAGTAACACAACTCACAAGATAATATTGGTATTGGTTGATGATTTTGGTAATTTGTAAAGTAATTATTTCTTGCTTATTAATCAGTGATGTCACTTTTGAAGAAAATTCCATGTAACATTTATTTTATCATTACCTCGTTCTCGTCAGTATCATCATTATAATCAATTGGAAGTTCGTTGAACTCTAAACAAAACAACAAAGATCAACGATAAAGCATTTTCCTTCGAAGTGAAAATAATTTAAAAGTTAGAAAATTGAAGTACTTACACTTTGTGTACATTTAATGGGTGATGTAATATTTCGACAAATGAAGACAGATTACTTTATCAAATGGAAACATAATACATAGGGCATACCTTCTCTATTTTGCAGTCGTTCCTTAAAATAAACATATTATTTTGTGAAAATATTAGGGTTAAAAATAAATTTGTACTCCACGTATTTTCATGTTAAATTCTGTTTTCCAACTGTTAAAATTTTATCTATGGGCAAACTTTGATCCTTTTCCTTTGATTTTAAAGGATAAAATTTACCTATGTTAAAATATTAAGCATTGTATTTATATTTATTTATTTTACATGTTGTATATAATTTGTATATATGATAATGTTTATCATCGTTTTGTTATTAAAAGACCACTTTTGATTTAGCTATGTTTTAGTTCATCCTTTTAAAATCAAACAAAGTAGAAACATTCAGAGAGAAGAGTTGACAAAAAATACAATATTTTTAACTATGCATTCTCAATTATAAAACAACTGATTGAACTCGCTAATGAAATTAATCAAATGAAATAAAAAGGCTTACCCGACCGTCTCTGTTTTGTACACTATGAACATCGCTGTATGAAGAACCCTGCCACAAGAAAAGGCAATTAAAATAAAATATTCATTTACGGTAAACTATAAATGATATAACATTAGCAATGTTAGGAGAAAGTACGGAAACGTAAAACCGCCTCTTGTTGTTGTGTTAGAACACGATATATTCTTAAAATTATTGTTAGATATAATTGTTTCAAAGATTGGCAATTTAATTACAATAACGATCTCTTATTTTATTTTATTTTATTTATTTATTTATTTATTTTTTTTTATTTTTTTTTGACATGTTTTAAACGACTAAGCACTTTAATCTATCGATATCACAATAAAATAATGCATATAAATAATGACGCTAAAATTAATCGTCGTCGACATTTTGGCGACATATCATATATGACGACTTTACTTGGCGTCTTATTTTAATCAGATATGTCATAGCCATTTGAACGACTACAATAATTAGTATAGAATTATTAAGGCTTTGAATATTCTATTTTTATCAACTTTATGAGGCAGTTTTGTTTTCAACAAGTAATTTGAAGATATGTTTTGCTTTCATTGTACAACATTGCCAATCTTCTCATTTATTTGAAAGAAAAAAATATATAACAATCAACTCCATACAATATTGATTATCAAAGACCTGACTTCTTGGCTTTTCAACAGTAAAGGGAGATATAATGCATAATGCAGATATTATTAAGTAGCACATTTACCGATTGTTGGGTGCTGTTGGAGCCTCGAGAATGATTGGATATACGAAAATCTTCTGTTCCATGTACATTCTGCTCATATCATAAATCATATTAAATTAAATAAGCATTTGTGATGTCTTTTATGAAAATGTTACATGTCAATTTCTTTTAAAAGAATTCTGCAGCCTTAATATTTTTGTTAAGTTTGTTTTGATAGAAAAAAAAATCCTGTGTGTTTGTCAAATTACGAAAAATGTGTAGGATGTCGTTTAATTCTATGGTTTATATAAGATGAGCATTAACACGTCAGAATTATTGATATATTAGAGAGGTTGAGATTTAAAACGTGTACGGTACATTTATGCTATTGTTACCTCATTCTCGTCAGTTTCGTCATCATAATCTATTGGAAATTCATTGAACTCTAAATAAACAGAAAAAAAAACGGAAGTTAAATTATTTTACCCAGAAATACCTCTAAAGTAAGAATTAAAGTTCACTTGCATACATTCAATACGCGATGTAATATTTTATCATATTGAAACTAAATACATGTCATACCTTCTATATCTTGCAGTCGTCTCTAAAAATAAATATAATATAAAATCAGTTTGCCGTTAATATCGGTAGGCAACATCCTTTTCTTGTGAAAATATTAGGCATATGAAATGAATTTATACTGCAAAAGGAGAGACACATTTTAATTATGCGTACTCGATAATTGAACAATTGATTGATTTTGTTCAATCGAATTTAAAGGATTTACCTGACCGTCTCTATGTAGCATACACTGAACGTCACTGTATGAAGAACCCTACCGGGATAAAAGAAAAAACAACTAAGAAAAAATTATTATGAATAACAATATCAGTGCAACGTTTAAACTTTAAATTATCATTGCAGTTTTGACTAATAATTACCGAATTTATTGTTCTGTTGGACGTTTCAGACCTTTCAGAATCAGTGGAATTCCCAGAAACTCTCAGGTGCTTGTCTTGAACGATTTGCTGGTTCTGTTGGCAATTATATTAAAGCAATTATAATATTTGATCTTGATGGGTATCCTACGCTCAAAACAGTTTATTTCATGCAAAATTATGACTGTTGTTTTTTTGTGTTTTTTTTTTTGGGGGGGGGGATGTCTTGTTTATGTGAACAATCTACTAGATTTCATCAATCGATAGTTTCACTCATAAAAACATCAACGTTTTAAAAATAACAATATGTAATATGTAGCAATAATATCATGCATTTTTGGAAATGTGAAATATGATTAAAATATTGTTTGAATTATTATTACATTAAAAACGACCCGATATGATATTATAATTGAAAAATTAAATCCTATGAAAACTTACTCTAATATTCGTTTCCATTTTATTAGGTCGTGGCTGAAAAAAGATGGCAAATCTATCACAATAGTACATGTACTGGTTCCCATATAATGAATAAATCAAATTTTATGATTTTTTCCATAAACTTCAAAAAATTACTTTAGTCAAAAATACATATTTGTTTTAAACCATAGTCTAACATGACCCGTGAATTTTGGATATTCATTTAATATTTTTTCACAATAAAATGACTTTTTGATTATTTCATAATTGGAATAATAATATATCCACTGTATAATGCACATAAAATTTAGTTTGTTAAATCTTAAGATGAACAAAGACTGCGATTGTTAGTTTAGCTTGGGCCTGTACTCGTTCGTACATGTCAAATGTACCATTTCATATCCAATTTTCATTAAACTTTATTCAAAATATAGTTGGGGTTATAAATCGACTTATTAAAGAAGGCGGCCACCGTCCTGATGCTTAAAGTAAATAGCTGACAATTTTCCAAGAGTTTTTTCATCGAGAAGAAATGTAGTTTTTACCAGTAGAATGATAATAGGTGGATTTAATGAGCAGAAAAAATTGCAGCTCACGGACCATGGATAGAAGAGGTCAACCAGCGATATGTCCAAATTTTAAAAAAATGAAACGCACTTAGTAGTTTTTCAAAAAACTCAGCATTATGACAATTTATATCGAAGCCAAGTTTATAACACGTTCAACATTTTGAAAGGTTATGATATTGTAATGCGATATGTTATTCAATACGTATAAAGTCAAAAGGAACTAAATGATAAGAAACTATTCTATATATATATATATATGTGTGTGTGTGTGTGTGTGTGTGTGTGTGTGTGTGTGTGTGTGTGT
>WFKH01011801.1:15397969-15410258 GCA_016163765.1 Magallana hongkongensis
ATTAATCTTATGAAGTTAATTTTAGCAAAAGTGATTTTAAGAAATTTGAACTGAAAGTTCAAATTTCTGAGCAACAAGGTATGGGCGCCGCTGATGATAATGCAAGGCTTGAATATTCAGTTTTGTTGCACCAAAGCATTTAATTCAATCAATAGTTATATGTATACAATTAGGCCACAAAATTTGAACTGAAAACCACAAGAATACATCTTTTTTTAAAGAGAATTTGTTTTGCCATTATTAGAAAGATCGATTTAATTTCTAAAATAAAAGATCTCTTGCAATTAACGCAGCACCAAAATTAAAAAAGAAAGGATTTTAATTTTCAAATCATTGAACAGGTCGAATGTTAAACTCTCACGGTGAAAGTCAACATGTTATCCTGTTTTCATTCATATTCGAATTTTATCAACGTGGATTTCGTGGGTATCTATTTACCACGAATTAACACCACCAGCAAGTAATGTATTGCAGTCTTTTTCCGATGAACACAGAAGCAAATCCAAGAACTTAGATTCCAAAGAACTTTTTAAAAATCCTCGAAAATTGTTTACCTCTAATCTGATTCCACAGTAAGTTTCCGTCTCACATTAAAAAACTTTCAGAAAACTGGTTACTTATTGTAAACTGTAATATTTTTCTTAACTAATTAAAATTAAGATTTCCTCACCCCGTAACATTTGTTTCTCTAAATCACTGGTGTTTACATTATTAAAAGTTGAAAGCGCAATTCCAAAAGAAATACCAAGAAAAATAGTTGTCCAGACGGCGCACTTGCAAATTTTCTTTATGGAACAACTTTAATGCTTTAAAATAAAAATAAAAATTATAACATTCAACCTGTGCTACTTTTAAAAACGATGAAAATTAAATGTAAGTGTTTTACTTTAGTGTATTAAGAGACACGAATTACTTTTTGGCTGGACTGGTCACTTTCCGTAGCTGTAGGATTAAAACCACGTTCATAGGCAAGATATTCTGGCTCTGAGAGGGATGAAGGTGTTGGCTGCAACCAATGCAAATATTTATGGTTTGAACATTTTCCTATGCACTGAGAACAACAAATCCAATTTCACTTTGAACTTACAAAATTAATGCGCAACGCGGGGAGCTGGTATAATGATAATTTTGATCGAAGATCTAGAATTGGGCTTCATTGAATTTGATCATGTATCTTACTAAGTTGATGCATGGAGCCTTATGATCTGAATTTTTTCACATTGTTAATATTGCTTAATTACTAAATTTAACCTGTGCATGCAGAGGTTGATCTAGTTAGATTAACAGAACTTGAAAAAGGAGATAATGAAAGTTTTGCCACAACCATGTCTTTTCTACCACACTTTCTCTCCAAAGATTTTTCCATAAGAGTTTATGGGAGAAGACCATGGAAGAGAGTACCCTTCCCCTGGGTTGGAGGGTTTCACAACCCCACCCTATACTCGGATATTCTTTTCATATCCTTTAAAATTGTATTTTTTGTGCGTATATGAAATATTTTCTCCTTTTTCGACCACTTTTTGTACTATTTCAGGACACAATTTTTCAAACTAAACTGTGATCCAAACATTTTTAATGTGTGTGACAACGCCACTACAAATAAGATTTTAGCAAAAGAATTGGGTGTTAAGAGATTGGTTTTTATATTTTGAATGTTTATTTTACTGTTTTCATTTTTTAATAAAATGTTCCATTTTATGACTCTAACTAAACCCACCCCTACTCACCCGCAAATTCAAAGCTTATGCGTGAATTTAAAGAAATTGTTGTTGAGTTGTCCTAGCTAAATTACCACTTTTCATTACAAAAAAGTATTCTTATTACATTGATGGGCAGCAAGATCATTTGAAGAACTCGTACACTTCTTTTAAACCGTAAAACGTGGATCCTCTCTTTAACTCGGTTCACTATATGTGAACCGAAAGCTCAGGTCTTGATACACGTAATTACAAAATTCAAATTCATTCCGGTTCAAAAATTCTGGATTTATTGGACTTATATTTGATGATAATTAATTAATTAACGCTAATAAAAAAAAAATAGTCCCGGTTAGCATAATTAAGTTTTGGATAATGTTTATAATATCTAAAACAATTGACAGTTCTCAGCCGATTTATTAATATTAATGCACAAAACAATCGAATCCATAGTTTCAGTAGTATAGATACTGCAAGGAAAACTCGAATGCGACGAAATTCATCTTTGTAACGTCATTCGTACACACTGAACTTGCTGCATGAAGAGAATTGCTTGTTGTAGTTTGTTGAGTTGTAAAATTTGAAATACACTTTACATGCACAAATTTATTTCAAGGACTGAAAAGATTCAGTAGTAAGATCAAATTTAGCTTTTATGAATTGTTGCAATTTACATATTAGCTTGTTCTTTATGCCAGTAAACTTGATATTTGTTTAAATGCATAGAATAGTCCTCTCAACATTAACTGGTAATGTAAAACATTGGGGGAGGGATCAGTTCTTATCAGTATATATATGTTTCAATTATTAGAATCTATATAGGATAATTGAATGAATCCTTACCTTTGTGTATCTGGGTGAACTTTGAACACTTTGTACATGTTCATAACTCTATGGCAAAAAGAGAATGTTAATGCGAATAAAAAAAGAACCAGTAGGCCAAAACTCTCAATCGAGAAAAATATAAATATCAATGTTTTTTATATCTTTTATATAAAAAAAAAACTCCGACCTGCCATTATAATAAACCGAGGAGCTTGAAGACTCCTTTAATAGTATATAAATTTGAATATTTTCTTACAAAGACATGAAACTCAAGTTTGGTAAGATATTATTTTAAGAGTTATTATAAGCCAAATTACCGATGAATATGTGCTGTCGGAGCCCCCGGAATGGTTGGATGAACGAAAACCTCCTATTTCAGGTACATACTGTTGATATTCAAAGGATTTAAATATAAGCATTTATGATAATGTCTTTAATGAAATTGTTGCAAGTCAAGTTTTCAATATTTTTACAGCTTAACTATTTCATTTTTTTGTTGTTGATATCTAAAAGGGGAAGTTCGGGTGTAATTATTACCAAAATATGTAGGATTTTTAACTTAAAATTCTCAAAGACCATCATATGTGTAACACCTACCCATGCATTTTCATAGTGTGCACATTGTCTTCTTCTATCGTACTGTGACTACAAATTAAATAAAACTTTTATATTTCTTTACATCTCAATATAATAGCATTCCATATAGTGTGTAAAAGTTGCAACATTTTATAAGCTTGTGGTGAATATGCAAATCTTCGAAATGCGGTTACATAATAATGTGCTTCATATTAATCATTTCCTTTTACTTTCAATGAATAATTTGCGGGTAAGTATTTTAATATAGCAATTCAGTCCAAAAATATTGCATACAATTTAATGAATATCATACTAGTAGTTATAATTTTAAACAATTACTTTTTTACTTCAAAAAAGTATATACTTTATTTTGTCATATCTATATTCAAGCCATATGTTCAGAAGCGCTTATTTAACTTAGGAACAATTGTATAATATATAAAAGTATGGTACATGCACAGCATTAAAAAGCTGATGACTTACTATGACTCCACTTGTTCCTCTAACATTTTGCTGTTGCTGATCTAAGGGCGATAATCGTGGTATCTAAAATCAGTTTTAATATTTACTTTCAGTTGAAAGATTATGTTTTACTTATACATTAAATCCAAGATGTAAATTTCTTATCGCAATATGGAGTTGTAATGTGTTGTAATAATCCTCGGGGAATGTAGCAGTCTGTGGATTGTTGTACTCCAGGTGCCTTAAACAAAAAAAAACCCAGGTACTTTATTAACACAACAAAAATTGCATATGTATTACATAAATTATAAGATAATATTAATATCATTTTAGAAATTGGGTGTTTTATCATATTGTTTTTCTCTTGAATATTTATTAATGACGTGACAACACTTAAACAAAGTTTCAAATAACATTTCTTTATCATTACCTCATTCTCGTTAAAATCGTCTTCATAATCTATTGCAGGTTCTTCTCTACTTTGCACACTCTGAACATCACTGTACGATGAACCCTACCGCATGAAAAATATTTTTTAAAAATCAATTCAAAATATAAATTGAATATAAATTTAAATATTGTGAGATAGATTAAAATAAAAGAGAGGGGGCTAAATCGAATTGTACAATTAGTTTACAAACGATAAAGAACTAATTTAAAGATATTCGTGAAGACAAAATTATTTGTACTGTTTTATTCATAATTTTTACTGTAAACACCACAATGACTGTCCTCTAATACGGCATGTTTTTGCCAATTTCACTTATTTACGATCCCTACCCTGGGGTCTGGAATTTACAATTTTGTTGGAGTTTTATGTTCTTTCTGAATATGCAGCCAGTTTCAATTCAGTTTCAGTAGAAGTAAAGAAAATGTTAAAACATTATATACATTAACAATATATGACCATTTTGGCCTCACCCTAGAGTCATAACCCCTACCCCGCTGGTAATAAAAATTTACAAGTTTGGTGGAGAGTTTTATGGTCTTTTTAAATATGCAGTCAGTTTTAATTCAGTTTTAGCATAGTAAAGAAGTAAATATTATATACATAAACACAATATGACCATTTTGGCCCTGTCCTAGACTTAAAACACCTACCCTGGGGGTCATGATAAATACAACTTGGTAGAGAGATTTATGGTTTTTTAATATATGCGGTCAGCTTCGATTCTGTTTCAGTAGAAGTAAAGAAAAAAAACATTAAAATATTATATACATTAACAATATATGACCATTTTGGCCTCCCCCTAAAGTCAAAACCCCTACCCCAGGGGACATGAAATTTACAATTGTAGTAAAGGGCTTTATGATCTTTCAAAATATGCAGTTAGTTTTAATTTAGTTTCAGCAGAAGTAAATAAATTTTAAACTTTATATACAATAACACAATATGGCCATTTTGGCTGGTCTACATAACTATGAAATCAGTTTATCTTTCGGATGTACAGAAGTTGAATGGAAGATTTTTTTATTGGTCAAATTTTGGCAATTTGGCCTTGCAACTAGGGCCACTGTGAAGCCAGACTCCTTAAATTAATAATTTGTACGTTCTTCTTACCCAAAGATGCACCATGCCACATTTTTTAAAAAATGGCCATAGTAAACATGTTCAATTGTTAACACACGACGCACGATGACGGACGATAACAGACAGAATAGATCACCTGAGTGACTCAGGTGACTAAAAGAAAAATAAGCTAAACTGACGAAACCTATTTAAATTCGCATAAAATTATCAGTTATATGTGAGGAGTGGATGTAAATCACAACTTATTATAAATAGCATGAGTTTAAACACATGTCGATCATTAGAATATTAACACACGTTTTGTAGTATTTGAATTACAAGATAATGCATAAGTATAATGGTACGGTGTAACGTTTAACGTGTTTTTAAAACTGTCCATGGCCATTGATGTAATGAAAAATAATTACCTAATTGTTCGACCTGTCAGAATCAGCAGAATTCCTAGAGATTCCCAGGTGCGTGTCTTGAATGCTCAATTGATTCTGTTAGTGATGAAATAGAAGCACATTGTTATTTTAAGTATTTTCAAGTCACAACAATATGTTCTCTTTAATAAATTATAACTGTTATTATTTTAAAGATATTTTGTTAATGTACATAAACTACAAGCATAGATTTCATCAATTGATAGTTTTACTCATTTATACAAAACAGCAGAGTAAATAATGAGATTTCTAAGCAACAATAAAAATGTATATAAAATTACAAGCGTATACAATTTACAATATTACAAGTCTTTTCTAGATACATTGTATAGACTTTTTGTCACATAAAGTATACAAATGCCTACACATATTGGATTTTGTATTAACCCTACTTCAATTACTTCATACTAAGATGTTGATCGTATTTAATTTCTTCAAACGTACACCTAATGCAAAAAGGGTACTAGAACACCTATTTATAACATACACAAAGAGAGTGTTTTTGCAATAAGTGATCGCGATCGTATAGAAAACTGTGATTTATATGGATTGGATGTATGTTAAACGGTCTGATATGAAAATACATGCAACACACTGAATCTTATAAAATTACCCTATTCCTTTCTCTTCTTTCATTGGATCGTGGCTGAAAAAGAGCAAAAAAATCATCGGTATAGTTCCAAAATATGGTGGGAAAATATATCAAATTTTAAAAAAAAATTCTCTTTAGATTACAAAATCTTATTACAGTAAAAAAAACCTTGGTTTTGGATCACATACTGTAATTTCTTTAAAACATTTATGATAATATGTTTACCATATTCCTTATTTGATTACTTATGAAATTAATAATATCATTTAATATTGAAGAAAAATTATACAGTTTTACCTAAAGTTTGAATTACTTTCATGTTTAAAAGATTGATATGCTAACTTATATGTTACACATTTTACATAGCATTGTGTGTTTTGAAATGAAAAAACGCAGTGATTGTTAAACTTTGTAATGTTTTAATTTACACACGTATAATGTATCTTTAAAGATTTAAATTTCACGAAACTCTATTCAGAATATCATTTGGATAAAACAGCAAGAGATTAGAGAAGAAAGTCATTGCCCTGCTACTTAAATCTGCAAAGTAAATAGACTCGCGGTTTATCCAAGGGACACTCATTAAAAAGAACTGTAGCCTCCATTAGTACAATATACCTGGATCAAAAGAAAAGGAAATTTTGCAACACAAGGGCCGAAGATAGAAAAAGCAATCTGGCGAAAGGTCGAAATTGGATAAATTACTGGTTCTTCAAAGAATTCAGCATTAAAACTATCAACATTTGGGCCAAGTTAATCAACGTACACTATATTCAATTTAATCAAATTCTTATGTAGTCAAAAGATTCTACATGACACTATTCTGTAAATAACGTATTAATTAACAATTACTTCGTACTGAACAAGTAAAATTTCTGAATATTCTATAAAAATGTCCAACCAATTCAACATTACGGTTTCTGTTGAAGTCTTTGCTTTCAGCACGGTGTACAGGAACTAAATTATTCCATATGCAATACATACATTAAATCACCTTCTATACACACGTCAAATTCTCATAATGAAAGCTATATTATTGTTATAATTGACAGACTTTATTATTAACTTCCTGGTTTTTATCTAAAAATAATGTCTGAGTCACAAAAAAATCTTATTTTAATAGAGATTAATTGGGGTATTTGAATAGTGAAACAAAAATCAGTTCCATTCCCTTTGAAATGCACCCATAGAGTCTTCTCTTTGCCTTGACAATATCTAGAATTTCAATTGCAAACCAAAGATTAACGCCTTTGTCTATTTCTCGTAAATTTATATGACATTGGAAAACCTATTCTATAGCTTAAGCAGCTGTATCAAACTATAGGATTGAACATGGGTATACCTAATTGATGCCGGTCTTGTGGAGTCCCAATGAAGACCCAATCTTCAGGGGAAATAGCTCTAATCTTATAACACAGCGGAAAAATGACTCCAGAATGGAATTTCCCCACAGAAATCGCATTCCAAAGTCAGCTTTCCGAGGAAGATTCTCTTCTTGATTAAGTTGAAATCCATCAATGTAAAACTGGTACCGATAATATTATGCATATAAAGTGAAACGACCTGAAAGGATCTGAAAACAATTCAGGGAAAAAGTAAAATATTTAGTTCATAGATTCTAAATCATTTTTAAAGAACTAAGATACTTCCTCTTTTAGAACCAGATTAGAAATGTTGAGACGTGATCGATTCTGCAAAGGTCCTTGAAATAAGGGCTTACAATGACATTTGACGACTTTTAAAAAAATTGCTGGAATCATGTTATCAAGATCCTAAGGATTTTTATATTTTAATGCACAAAAAAAGTTAATTTTAAAAAACTGCCAACTTTCATATATAACAAAACAAATTACACATGAATCTTATTGTCTTGATTTTATAAAATGATTTTAAGTGTATTAAACTAATCCTTTTTTAAGATCTGTAATCATCCTATTTTACTTTTAAATACATTAAACACGGTCTTAACCCCCCCCCCCCCCGACCCCAACTCCCTTCATCCATTTTTCAAACACAAAAAATTAGAAGATTCTGATTTTTACTTAGGAAGCTACACTCTTACCATGATGTCTAAATGTTCCCATGAAATGTTACAATTGCCTTAAGCTTGCGAAGACATTTAAATATCTATTGAGGAGGCCCATATCTTTGGCTGGTTGTTCCATGCATAACTAAATATGATTGGTCTTTTGAAACAATAAAACTCATTATTTTTGAAATCAAAATAAAATAATTTTAATAAATAATGGATGAAAAAAAAACCTGAATGATTTGCAGCTAGTATAGGCCTAAGCCTTCAGTGAATAGAGCAATAAAGAAATATCGAAAAACCGTTTTAGTGTTCATAATCAATTTTTGAGAGTATATTCATATGACAAAAATGTAGATAGTTCAAAAGAATACTGTTTTTGCAATTGTCGGGGTATCATTTTTTTTTCAAATAGAGCTAATCAGTAATACATATTCCGTTTACCCAGACGATACTGCAAATATGCTAATATTTGCTATCATACAAATCATCAAAAATATACTTTATTCAAGAATTTTAAAAATAAAAAGAAACATTTTGTTTGTTATCTAAAATATACACAACCAGGACCGTCTGTTTTCTAGCTTTTCTCCCTCGTCAGATAAAGTATAGGTACAGTATAAATAATAAGTTTGAAAGTAAAAAAACAAATCCCAAAACGAGGCAATCTGAATGGATGGTGTTTGATTTTCAAAAGAAAAATTACGTTGTCTACATAAGTAACTAATGATTTATTTGGTAAAATTATCATGCTTTCCGAGATTTAGAAGTTTTATTCAAAATATAATGCTTGACGGTTAAATCTGTTTACGTTTGCAATAGATTTATTCAAATCGAAACGGGAATCATTAAGATTTAACAGAATAACACAAGTTTTGGGGATTTTTTTTTTTTTTGTGTCGGAGATTAAGAACGGCTATAAACCAATAAGATATCTAAATTATGCATTCAAATAGTGATTGAAATGTCTTCTGTGTCTAGGTGGTTTGGGATTTATTTTAAATCCGAGTACTTATGCACCCATATCAACGTCATTTCCACTGCAGCTTTTAAAAAAATCATTTGACGATCTTCAAGTATGAAATATTTTCTTTTCTACTGGGTCACTAAAATTTCACTTGATTTAAAAAAATCAATTTATAGTATGTCAAATGACAGTCAAATATGCTCGACTGCTTCCTTAATTTGTGTTCCATTAATTTTCGACGGATCATTATTTATAAAAGTCGAGAGGACAATTGTTGGCAAATGCCTGCAAATTTAGTTTAAAAACTACTTGAAGATCAGCTCAGAATCATTGGCATACGAGTTAGCAAGAACTGATGATAGTTCGTTCACAGGGCCAATATTACATTGAAGTCATTTTTATTCATGCCATCAGGAGGGAAAGACTTCAACCTACATGTTACACCTTGAACTCTCCTTTATCTCTCCTCATCGTATTTGTTCAATTTGGGTCATTGGTTGTTGATCTCTTTTCAGTGAAACCATTGAGTCGAATTTTTTTAAAAATTTTTTTTTGGGGGGGGGGGGGGGGGGGAATGATTTCATGCTTTAAGACTGATTGTCAGAAATAAAATTATTTCACTTTCATTGGGCGCATTTATTATAATAAAAAATATAACTTTAAAAATAGTACTTTTACATATTGCATGATTCATGATTTAAATTGAGATGAGATCGAATTATTTTGTACAGGAGGTGAACCAAAAATCGCATTATTTGGAACGATCGAAAAACCTTTTAATTTCATATTTAGAGCAACTTATTAGACCATTTTCTTTAGTTAAATGGATAAGTAAGTAATATTATAGCAAAGACAAGTATATCAGTGTAAAGCTGCAGCCCATGATCTGCGTACATCAAGAAGAACTTTTGATTAAAATGTTTAAGGAAGCAATTTTATACCGGTATATAATGTTTTAATTGATAGAACGATGACAACGTTCTTGCTGATATTAGCTATGCTTCTTGTTTACAAAATCAGTTCACAAAGCATGGATACATAATTCAGGAATACCATAAATTAGAAAAGGAAATAAGATACCTTTTTGAAATGTGCATTTAGATATGACATACACATTTTACCTGAATAAATCTACTATAAATGATATTATAAATATGTATTTCAATTGCGCGTATTGTTCTAAAAGAACTTTTAAAATTGTTTAATTATAAGCATTTAAATATGATTTACCCTCTGAGAATAGTCAATGTATATTGTGGTATATACATTTTCTTTTAATTGAAGAAATGATAGGTAAAAGAAAATTCAAAGTAACTTGGATGATCAAATCCAAAATTAAAAAAAAAAATTGAGAGATTGTCGTCAGCAATTTTTTTATTTAGGGCTTTGAAAATCAGTGGTGATTATAATGTTGAAATTATGTTGAAATGTTCTGTATAAAAATAATATTATGCATAAATTAAAATAACTGTATAAAATTAACAGAGAGCGCAAACAGTATTGTATGATACATGTATTAATATAAAGATCATCCCTAATCGCATGAAGTTTATACATGGAATTCAAAATAAGGTCAACCACTATTCCAATCGTTAAATAAACTTAGCAACGCTATTGTCATTTATATCATATACTGTTTTATATTTTCAACAAAAGTTTCGACTACCATTTACTTTTCAAACAAACTGAAAACAATATCTAATGTAATACGAAGGCATCCAAGGCATCCATCTTTACATAAAACTTGATTAATACAGGGTCGTGTATACAATTAACATATTATGTATAAAATTTCTGATACAGTTTGAGCCAAACTTAAAATAAGATAGTATACCTTAAAATACACCACAGCACAAACATTGAAAACTGTCAAGACTATATAAAAACAAGAGATGTTTGTGAAACACTTATGCCCCCCTCCTTTGGAGACCTCTGCGAAGAAATGAACGGAAACTGCAAATAATTGAAATATTTTCTAAGTCCAAGGGGCAAAACTCTGTCAGATTGCTTGATCATACTTAAAATCGAACTTCACCTAGATATTATTATTAAAAAATCTGTATACGAAATTTAATTTTAGTAAATGCAACTTCTGCGAAGAAAATCAGCGGAAACTGCAAATAATTGGAATTTTTCTAAGTCCAAGGGGCAAAACTCTGTCACAAATTGCGCGATCGTAACCGAATTCAAACTTGACCTAGATGTTATTATAATAAATCTGTATGCCAAATTTCATTTCAGGAAATGCAACTTCTGCGAAGAAAATGAACAGAAACTGTCGACCGACCGACCGTCAGAGAGACAGACGGACAGCAGCAAAGCAGTATGTCCTCCCTTCTTCGAAGGGGGGCATAAAAATTGACAATATCCAATTCAGAATATTGCATAGAATTATTCCCGTTGGAAATTATATTAAGAAAATCAACATTCATACCTCTGACCCATGTGGTTTTTGTATGGAAAATGTATGTATAAACAGTATTACAGATCATTATTTCATGTGTAAAAGTGTATACACTCTGGTGTTACTTAAGTCTTTACAAAATCAGAAACAAATTGAAAGTATGTATCATATTTTGTGTACAGACATTGTCCTACTATAACAATGTTAATTTTTATCATGTTATATGCACAACAATACATATGTACTTGCTTGATTCAAAATCAATTGCTACAAATATTCAATAATTGTACGTACAATTAAAATAAGTGATATTTTTACATATTGTTTTATCATGCAATCCCATTTGTGCCCAGTGTATGTGATTTGACACGTGGATTTTTAAAGAAATGTAGACTGTATTACCATCCGGTGTATTACCATACGTGATGCTGTTTAACACGCCATTTTTAGGCAAAGTGCGAACGATGAATTTATTAAAAAATAAAAAACAAAATATGACTCATCATGTACAAAAACACCTGAAAATGTGAATATTTATATAATTATTTCTATAGATATTGATGTTTATGTGTATGAAATATCTATGACGATAATCCTTTTAAAGTTATATAATATATACCTCTGTCACACACACACACACACACACACACACACACACACACACACACATATATACATATATATATATATATATAGATATATATATATATATATATATATATATATATATATATATATATATATATATAGAGAGAGTATTAGAAACAAGAGCAACAGGTAA
>WFKH01011801.1:15410358-15427801 GCA_016163765.1 Magallana hongkongensis
TGAGTTTATACACCGTGATTAGGCATGACACGTGTTATTTTAAACATGAACGTTATCTAGAGAATTCCAACATACAAAGAGTAAAAATGGATGTAGAAAACTTCATTGTATTATATGACTGGTAAATATTCATATTGTTTTAACTTTTTTTCTGTGCCTTGGAATCATAGAAAATAATTCCTCTACAAAATTTAATATAATGTTTATACCTATGATATATTAATATGGATAATAAACTGAAAGAAAGAGAAAATTATTAATCTTTATGCAATAATTTATAAAAAATTATTTCATTGAACCACTCATGGTCGGATCCAGGTAATAAAGTTAGAGGGGGCGCCAATTATAGGCAGGGGGTCTGGGAGCCACCTTGAGGCCCCCAGTGGGTCCAGGGCAAAGCCCTGGTGGAGGTCTAAGGGGCGAAGCCCCTTGAAGCTCCTGGATTTTAGAGATTTTGTAGGGTAAAAATGAAGTCTTCAAAGTTAGACTGTTGTGATATTTCTACTCGTGGTTATACTTAAAAAGTAATATAATTAGAAATTTTTAAGTTTTAATATTTAAGAGCTGCAGTAATCCATCAAAAGCCTCTGTCTTGCAGAAATGTAAGAAATATTTCCTTTTATTTTTTTTTATAAGGAATGGCTGTAGATTAATCAGTTTAATAAATCAAGGACAACGAGACGATGTAAATGAAGTTTAAAAAAAGATCACCATGCCAACTTGTATTATAAAAAACATGAAAATAATTAGCCAATATAACCAATTACTCAAAGGTGGTTGATTGGTCAAATTTGAACCCATGACTAAAATGGGTTCTCTATAGGTTACACTATTGAACCCGCAGGTTTTTTATTTATTCTACACAGTTGAAATGTAAAGAAACCCCAAAAGTTTTCAAAAAGTTGATAAATTTAAAGACTCACAAGTTGTTCATTTTCTTTGCCAGAAAGGTAATGGTTTAACTTTATTTTGACAATTTTAGAGGGGGTGTGCGCCGGGTGCGCCCCCCCCCCCCCTTGAATCAGCTACTGACCACATTTCAATGTACCGTTAATTTTCAGGGCTCTCAAACCTTTTTTGAAACCAGGGGCTTTTACTTTTGAATTCGGAAAAAATAAGACATGTTAAGTAACACACTTGTTTACAATAACGTTATCATGTCTTATTATCTAAACTAAGCAAAACTGTCTCAAATATAGTTAAAGGGTTCATCTTTCTGTCTTTAAGGACTTAGGACTTTTAAATTCAATAAGGGTTGTTTAAAGTCCTTTAGAAAAAGAAGAAGGTACAGTTTCTTTAAATATATGTCAAAAAAATTAAAAGTTGTTTACATCTGATGAAAATACACATACACCATCTTGAACGCATGTGTGTATAAAGCAATAAGTTATGCACTTTTATTCTGTTTTCTAGAAGAATAATGACTTCAACATTATGTCATATTCCTCCGATGTTGTCAAAAATGATGAAAAATGGCACAATTTCTCAGAGTTTTTTGAAGAGGAAAATGTGTCCGCAGCCGTCGCCCACAACGTTGACGAAATTAATATATTTCATGTGATATCTACGGTGACTGCCGTAGATATCACACGATAAAGTAATTATGTGAATTTCGTGGTAGAAGACGGCTGCGGACATAGTTTTTTTTTATTCAAAACACTACTAAAGAATTGGTGTCTTCTGCTCTGTTTTACGAAAAATACTAGAAAATGCACTTTTGTATGACGTCACAATTACCCTTGTGAATATCTAATCAGGTAACTATTTATAGATTTTTCATTTTTAGGTATTTGTGTTGATAAATATTACATTTCAATTTTTGTGAAATTTTTAAAACTCACTTTAAAACAGGGCAAAATATGACTGAAACTGTACCTAGCTTTTTGATCAGTATGAACACGCATGACAATACGAGATATTGTTAATTTTTCTACCATAATATATCTGCGTACCTGATGTCATATTAAAAAGCTATATGAAGTTTTATGTCAGAGTAAGCCTATGTTCCTAATTTAGCAAGTAGGGCCAGGAACTTCTTGTAAACAAGAGACCTATGGGCGACATCTCTAACCCCAGCAACACTTGCAATAGTAAAATCAGGTTTATAGAGTCATCCTGAAGAGATCCTGTAAAAAAAGATTTTCAAAATTTTCTCCAGTTTTTTATTAAAAGTTAAACATTGGGCCACCTCCTTTGTAACATAATTAGTTCATAGTCATTCCATATATAAAGCATGTTCATATACAAAATTTGAATCCCTCGTGGGTCTAATAGTTGTCCAGGGGAGACGGTCCAAACAATTGAGAATCAACAATGTGTCAACATGATGGCATATAAGTAATATCATATATTATAACATTTGAGAGTTTGAGAATAATTTATAAAAATTTTCCTATGTAAAATTGGACCCCCCAATGTCGCTCCATCCAATCCCCGAAGATCATGCTTTTGATAAAAATGAATCTACACTGTCCGACGATGCTTTCCCTAAAGTTACAGCTTTTCTAGGCAAATATTTTTTTCAGAAAAAGATTTTTAAAGATTTTTCCTTTATATTCCTATGTAATGTGGCCCAACCCTACCCCCAGGAATCATTATTTGAACATAATTAAATGCTCCCTACCTGAGAATGCTCCCACATAAGTTACAGGTGTGCGGCCTATTGGTTTTTGAGAAAAAAAGATTTTAAAAGATTTTTCTCTATATGTTCGCATGCAGAAACTCGACCCCCATGTTTGCCCCACACTACCCACGAAGATAATAATTTGAAAATAAATGAATCTACACAAACTGAGGATTCTTCAACACACGTTAGAGCGTTCCGGCCTTTTGATTTAAGGAGAGAAAATTTTTTAAAGATTTTCACTACACATTACTATGTAAAAATTGGACCCATCATTTTAACCCCACCCTACCCCAAAGATCATGATATGAACAAACTTAAATTTACTATACCTGAGGATGCTTTAACACAAGTTACAGTTTTTATGGCCAAATGGTTTTTGAGAAGATTTTTTTAAAAAATACCAACAACTTTTCAATCATCCTTAATTAGCCCCCTCCCCTTTGGAAAGAGGGCGTGGCCCTTCATTTTAACTTGAATTCCTCTTACCCAACTTTACTCAATAATGCTTTGGGCAGAGTTTGGTTGAAATTGGCCTAGTGTTCTGGAAAATGAAAAAAGTTAACTGAGGGACAGACGGACGGACAGACGGACGTCGGACAAAAAGTTACCAGAAAAACTGACGAGTTTTCAGCTCAGGTGAGCTAAAAATGAAAAAAAAAAACTCCTCAAAGTTTACTCAGAGTTAAATATGACGCCATGTAATCAGACGTTCAGATTATTGATTTAACATTATTGCGTAACCGATACAGTAGTGATCGAAAAATGCTTTACGTTTATCTGGTCCTTTTTTTTGGTGGTGGGGGGGGGGGTAGTCAGTAGCTTTAAACGCAATACACATAAGTCATCTTTTAAATTTTCAATACTAATTTTGTAATTGAAATAAAAACACTTTTCTGACCTTAAGAGAGTTATAAAAACGTTTAACAGTAATTTGAGACTTGTTCATACTATTGGACTTATTTTACCCATAAAGTACCCAAGTAGTATCACTTGACGCTAGAAGATGTCGTCTTAATGTTCTTAATTACGATTACAATTTCTAATTTAATTATTCAATTAAGAATGACTTGACGATCAAATTAATTTAGGTTGATGAAAGAAATTTAACATAAGTAATCTAAAAACTTTAATATACAAAAAATAGTCATACCATTTCGAAAAGTAGATTTCCTTGGTAAAGTGTCCTGAAATGCGACAATGATTCTTCAAGTACTCAATACAAGGAATTTTTTTCTCAATGTGTCTTATCAATATAATGAATTTTCAACACTCATCTACAACCAATGAAAATACAGGCCCTATCTATGAGATTGACGTGTCGTTTTTTCTATATATTTACCTTTGCTTCGTACGGATTTTTTTTATATTTTTTGAAAAGCCAGTACATGAAAATATTGATTTAAAAATATTTCTTAGAAAACTGAATTGGTTATTTTTTAAATTCATTAGAGGCGATCGTCAGTAACGTTTATGTCTAAAGTAATAACGACTAAGTGTCGATACAATCTTTAAAATTACTGATAATCAAAAATTTATCCTTTGATTATTTACAACGACAACTCATCTATTGCAAAATGACAGCGAACATACATTATTTTTTAAAGGAAGTGTATAAATTTAATGTTCTTTCAGTAATGTGTTGAGTTCATCTTAGCTAAATGCTTAGTGTCGATTTCAATGGTACTTATATATCATTTTAACGGCACTGTATTGTATATTTCTCCAAAAGGATATTTCGTACACTAAAACAAAACCCTTAATCTCCGTCTATTTGAACAGCGTTTCAGTTCTACTCTACTAACTGTTACCTTGCTAAAGAAAAAATACATCGTTTGGAGACATTTATTTAAATAAAAGTAAGATAAAAGTGAAAATGAACGTTTAAATTTTGAGAAGAATTTTCATAAATGGGGCAAAAAAGGGGACATAGAAAAATCGCACACCTTTTACAGAAGACTACACTACAGTGAAACACGGTTATAGCGAACATGCTTATAATGAATTGATGCTTACAGCGAAGTGATTTTCATTCCCCGTGACTATATAATACGTTGTTAACGTGACGGATATAACGAATTTTGGTTATAACGAAGCAAAATCACCCGTCCCCGGCACTTCGTTATAACCGTGTTTTACTGTATAAATAACGAATAGTACATGTAAGAAGGAATGAATGGGTGGAAGTGGGGAAAACTTCGGGAGAACACCAGTCCGTTTTTTACATTTTTGATTTGGGGACAAAATATATTATATTACGTAATCTAGATCTGGCTACAGACCGACAGTGGACTTTTGGCTTTCAACAACCACACACTCGTTTCGAAAGTACTAGAGGTATCTAATATATCATATATCTATATATCAAAATCATCTAATTAAATGTAGTCTCGGGATACTTAAACTGGGATATTTAAATTGTGTTGTTATTCTTTCAAAATAAATTTCGAAAGTTTAAGAAATGTTCTCAATGTTATCTATAGGAGAACCAAGGTACATTGTAGAACTGGAATAAACCATTAATTAGGTTGATTAAACCGAAACCCCAACATTATGATGAATGAATACATAAGGATACAACAATGCTTATGAAAACTAAAATTCAAAAAGAAAGACCAAATAAAATACTTTATTTGATTAAAAAGGAAAATAGGGTAAAAAGGGATACTTGGTGTAAAGTAATTACTATATAATGAAAACTATTTTTTTATCATTAAATAATAAGGTAAGAAAACATAACTATTTTCGATATCAGTTGTGAAATCTTTGATTTTTAACAAATAACTTTATAAAGAATATTTTTTAACATGCGGAATTCGGATGACCCTTTTGGAAAAAAAAAACAGCAGTAAAAGAGCAAATTTGCTAGAAAAACAATACCAGTATTGACATCACATAATAATTTCCTTCCTTTTAATTCTTTACATGTACATGCTCCCAAAAAAGTGGGGGAAGGGGCAACTCCATGATAATTCATTTTTATATGTAAATCTAAGAAAAATGTTTGCTGCGAGAAGAAGTGGGGATTTGTGTCTAAATAGCTTTGTACACGCAAAAATAGATTAACAAGTCATGGTAATGAATACGAAAAGATATGTCATACAGGTCTACGTTATACATGTATGGCTGCTGTTCCCAAAACAAATACAATAAACTAAATAATATGTGTCAAAAATGCTAGAGAATCAACATTGATATCATTTTAATACATTAATAGAACCACACTGTATCAGTTTTCACGTACCTAAATATTAAATATGTCAAAACTGGATTTCTTTCGTATTACATAAAAATCCAACTACTGTCGTCAAGCTAAGGATAATCAAGTTACATGCAATGCACTGCATGAGATATGAGCATCAATCCCAAACAATTATTTAGAGTAGGATAAAACCAACTTAAATAGTTTGTGTTACAAAATTAAATGCTTTACGCCTGTTGATCAATTACTCAAGCTTTTCATTATGAAGTTACACAGAAGGATTCAAATTATTTTTTAAAACAATAAAGAAAAATATATCACCATAAACAGACTTAAAATCTTTAACAACCTTTAATTTATTTTCCTTAAGTTTCTTTCACTGTTTTCACAGGAAAAGTGAAACACGTGGGAAAACTAACAACGTAAATAAAAACATCTCATCTTAAATACAGTCTAAATAAAATATGACCTCTATGATGTGCTATAGAAGATCTAACACCATTCCTCACGGGATTACGTCGAAGCGATCTGTATCGCTGAAACGGATTTACTTGTCAAATGTGGATTGTCCACAAAAATTATTTACTTGACAAATGTAGCTTGTATACAAAAGTAAATGTATTTTGCTTGGAGATTAAATGATTGCACCATTATTTAGTTTAAAAATTGAACTGTTTAGTGCAGCAGGTGGATAAACACGCGTTGTATGTAGCATAATTACCAGTATACTCTTGAACATTGCCTAATGCTAACCGAACCATAAATTTTCGTAATATAAAGTTTGGTTTATGTCTTTCCTCTCGCTTAAACGTTTAGTTAAGAGACTAAAAGAGATACAAAATATCAAATATATAGCATGTGCGAAAATGAGTAAAAGATGAATGATTTGAATTCTTACTTCTCCGTCCGATGCTGTCACGACATTACTATAACCCTACAACATTAAAAAGTAATTGATATATATATATATATATATATATATATATATATATATATATATATATAAATGGTTTACGAAAGGAACAATTGATATTGTCCATTCAATATCAATTGTTCGTGTCGTAAGCCATTTAAGTGCTTTATATATTCTGTTTACTGGCTTAATATCTATATATTAGATTTGACACTTTAAGGTGGTATGAGACAACTACATATTGTGACGTATTTCCGATCGAAATAAACAATAAAAACAAGTATAATTTTTTAATTTTTTCTTTTCCAAAATTGTTACTTGACAGTGTAGCACAATTGGACGCGTTAACTACGAATTTGTAAGTAATGAGTTTGAATACCGCTGAAGCTTTTATAATTTTTACTTTCTCAAAATTTTTAATGCTTATTTTTGGTCAAACATTTGAAATTTGAAAATTCTAAAACAACGAAAGTATTTTGATTTATGTGTTCTTTTATCCACATTAATATCGATAGGTGTCCCATATGACCTTAAAGATGCCTAGTGTTGTTGATTCTATTCAGTGCTGGTCGCTCACTACACGGTAGTTTGAGATACAGGTGGAATACAGTTAAACGTAGCCGTTAGGAGAGTGGGTTCCAGAGGTCGTGAATTCAAGCCCCGACCGGAGCAGAGGTGGGGCTCCATTATAGTGAATTTCTCTGTGCTTTAAATATATCTATATCATTCACTATGGGCAGATATATGTCAATTTGAGATTTATTGCAATATATTGCAATATATATCTTGTACGTTCTGCAGTATATAACCTCTATCTGTTTGCATATGTGGTCAACGTAGTACTTGTATTTTTTTTTAAGTATTTTAAAAATAATATTAATAGCAGATGTGGCAACTGCTATCGACCATTCTTGATAAAGATATAAAGTTATCTTTTTTAAATGATAGGTATTTTAATGATTAACAATAACAATAAAATAAAAACTATCAGAATTGTTATGTTGAATCATAAATAGTTGATAATTTGCTTCAAATACTTTTATTTTTGAAAAGAAACAAATTATGCGCAAGTTTTATTTTACAGTTTACAGCTTCATAAGAAAACTGAATTAAAGCTTAAAAAGCTCAAATGCAACTTTAATAGTCATGAATTTTTTTGACACGAAGCATAAGCAGCCGAAAAAGTTGGTTAACAGACAGCATATCTACATGTTCAGTCACACCACTATTTCATTCTAGCAAAAAAAATATAACGGAATCATTATTTGAATCCTTTGAAATTACTATCGTATTACTGACTGTACGAACATCAACGAGATGTGTTATCACCTGATATAATAAGACTTAGGAATGTTTCCTGAATCTATCTGAATACACATCCAAACTCATACACAAATAATTGCGCTTTAAAATGTGTGTATCAAGGGAAAATAAATGAGATAATGAACTAGTTTTACACTCAAGGATCCCCAGGTATACTATGTCTTTTTCTCAGAATATAGGATTAAATACCCATCAAACTCAAAATATTCTACTTTCAGCTTTCACTAGGGGATCTTTTTTGTAAGAATGTTATGTTTTGTGAACTCCTTTCGTTCATAAAGTTTTCATAATAGCATATGTTTTCATATAGCAATAATTAGCAAATGTATCAAATTCGTAGATCCTCCATTAAAGACATGCACATACTTTTGTAGCAACAAGAAAAACTATGACCTGAGTTTAATGATTACTTCTGTTTTCAATTAATTTCTAATTTTTAATTCAGCACTACAAACATCATCCAGACCAATATCTGACAAAATAGACCATCTGGGACTTATTTCTCTTTCAAACATTTAAATATCCGATAATCAATCTTGGGTTTGTTTTTTTATTTTTTTTTTTGGGGGGGGGGTCAAACATTTTATTAGGTACATTTAGGTATTTTGGACAATCCTTTGAATTTAACATTTTTATTATAAAATAGGACCACGACAAAGCTCAACAATCGTGTGATTATATTCCTCCTCATTTAGTCTGAGATATATAACATTAAGATGTTTATCATTTTCATTAAACATATTAAAAAGGAATAAATGTCTTACAGACAGTACTGAACATATTTTATATATAATACCATACATTTATTTATAACAAATTTTAAACTCTGTATGTCTGACCTGCAACAAAAAGTCCACCTTAAAATCCAGTTTTTGTTCTAATGGAAACAGTGACAGAACGGGAAGTTCAAAAGCTTACTTACATAACATTTTTATACTTGCAAAACAAAGCAAAACAAAACAAACACAATAGGCTCTTTGACCGAGGGTCGAAAGGACCTTTTAAATCAACAGTATTTGCCTAATTTCTGACAAAGTACTAGTTTCTAATTATTAATTACCACCTGCTTCTATGCACACAGCACAAGAAAAATTCAACATAATATGCTTACACCACACTGGATTCTTACCATGTTGTTTGACTTCCTTTACTGTTCAAACGAGACGACGTTTAAATATCTTAATATATATCTACCCCATCAAATTTAGGGGATGTATGTGTGATGTTTACCTAATGCACTTCCTGGCAAACGTACACTATATTGTAGATATAATCCTATTGTCATGTGCTAGTTTTAATTTTCCGATTCTTTTGGAAATATCAAGTTTTGAATAAATTGAATGTGTATTGACAAAAAACGGTTTAAACAATAAATATTTGACTAAAAAGACAACAATTCATTATCAATGATTTACTACATGTAGTACTTCATTGTTGCAAGCATGTTATTTACAAGCCTACAACAAGTCGCAGATATACAATTACAACCGTATAACAAAAGCACTAAACATGTATCGTATGCTTTTATGATACAAATTTACAACCAGAAATTTTAAAAACAACGCGTTTGATTGACAAAGTATATTATTATAACGGAAATTATACAGAAATTGGTTAAAGTGCATGCGTTATATAGATAGCGTATAACTGTTTTTGTTGAAGAAGAAATGTGTAATTAAGTCCAGTGATAAGCCTGTCGACGCCGGGTCAGAAATATAAATAAAATGCTACTACTGATCACGGTGCGAGAGATCATAAGTATGGACTTGATTGCATTTACTTATTAGGACAAGAATATTGTAGCGCAGTGCCTGTGCGTATAAAATGGGGGTGCAGGAAAACACAGCTCTCCATTAGTCATCTGGAAGCCGTCTTTCTGCCTCCTCTTTTTATGCATGTAAGATAAATTATAACACTTGCGCGTATTCTCAAAAGTAAAGTTAATAGATAAAGGGGGTTCAACTTATATTTTATTTTCAGAGATTTTTGTAATGAATATCTATGTTGATAAATTTCATTGTAATTAATATCAATATGTATTGTTAAAATGTCACATTAAAATGTTATATCAAAATAAAAGAGTAGCTGGAAGCTGTCTTTCTGCCTCCTCTTTTTATACAGACTGGGACACGGGCTATTCCCCATGTAGAGGAGGAGACTTTCCAGTAAAACCTTGGCTAGGGCACACGCCAGGTGTGGGCATGTTGGAAATAAGATCTCGAGGATCTATATAAACTAAATATAATAAAGCTCTACATGACAAAGATTAAGTGTTATGATATAGTGGTGGAGCGTTCTGATAACATCATACATCATATTGAAAGATTTTCATACGAATATTTGACTCAATCTTGTTTGTTAATATGTTAATATACGCAAGTGTCGCTTATAGTGGCACAACGCTTTCTTTTATCATCCCAAACGTCATCGTTCATACAGTTTCTCTTCCATAGAAGACGATTTGCGCAAGTGACATAACCGAAACACGTCACACAGGACTGGTAGTCCCCATCACACATAAATTGACATTTTTCTACACAGACACTAATTGTATTTTTCTGGCACTGTCCTCCTGAATCTTCTTCAGAAAGTGTTTTCATAAACTCTATCGACTTTTTAATTGAATCTAACTTTTCTAATACGCTAGTGAGTGTCTTGTTAATTTCTTTGTTACCTGCAGAAAAAATATAGTTATAAACAATGAATGTGAACATTGAAATCTGAGTACATATGTTTTTTTACATTCTCATTTAACAATGTTTTTGGTAGTGGAATCGGGACTCAAGTCAAAAACTCGGTTTTGATTTACACCGTTCGTAGATCGGCACTATCACCCAGGCCAGGTACTGGTATATAAACCCTTCGATTCCGTTACACCCGATTGCACACCTGAAACTCGCGGCCGACGTGTTGTATTCCTTTCGTGGTCTTTGGATTTTATGCATTTATTTCTTATCTCATGTGCATATTCTGTTTGTAAATAATGCAGTGACCTGTTGATTTGATGTAAGTATTCTTCTGGCTTGACAAAAAGGCGTAAAAGTTGCGACCGAGTAACACGGCGAGGCAAGATATACGCCCACACAGGTGAGACCTCTTCAGCAAAATACCTTAAACTGCTAAGAGGTCTGCTGCTTATATAGGGGTTGTAGGGACAACGGTGATAAAAAGAAATATGGCGGACTGTGCCTATTTACAAGCGGTGTTCAGCTTTAAGGTGTGCAATCCGATATTTAAAAAAAAATGAATGGGTTATATACCCGTGTGTTGGTGCCTATTTATGAGTTGTATTCGGCTTTGATGAAAACAAAGAATTAAAATACTAAAAAAATATCAATATTGCATTTAAATCATCTTGAATGTTTATTACAAAAATCTCTTAATATTGTCTTGTTTTGTCTTATATTTTATTTATCTTAGGTTATCAATAAGATATTGATGTTCATTCATCAATGTTAAATATATTGGCAAAAAATGCATTTCAGTTTTACGCACAATTTTAGATCAATATCTAAAAACGTTAATATGATTCTTCTTAACATGTTTCATTCTGTATAAATATTCGCTGTAGATTGAAATAAAGATATTGTAGGAGGAGTAAAGTTCACGTGTTATACTACCTGTCTGTGCTTCCATACTATTAATACTCTGGTTGGCCTGGCTATTCTGGTTATTAACAGTGAGCATTGCTACGACAGCCGAGATACCGAGAAATATCAGTATCCAGAGGATGTACTTGCATATCCTCTTCATAGAACAAGGTTTCTATTTTGAAAAGGAAAGTTAATTATATTTATCACCATTTTTAATCATTGAAATTCCAAAAACAAGTTTTTTAACTTTTCAATAAGCAAGAAAAAAACCTTACTTTTGATTTGAGCTTATAATCCTCTGTGTCTCCAGAATAACGGCTAATGTCGTCTGTCAGACTCGATGAAGATGTAGGGTGTGACTGTAATCAATGCAAACATTTATTTCAAAAGTGAAAGTTGTCGGTATTTCTGATGCATTTTGTCTACGACTGTAGAGTACATTTTTTAGTTCTGTATATCAATAATTTTTTATTTTACACATATAATTTTCCCTGTATGACCATCGGTCATTTTATATTTAAGTTTAT
The DNA here is from genome assembly GCA_016163765.1 of Magallana hongkongensis. NCBI lineage: Eukaryota > Metazoa > Mollusca > Bivalvia > Ostreida > Ostreidae > Magallana > Magallana hongkongensis. The sequence goes on from WFKH01011801.1 coordinate 15,422,540, forward strand.
CTTAAAATAAATTATTTACCAACTTTAGAGGACATTTAACATTTATTCAAAAACCTTTTTGAAAAAAGTATAAAGCTACAGAAAGAAAATTTAAGCTAATTAAATCAGCTGCAGTGTATCTACACAAAATCTACTATTTAATATCTAAATAAATATATAAAATGATAATTAATAGAAGTAAACAAAGTATGTAAATTGATTGTCCAATGTAGACATACTCGTATTACCGACAGATATGTATCCGAAAAAAAACCCAGAAAGAGATAGATTGTAAAACTTCAATTTAAAGTTTTTATTGGAGAACTTTTGTCTTAATCAATTTAAACTTAAATGGTTTATAATCCTAAAAGATAAAGTAAGTCGTCTCCCTATTTCAGGCACGTTGCATCGGAAGGGGACACATTTTTGAAAACAGACACCTTTATTAGAGAGTTTAAAAAAACCAATTATAATAAAGTTTTAGGTCCTACATCCCCTCTCTCCAACTGTTTAGAATTTTGAAGTTTGGCAGAAGAAGAAAAATTCTTCGAAATATTTGTGCATTCGGTTATCACTATGCACGCTTCACACCCCCTCCCTATGAATTAGGATTTCGAAGATTAGGGGATTTGTTTTATAACAATTTAGCTTGTCAGGATTTCGGGCAAGTATTTGGCCCCTCCCTACTTTCAAAAACGATGCTACGTGTCTATATTTTTCTAATATTCCGAGTAAAAAAATTATCATTACTTATTATGAAGTATATCATGGATGAAAAAGACCTTACCTTAACTTCTCGTGATGTTTCTTGCACACTCCCCACAAAAACGTATGATGTATTCTACAAGGAACAATTTTTTGACGTTATCAGCAAATTAACCACAAGATACACCATCAATTAACAGTACTAGTAACTATTATTAGTGTAATATACAAAATTTACCAATTGCTTTGTGGTTTAAGGGTTGGCCACTAAAACATAGTTGTTCAGATATGTCTAGAAAGGTCAACAATTCTTGTACATTTGTTGAACAAAATATGTTTATATTTACGAGACCTTTAATTTGATATCAAGAAAAGGGGACTGGCCCCTCAAATTGGGGCCAGGAGGGCTCTTAAGTCTTTTCATAATTACTCCTTCTGGAGCAATAGTTTGTTAATAATCATAAATGCAAAAAGAGCTTATTTAGCTGAAATTTAACTGATTGTAGAGATATAAGCGGTGAAAAATTGATTTTTTTCGAAAATTTTGATTCCTCATTCTGGGTTAAGAAAGTAGTTGTTAGTTCAAAGTTAAGCTAACTCGTGCCTAAAATAATTCGATAATTGCTAAGTCGTTCTTTAACACATTTGGATTTTTTTGTTAAGTCGTTCTTGAAATCTTAAAGATTCAAATCATTCGGATTTTGTTAATTCGTACCAAGAATAATTAGATTTTTGCATCTTTTTGCTATAGTCACTTTTGTTATTGGTTTAAGAATAATGCTTCTAACAGGAACTTCCAACTTTACTTTGGACATTAACGGAAGACTCACTCGTTGCTTTGCAACGAGCTTTGCTCTAGTTAGGGTCTTCCGTTTCTAACGGAAGACCCTTTTGTTATTCTATTGTTTCTTTTTGTTTACATTTTCTTTTTTTCTGACTCCTTTTCGGCTTCATAACTCAAAAAGTTCTATTTCAACCTATTTCAATGAAATTTTCAGGGATTGTTGCACGTTAAAATCCCTTAATGATGTTAAAATTTTAAATACAACGTCACTTTCGTTTTGACGATACGTCATTTTTAAAATTTATAAAAAGTCATTTTGTCCGAAAAAATGCTTTAAGATAGAGGCTTGAAATTTTCCGTGATTATGATTTTGTCTTTTTACCTCTGTAATAAGGCTGGAAATGAAAATATCTCACTTCCGGTCGAAACCGGAAGTAAATCAAATTTTTCGAAAAATTATAATTTTTAATCAAATCAAAAACGTATACGTGTTTGGTAAAGCACATTCAGTTGAATCTAACAGTAAAATCCGTTTTTAAGAGTCTCAACTACCGTTATAAAGGTATGTTTTAATATAGGATATGTCTTGTTGACTTTTTCTTTTCAAAATAATTGCACTTTTCAGTATAACCCGAGATTTCTCTGACTCTAACCTCGATGTTTATATTGTGACGTGCGTCACGATATAAAACGGGGATTAGAATCAGAGGAATCTCAGATTATTTTCAGTCATGTATGTTTTGCACATCGCTGTTTGGAATTTTTATTTGTTATTTTGCTATATGTATATCAGGTCCAGTACAATCTCCAGATTTAGCTATATAGCTTGAATAAGCTAAATAGCTTTATTAAGCTATGCAGAGTAGCTTCATTTAGCTATTTTGTCATACGTTTTTCTTAAATGTGTAATTTTTTCAGTATGTATAAAAAATCGCACTTTAGTGCAGTGGTAGTTTTCAACTTTGAACTGTTCTGAAAACAATGCATCTAAAGATTACTCATGACTTTGGGTCTCCTTAAGAGACTTTGCGCTTAAAGTTTTGGGTCAAGTAATAATGACCACACAGTTACTTCTTGAATGAAATATAAAGGAGGTCAGTTATGGTAAACAAGATAATTGATTGGTAATAATTCAGCACAATGAGAAGAAATCATACTTATCCACGCCTCAATGCACACAAAGTGGTGGACAGTTACCCAAACAATGGAAATATATTGTTTGCTTAAAAGTGTTCAAAAGCTGCAATGTTAAAACTATCTTTAATTAGGGTTAAATTTTTAATGGTCAATGTTGCAAATATGAGAAGCAAGTTATTTGCGATTTTTTATTTCTTATAATTATTATTTTTTTTCAAAAACTGAATATAAATAGCTTTATCAAGCTATTTTGAATAGCTTAATAAAGCTATTTGAATAGCTTAATAAAGCTATATAGCTTTTTCAAGCTATATAGCTAAATCAAGAGATTGTACTGGACCTGTATATGTATGTCTTATTTTGTATTAAACTACACACCCTACACTGTAAAACAGACTGGTGCTTTTGAAACTGGGATTGGGGTCCCAAGGTCACAGGTGTAGAATGCTGTAATTAGTGTAGTTTATCTTTTATACATATTGTTTCATTTTTAAGTAAACTTTACATGCGTATCACATCAACATTGTATGTAAACAATTTTAAATTAAGATAAATATGTCACGGGGTTAACAGGTGTGTGACTGTCAGTCAATATATCAGGTCTCAATAGCTCAGTGGTTAGAGCGCTGGCACGGTACGCCAGAGGCCCTGGGTTCGAGTCCCTGTTGAGACTTGACTTTTCACCACCTGTGACATTTGGCGCCCAACTTACAAAACCCACTGTCATATATATAACTGACACAGTCATACAAGGTTTGACTCTACGTTTTATACTCTCAAATAATAAATATACGAAAAACCAAGCAGTGTCAGGTATTCAGCTACATAGAGTAGATAAACAAGTCTATTCCCTTCAAGGGTGTAGCGCCGAGTGTGCGGGCAACTATGGTTTTAGTGGGAAAGTTAGTATGTTGTTAAAAATAGAAAACATCTACAGGTAAACTGGTCGAACAGGTATTTGGTCCGACACGTCACACCATGTAAACATAAACATTCACACATGGACAGGACACCATACGATAAACAAACGCACACATACACACAACTAATTAAAAACAATGAAACAATAGCATTTACAAATATATGTGGATTTTAATCATTGAAACTGTGCTCATCTCTCTCTCTCTCTCTCTCTCTCTCTCTCTCTCTCTCTCTCTCTCGCTCAATCTCTCCTCTCTCTTTCGTGCTTTCAACCTTGGCAAAGCGTCAGAGAGCAACCTAATTTTGTAACAGAAATATATCTGTCTAGTAGAAAAAAAATATCAGCAGTGCATTGAATTTTGAAATAAGAGTATAATTATCAATCCCTAAATTTTTTCTTTGTGCAGCCGAATAACAAAGCTTTGTAAAATAGTTCATGAAATCTTATGCGCATTATGCATAGTATTGATTTTAAAACATGTAATTGATAATAAAACCAATAAACTCTTCGCTAAATTTATTCGCAAAAAACCCCAGTAGAATTGACAAAACATGGTACAAGCAGAAGCTTATAATTTGACGCTGTTTGGATGGGTGATATCCATTTGTAGTTTTCGAATTGAAATAGACTGTCACAGTGACAGTCGCACTAAGAGTAAAGCAAATTCCTCTTGGTGTCTCTCTCTCTCTCTCTCTCTCTCTCTCTCTCTCTCTCTCTCTCAATTTGATATGTGTCTATACACAAGAAATTTTTTTAATGTTATGATATTATGACTTGATATGAAAATTTTTGTTTTTTTACTGCCTAAATTTTAATGTTATGTATTGGGATATGTGTCATACTTATTACACTGCATGGTCAGTGTATTTTTCCCAGAAATGTTATGTAAATGTAAACACAGCTATTATTAGTATGTTAACACAGCTAATTGATTTTTTTTTTTAATTTCAGCCCAAAACAGACTCTTATTACCACATGGCGGCCACAAGGCGGCCACATGGCTTTTACCTGTTGATATTGTCACCTCTACCCACATGCATATTCCTTGTGACTTTTTACCGGTAATTCAAATTAAATCGGATGATGCATGAACAATTATGGAACTTTAAGAAAGCATCATGCCTTGTTGTGGTTTGTGTTTGATAAGAAATTATGACAAACAAAATTAAGGCTGTTTAAAGAAATTTACAATTGTAAGTTGTGAAAATCTGTTTTTCAATAAAAGTATGCAATTATGTTTCCTTTATTTTGTATTTTATAATAATATTTAGTTGTGTTTACATAATTTTTTCAATTGTTACCATTAAGATTACATGTAGGATATGTAAATGTACATTTGACCTTGAAATTACTTCTGCTATGATAATTACTTTTGAAATAAACAAGAAACAACATATTTTTACCTTTTTAATGTATAAAAATATAGGAAAACATGTAAAATTTGAACCTTTTTCATGGAATTCTCCATAAGAAAAATATTTTTTTTAGAATACGTGCTTTTAAGTGAGGGGTTAATGTCATTTTTGTTAAGTCCTTATAGTGCACAATCCTTAAAAACGAGAACAGAAAATATAAACATTCTTTTTCTTTTCTAGTATAACACAAATTACGGATTAAATAAAAAATCTATGTAATACATTTTAATTATCATACTGCATGCATTTAAAATCTATCAGGAATCAGAGCTGTGTGTGTGTGTGTGTGTGTGTGTGTGTGTGTGTGTGTGTGTGTGTGT
>WFKH01011801.1:15432367-15442898 GCA_016163765.1 Magallana hongkongensis
AGAGAGAGAGAGAGAGAGAGAGAGAGAGATCAAAATTGGATCCATTAATTAGCAGGGTGTACAACGTAAAAGTGAATTCAAAAGTTTAAAGATTCTCCAAGCGTACAAGGTAGTTTAAAATTTAAATCAAATTAAAATCTAAGTTCCATGTGACAATGTTACATGTTTGCGGTAGGTGCTGGCACGATAAAATAATTGTCTGGAATTGAGAGGTTCAGTGATTATTTTAAAGAATATTCACATGAGTTTTTAAACAAGTTTTGTTTAGATTCTAGTGGTTAAATGAACACTTCTGTAGTTTTTCTACATTGTCGTTCGTTCATTGTGAAAACGAACTCATTGCTGTACCCCCCGCCCAGTGCTCGGGCTGGATTTTTTTTTTAAATTGGCGAAAAGATATCCAAATCTGGCGAAAATCATTTTTTGGTGACCTCTCATGTGTAACATTTTCTCCTTAACGTGTTTCTTTTTCCCACCCGTTTGTTTATCTGTTTATTCGGTCAGTCTGTGTTAATCTCGTGTCACTTTCGCGCAAACAGCTTTTAGCCCCAGGTTATTTATGGCTGCAGATCAACATTTGTTATGTAATTGATTAACACTTGGAAGGGTGCTTTCATTGCTTTGATTAATTGTTAAAGAGTAAGTGTATTTTTCGAAGTCAATCATCGATGGGAAATCGTAATCTGAGAATGTGGCTAATAAATTAACCTGATGAACACGCTAAACTTCCATGGTTATGAACAGAATAATATATAAGATATTATAAGTTAACAGTTTTAAGTCAAAGATCTTAAATAAAATATACAACTATATTATGCAATGCAGTCGGTCGCCATAGAAATCATCAAAGTACTGCAAGTGTTAAGTGGGAGCTGTTAATTTAAATAAAGTTGATAATTGTTTGGTTTTCTTTTATTAATTTAGCACAAGAAATAAAAACAAAACGATAGAGCATATGATTATAAGCATACAATAACTGCAACATTTTAAAACGTAAACTTTGTGTAATGTATCTACATAACTCATTCCTCGCACTTGGCCGTGGAGAGTTATCGCGCCTTGAACGATTTGTGGTTATTTTGTACAGAAGCTTCTTGCGCTTAGACTACCTTTAGGTAGAAGCACGCGAAGTTTATGTGTGTTGCCGTTAGACGTCAATGAATAAGCACTGTATATGAATTTTCCTCTTTTGTTTTATTAAAATCTTTAGATCTTTATATATGTGTGTATTTTCACTTAGATAACATTTTACATGTACCTGCGATGTTCATACGTGTGATGACATGCATTAGCATTTAGATATTATTAAGAATTAAAATAATATAAATAATTTAAATATGAATAAACATTCTCAAGCATATATTTTTTTACCATAGACCTATAGACCCCTGACATTTGTGTACACAATTACGTAACCCATCCTTCGAACATTGGCCAAGGAGATCTATCGCGTGTGAACTAGTGATCTGCGGTCATCTAAATTACATAATCCTAATCAATGCTTAACCCAATGATACAAACATGGATTCATGTAACAAACAACCCCACCAACTTTAAATCTGCACATTTTAGATTGTTATGGAACTTTAATTTCTTAATATATATTTATGATAAAACAGAGGAAAGCATAAAACAAACAAAACAAAAAACATGGAACATGCGTCGAATTTACTTTATGTACATGTTACCCCAAAAATCCGACCGAATATCCCCCTTTGTCACATTTATTTAAATTAACTGAAAATAAAAACCGTAGCACCATGATTTTCCGCCTATTTTATGGAATTTTCTCTCGTTTTTTTTTTCAAAATACATAAGTAAACTTTCTCAGAGAGAATTACTTTTGATCTGATTAAGGAGAAAAAAACTGACATCAAAATAGGGATTTTGCATATCATTGCATCGTCGAGAGAAGTAATATTCATTTCTGTAAATAAGGTTATTTAATTTCACGTTACATAGCGGTGTCTCTATGAAATAGCACCATCTGGTGTAAAATTTAGACGCTCACTTTTGCATAAATTATCCCGCTGATCTTTGATAGCTGATTATTATTTTGAATGTCCACGTTTACTCGTATCATTAGATAATATCATACGACACACACTTCTCAGTAGAAATGTTCAGAGATGCCATCAATTTTGACTAATTACTAAATTTTGTCAGCACGCAACAATTTCAAACTTGCACTTAGTCTTCAAAATTTTAGAAAGATTAAAATACAGAAGTTATCTAAAAGAAACGGTTACGTGTTTTGTAGGCGGGTTCGTTTTTTTTTTTTAAATACAATTCCTGACATGAATGATGAGTACATGTATATAACAATGCTTGCTATCCTTTAAAAATTTTGCTCCCATTAAACTTCTCATTGTTTAAAGAATTTTTGAAACGATTACACAAACTGTATTCGAAAAATAGTTTTCCTAAAACACTTTCTTCCGTTTTTTTTCAAAACACGTTTTCATACAAGATTCAGTCACAACACGTTTTTAAAACGAAAGCAGAACTGAAAGTTTAGTCATTATAATCGTTTGACACCAAATCATATATATTTTTAACTCGCAGCAACAACGGAAGACCTACTCGTGGCTTTGCCACGAGCTCTGCTCTAGTTTAATCACTTTTTAATAACATTAATATTATGACCTACTAAAGTGAATTTTTAAAAATACTAATGCTAAAAAGTACCGATTTCTGCATCCGGGCGGAATTTCCAGGGTTGTCACATTCTTTAGAATTCTGAGAAACACCGACGATCGTTTCTTGTGCATTCTGTCAATATGAAAGCAAACACCATTGTAAATATCTTAAGGATAATATTACACGTTAGCCTTATATTTTAAAATTAAGTTTGTGAGTACTCTGGTTCGTCTGAACCATTTACAAAGTGTGTACAATTCCCAATAACGATATATTATTATGCATCTGTCCATTTGAATCAATAGCTAACGTGTAATGATCTCCGAAGCTCTTTCTTACACTGTAACTTTTCATTATAAAAATTAAAAAAACAAAACAAAACAAATTTTAGACAATGCTTTAAGATAGTCCAAAGATATTTTAAGATATCTCTATGTATGTAAAACAAAAGGATCGACAGAATAAACTAAACTGGAATAATTCAACTATTTTCTCAGCCTGCCTAGTGGGTCTGGTCGGGGATTTTATTTTGGATTTTGTGCGAGTGTGATGTTGGTGATGACATTGAAAAGCAAAAGATCAAAACGATACACTTGTTTGAAAACTTTTCAGATAGAATATTCAACATATAGAAATAAACATTCAGGTTCTTTAAACACGAACGACGGTTCTATAACACAGATTTATGGGCGTGTGACGAAAGTTTCTATATTTACATTATCTGGTGTTTTTGTCTGTAATTAAAATACAAGTCAAATTTCGTATTTATATTTCAACAATTTTATCGGTGGAACATTGATCAAAAACGTTGTAGTCACGTTGTTAAAACTTCAAAAATTCTAGGTGTCTAATGACGTACATTTGCATGAGAAAAATAATGTAAAAAAATACCAATAACAATTTAATATTGTTTATATCAGTAATACCATTTTAAATCTTTTATTGGATGACAATTACAGTCGATACGTGAATTTATCATAAAGTCATTGGGGTTTTCTTGGTGGATTTAGATATCTGTCCGACCGTAATGATCACCCAATAAAAGTCAAAGAATTCCTTAAAGCATTTAATATTCATGATGAGAAGTTGGTTTACATACTCCTAACCTTTGTTTCACATTCTTGCTAGCTTACTTACCAACTCTAACAAATGAAGATCAAAGAATCGAGAAACATCCCTCAACAAATTGAACGAAATAATTCATCACTATTTTTTCAATTTTTTTCGAATATTAAATTTGATATTAATTTATCCATTACAAATTCTTCAGTGAAGTAAATTTTAAAAGTTTTAGTTAAATAAAGTGAATAAACACTTACCCGGAGTGCAACATAATGCAGAATTTAAAAGTAAAGCAAATTCTTTTCCTGCATAAAATCAACAATCTCAAAAGCAGCCGATTTTGATTAACTCAATGTTTAGAAAATACAAAAGTCTTACCATGTTGCAGGGTTCCCTTAAAGTGTGTCGATTCTTTCGACTAGACATTTAAATACATCTTGATAGATATTTTTAGCTGTTAATTTTTTGTACCATAACTACATTTGTTGTGTCTTAAGGTTAACCTTATAAATTTGACATAATTCCTGTATGGGTTAAAAAAAATCAGTGTGTATCAATCTAATTAAATATGTCTGTCTCTCTGTCTGTCTGTCTGTCTGTCCCTCCGACCGTCTGTTTGTCTGTCTGTGGACATAATTCAGTTCAAAATGTAAACAGTTATATCTCTATAAATTGAAGACAAAGCAAACTCAGATGTAACTGCTCGATTTGAGAATTCTTCTGACATTTTAATTTACATTATATATTTCTTCATTGACTAAAATTTAGAAAAAAGCAAATTACTTTAGATAGCTTTGAATGACTGCAATTTAGGTTTATTTATGGGTTTTTTTCTCAATTGGAACCCAGTAACTTTGTTGTCACTAAAGGGAAAACTGAATTGTTCATAACTTTTCAAAGTTCTTTGACAAATACATGTAGGTAATTGCAAAAAAATCTGTTTACTACAAAGTTTTTCCTCGTCGATACATTTTTTTTACCTTACTCTGTATCTTGATAGAACAAACTAATTAATACTCATGCTTGAAAACCACTCATGATTTAAGACCTGCAGTTGTTAAGGGGTTCTCTTTCAATGTTTACTGCAAAATAGTTCTATTTCCATGTTTACTGGATGAACTTCCTGTTACCTAACAACCATTAATGGTGAAAGAAAAAAATATGCTCTGTCTAGCAAAGACCGTTGAGGTCAACGATGTTAAGTTATTACTTATCAGTACGGATGTTATTTCAAACATACAAACAATATTTATTTATATTTTTTCTACATATCCAGGACAACTGACACACTGTCTATTTAGGTCCCTTCTTTGTTGACATTGGTGAACACATAAATAACGAAAAAGCCCTTGGCCCACACCGATGACATGAAAAACTTTGACTCAAGTTGCAAGCAAGCCTTCCTTTATCTAATACGATAAAACCAAAACAGTCTATATACTTATCAATTTGATTTATTATATACAATAAGTTCCCATTTATCTCGATGTCGACACTATCTTTGATATATGTATGATATATTTTAATTAAAATAATGGGGGGGGGGGAAGGGGAATTGGTGTACATGTGATACATTTCGTGAGTATTTTACATTTTCGAAGAAAAATTAAAAAGACTTCTCAGAATTGAAAATGTGTTTCTAAAACAAAATACACAACGTGACTAATGCAGCTACAGCTTGCGATACATTTTGTCACATACCCAAATGAAAATATCTTTCTACGAATAGGAAACTATAAAAAAAATCCCGATGTCTTCTAATATGAACAAATGGTTGTATGTTAGTTGTTATAATTTTTTTCGTTGTTTGTATTGGCCTACATCTTGTTCCTTGGACATATTTAGAAACACTTTGTCACTGAAATGAATTTACATCTATACGAAATACTAAGAAGTATTCCAGCTCTTTAAATTGTCACGGATTCACAAATGCTAAACGAAAACATATCAAGAGTCGTAGTCCTGTTTCAATTTTAGTCATAAGTCACCAAATGAATTTGCAGCAAAGATTTTGTGTAAAGAATGTGTAAAAAATGATCATGCTAATGTACTTTCTCGATTTTAATAGCCAACATTCAGACAGCTTGTATGTAAGATCAACTTTCTTTTGCGCCTAAAGTTAAGGTTCTAGAGTTAAATGTAATTTGCTCCCCCCTTTATCATTTACTGAACTTTAACAAAAGCTAGGAATTTGACACACATGCCATTTTACACCTTATAGCAAACCACAAAATACAATTTGTATGACACAGTTGTTATTCACTTTTATATTCAACTCAAGGCTAACGTATTCTGAAGTGATTATTTTTATTTGTTACATTGTTTTTTTTTATGTCAGAGTAAATAACTTCGTATAGAACCAAGGATTTTCCCTGTGCAGTGTGAATCATATTTGTCAAAAAAAAAAAAATAAGTGTTATTCAAAATACCGGATTAAGCGCTTGCAAACATTGTCATCTGTTATATACTAAGTCAAATTTTCTCAAAAAATCGATTTTTTTTCTATTGTTATTGAAAACTACTAGTCCTATTAGTTTATTTTAAATATTACGATGTTTTTTTTCAAGTTCTTATATAGACATTTTTAAGTTTATATATATACAAACTTCTTACACACATATTGTCGTATGAACACTACTTATTTACAAACCAGTGCAGAAAAAGTCAGTTTCAAGTGAGGTCATTTTGGTCTTATTTGTTTCATTAATATCTGAAGATTTTGTACAGTTATTATTGAAGTTTAACATGATTATATTAAACGCACATGATCTTGGCTTTGTGCTTTATTAGTGATGAAGTTTATTTCCAGTTTTATGATTCGTCATTAATGAATGACAGTATTTGTCAATAAAAATCTAGTTGTTTTTCAAAAGTGAAAATTAACAAGCTGCATATCAAAGATGGAACTGAAATGGATAGTTGTTGGTTGAAAAATGCTTTATCGACAATCTCAAAGATCAATGAATAGGCATAAAGAAATTTTTGTAAACCAAAAATTGTACAGACGCCAATTTGTATTTCCTAGACCAGCTTAACTACGTACAGTTCGTGTTTATAATTCTAGACAACAGCACAATAAAAAAAACTTCAGATAACACAAGAAAATTTAACTCGCCATGTCTTAATTTTGCATAAAAAAATACTAACGAAGTTCATTCATGATCATACAAAAAGAATGACATATCATAAATATATCACCATAACTAACCTTATGAAAACGGTATGCACACAAAGAGCGTAATATGTATGTGTTTCCTGAAGTTAAGGTGCACACTTGCAATTTGTAAAGCATAAAGATGCATACTGAAAATGTGTTTACATGTTTACACTGAATTTTATTTTCCTATTGATTTTGTGTTGTCCTTGTTGCTAACTTTGTTTTCAATCAATTAATATGTTAAATTAATCTGATAAATGTGCAGCAAATGAAATTGAATGTGGCATCGGATCTGTATGTTATGTTTTATGAATACATTTGACTTTTTAGAGAAAAGTGTAAAGTTTTATACCATGAGGGACATTAATTGAACATAACTAAGATATGTTGGTTGAACTCCTCATGACAAACTTTGTCTAATTTATTGTCAATTGTACCATTTGGTTTTATAGGGCAACTTTTTTATATATTGTTTTAAAAGCATATAATTATTCATGATATTTTTTATTGTAATAGACATAAAGATAACACATTTCAAATAGTTACGTAATATTAGATAATAAAAAACTTCAAAGTCATTGCTCTTACAGACCCAAACTGGTTTTTAAAATCATGCAATGAAAATAATGCATGTTCAAAATTTCCTGGTAAATTCAAACAGGAAATCCCCTAAAGCAATAACGTCAGAAAATCACGAAGAATACTGAATAGACAAGAACCTTTTTTCATCCACCCAGGTACCCACTTTTGTAACAATGATGGATAAGTCTATCAACACATTGAAAGGTTCGTATTTTGGTGACACATTTGAGGATTGAATTTCGTCGACTCATTCAAATGTTATTGTCGACGGACTTTTAAAGAAATATCTATATTGTTAAAGAAATAAGGAATTCAAGCCAAATGATGTAATATAGAAGGTTTTACCTTAGACGTGTTTTACTTTCAAGTATAATTTTCATCTTCTTACAGAGATGTTTTCCTATGCCGCATCAGACTGGATTTCACATTATTTTGTGCCCTAAATACAAAGTATAAATTACATTATGAATAAATGTGTCCTTATAAGTGTGATTTATTATTTACAATTTTGATTAAAAGACATCAAAATACTGACATACTTTAAAGAATGTTGAAACAAAACGTATTTACTTTTAAGATTTGAATTATACAACAAAATATCTACATCAAAACATATTCAAATTATATAATATGTAATAACATACAAACCAGCATATTTATAACAATGCCATCATTGATAACATTATCTTGAAAGGCTAAATAAACAATAAAAATTGGAGCAAGAATTTAAAAAAAATGTGTGATAAAATATAAATAAAATGAAAATATGTCCTTATATAAATTAGGAATTTCGAACTAATCTGCGAAAGATCAAAGATCAAAATCAATACACCTGAAGATGAATTTTGTTTTGTATTCTAGTATTTTATTTAAGATTATTTTTAAATTTGATCAGTATTTTGAATTAAGTATTCAAAATATAACAAATGTTTAAACGTATGGATTATGGAGGTCATAAAATTTTTATTTAGCTTACATTTCATGTAAGCTAATAACATACATTGCAATAACTTAAACAATACAATATAAATGTTTGCATCTGAGTATACATATTGCATATAAAACATTATATGTATAGGTAAATATGAACAAATGCAATTACCATTGAACGGTGATGCATCATGATGTACGTAGAAGCCGAAAGAACAGATGAATGAAACAGTATAAACAAATAAAAGTATGTTGCCTGATTACACACATTAGTGATAAAAACTACTTTTTAATCATATTTACAAACAAAAGACAAATGTCTTTCACAAACATTAGGCTTCTACCTGAGAAATAAATTAACATTAAAGTTAATTTAAAATTAGATCAGATCAAATGAATAAGAAGCTCACATTATTTTATTTATAAATGCAAACTACATGTAACATAGAAAATCACAAAGCATTATGAAATTCACTGAAATAGGATTATACATACGTTAAATATGGCCTTCTCGCATACCTAAACAATACAATATTTGCACAAACACAACCCAACCTGACTTCCATAGACTACAAAAACTAACTGAATAAAAAACTACTGAATATCAAAATAATTTTTGATTGTCGGATCATGGTTAATAAAACATGTAATAAAAAAAATCAGGTGGTGTGCAAGATAGCAAAGATGGTTACATCATTATATAGTCTGGAATGTAAAAATTCGGACCAACGTTGTGTCCCATCTCTTAAAGTAGAGTCTAAATTGATTTTAAACTGCGGTACTGAAAGACGGGATTAAAGCTGACATGAATTCATAAATGCACATATTTTCCCTTTTATCTCCGACTACCGCCATATTATTTGTCGATTTCTATTGATGCACTAATCGCTACACACCCCCTTTATTATAGAGGGTAATTGGGTTCAAAAATCTAGACATGTAAACTTGTTAATCCGAATATGCAATCGTGTTGGTGTGTGAGTCCGAGTATGATTGTGTGTAATTCTGATCGTGTAACCTATAAAACTCGGGCATAAACTTTAGAGTTAACTCCACAGGCCTTCAATCTAATTTTTCCTACAGATGAACATTTGCAGCTGTAAAATGCTGCTGGTTATTTACATGTAACCTGTCACTATAATATGCATTTCCTATCTGTAGTCTCTGCATTTGGTATCTCCGTTTTCTGAAATAGCACAGCTGACATTTGCAAATCGACAAATGTAAAGTCTACAAGTTTGTCTAATTTTGTCATGACCATATATGTAAAACAGTGACGTCACTGATAGAAAAGGCTAGCTGCAGGAAAAGGCATGCCGTAATCGCCGGAATGGGGACGGAATAAACAACAAAATATAAGGAATCATCATATTATCTCTGGATAACATTTTTTAGGAAGTATGATTTTCCGGCAACAATAAATTATGAGCTCGGTGTACATTATATTAAGAGAATGTATACAAAAGGTGCGAATGAAGAATTCGATCGGCATCAGATATCTTCTTAGATCTGGAAAATATTACATATTATGACTCTGTTTAAATAAACACATATACACGCATTTTTATTATCTTAGAGTACATGCAACAAATTGTTAAAGTATAGAGCTCAGCTGAATAAAGAAAATATCACCAAAAGCATCGTTATCGCTGCCACAACGTTGGGACAAGACCCCCTCCTCCTTCCTTGAAAAAGAAAAATTACACGGGATCGACCGGCTGATCAATTAAATAACTGAGTTATCAAGTTATCAACAAGAAAAACAAAATATCTAAAGACATTGGTATATGATTTTTATTAAGATGAGACATGGGTAACGACCCTCCCCCTTTTTCAAAAAAAAAAATTAAAAATTCCAAAGATAAGAGTAACTGTCGTGAAATTGAAATGTGAATAAATTATTTTTTTTTAAAGTTTCATTTTGTCGGTAATAAATAGAAAAAGAAGGTTAAGGTGAAACTTGGCAAAAATGTTTGAATTTCAAGCAATTATTACGGTTATAAGTAGGGCGTCCTGAATGTCGATTCAGTACAGATTCACTTAGTGAAGTTGGTTAATCGAAAATTTCCGGAGAGCTATACAGCTTTACAGCCACTTGTGAACAGGTACTGTTTACGGAAGCGTATCGGGGCCTACACTTGTTGTGTTATAACTATATAA
>WFKH01011801.1:15484615-15501745 GCA_016163765.1 Magallana hongkongensis
ATTTAACTAAAAACAGAATTCTTAGAAAGTCGAGCTATTCAATAAATCATTTTGTACGTGCATTTACATGTATATGTACATTAATTAATGAAGCGAAATATCTGAAAGTTATTTTGATAATCTAGGTTGCAGCTCTCCCTTACTCTTAAATTCACCTTTATTGTATCTAGATATTTCATCGTTAAAATGGTAAAAACTTTCAATTTTAATTTATTTACATGTAATTATGATTAAATTATAGCGTATAATACAGCAGCATTTCAATATGTAACAATATAATATGTCTGCACTACATTTTATTTAGATTAAATGTTTAGAGTACGACTTTGAGAAAGCTCCATAGCTTACTCAGAAAATCGCCGTTTTGTACTCAGTCGGAGTACGAGTATGAGTATGAAAAGGTTTTATAACCTCGATACCTTAAGTACGAGTACGATTTGGAGCACGGAGTACGATTTGGAGTATGAGATCGTACTCAAGAAAGTTTTATAACCTAATTTTGTTGGAAAGTTTGTTGACCATCCAGCCTCCTTAAGTATTTATTTGTAAAATCGAGGTCAATTGCTAAAAAGGAGAATTATAAACCCCGTCAAAACCAACAAACGCTTTGGATAAACCCGCCTAAAAATTGCTTTTGTGGTCTTGACGAGATGTACCGACACCAGAGGCGGATTCAGCAATATGGAAAAGGGGGTGGGGTCCAATTGACATTGTTGAACGTTTCGGGGTTTTGGTAAGGAAGATTTGCATAATTTATAGCCTTAATAAGAAAGTCTCCAACAATGAGAACGTGCGTCTATGCTTAATAGATAAGGTCACCAAAGAAACAACAAAATAATTCAGATAATTAAGACTAATAACAAGAAGCTATTAGAATAATGGAATTTTTTAAACTCTTTGAAGTTTTAATTCCTAACTATTTTTCAATTTTGATATTCTATCGAGATTGCCTTGTTAAATAAACTTTAAGGTCTAAATGATCGGATATGACAAAACGTGGGGATAATTTATCTGCTAAATAGATGGTATATGTGCAATACAATTGTACAAGCAATTGTCGCCCCCTGGAATTTGATGTGACCTCTGTAATGGGTGCGCTACATTATTCGCACTAGTGCAGATGCGATCATATTCTGGAAAGTTTTGAATTTGAACATTTTCATTATGGTTTACATATAAACCCGTTTTACGGTATTTTTTAACAGATTTCCGATTCTTGGAAACATTTAAAAGGAAAATGCTTTTGGGGGGCGTTTTATGCGGGTAAAAAGGTAGCCATAACATTTCAAAAAAATAACATAATACGCATTCGCGGGTTATGTAATTTTCTTTTGTATCATACTGTATGATGTTTGTATTTTTCGCATGAAAGGAAGTAAAACTTATTTAATGTAGTTACTTAAGTTACAGCTGACATTTAATTAGCTAAACAATACATTTGAAAGCAGCTTTTAAAAGTAAAACGAATGCGTGTACTCATACGTGAACGTCGTTTTACTCGATCTCGCAGATTTTTGGCATGGAATGTCAGTTCAAAACTGTATGAACTATAATAAAAAAAATAATACAATATATTTACAACACATTTATTTCAAAACTATATGAAACACATGGCAAAATTTCCCGTTCCACTTTATTCTATACTCCATCGAATGACAAACTTCCATATCCTGTCTGTATTATCCACTTCTTCCGAACACTTTCCATCGGTGAGTGCGCTCTCGATGATGACTTTGGAGTCTCCGGCAATAATCCAGTGAACAAATTAATATTACATGATACATACTGACGCAATTACAACGACGTCCTTGCTACTAGTAGAATTTACATAAAAAGGTGAGGCGTGAAACATCTTGACATAAACCTACAAAGAGAAGACGGAAAGAAGGATAACGTGACACCTAGCAATAGGAACTCAGCCTTTGAATATGCACCAAAAGATTTTGATCGCGCGGCATTCAACTGAAACACTTCCATTAATTGTGGAAACGTGATAAAGGTATAAAAAAAATTTAAAAACTATTTTCGTCTTGCAAAGAGTTTTTCCGTATTAAATTTTCATTTCTTTTCAAATGGTGCATATTTCTTTAGATATCAATAGCAAATACAGCGCATAAAATGACAGAATACAAAATCAAAACAAAATTTAAAATAGCACGATTAAGAATCTATGTGCTTCAGTTTTACATAAATAGCAATCTGCATAAAACTGAAGCACCAATCAAACTAACAGAGTATGCTCTAAGAATCAGTTTACCAACAATACAAATTGTACTTGTGTATTTAACAACGTCAAGACAATCTAAACGCTTCAGTCTTGCATTTGTATTGACTCGTACTTAGTTATATTAACTCGCACGTGCTTGCTAGCTCTTTCTCTCAGTCATTCATTCTGCAACCTGAATCACAATAGTAAGCAAATTATTTCCAACCAAATAGATGAATGCAATTTTTGGACAGTTCAGAAAAGAATCCACTTACAAGTTTCACCCCTTCTTTTCTCTCTCTCTCTCTCTCTCTCCCTCTCCTCCTTCTCTCTCTCTCTCTCTCTCTCTCTCTCTCAAATTAATTTTTTCAAGATACAAATAACTCCCTCTCTGATACCTGTCACTTATTACTATCAATTTATCAAAATTCAGATTTTTTTCACATTCATTCATTTTTGTTACTACTCTCAAACATTCAATTCAGTGACAATTTTGCCATATCACATAGATGCACGTGATTCTTTAAATGGATACTTAAAACAAAACAAAATTACAAAAAAAAAATATCCTCACAAGAGAATGAAAATTTAAAATCTATATAATCCTCATCAATGAAAATCTGATTTCGTAAGCACCAAGGAAAAGTATGAAATACAAATTGTGTATAGTTGCAATAGAAAAAAAATGAGTTATAATATCATTTATAAATAATGAACTGTCACTGTATTCTTTTTTGGTATAACCAAATAACTTTCAATTTACATGACATGTTACAAATTTGGAATGACTTGTCATTGAACCAATCTACATGTAGTTAAAATTAAATGCTGGATCTGCTTGTTTCTAACTATCCAACATCTTATTTTACTTAGAATGGTCAATGAACTTGCAGCAGCCTATAAATCATGCATTGAAGGTAGATATATTAAATCATATGATGCCAATTCTTCCAAACCTTACTTACATATCCTTTCATGTTCATAACACTTATTCTCTCTTTCTAGTAAATTGTTTCATATAAATTTTAAATAACTTTTCCCCTTTAAAATAATTTGGAAGAGTTGATTTAGGATGACAGAATACATGTATTGTATTTCTAGACAAAATTTTCTTCATATGAAATAATTTGTAAATTTTTTCTCTAATAAGCAGTTTTCTTTCTTTCTTTTTTCTTTTTCAGATTGACAGATGTGACTCTAATGATATGAATAGTTATAATAAATATTAGACATAAACATACTAGTATTCAAAACAAAGCAGTATATACTACAAAGTATTGCATAGCATTTAAAAACAACTTTTCAGAAATGAACCGAAAGAGGCCAGGTATTTGACATGTGGCTTTTAGGATAACCCCTTTGTCTCTACAGGCAAAACACAATTCATTTATTAGGCTATCAAACAAAATAAATATTTAAAGCAGTTACAATTTGAAACCCATTCATTTAATGTATATAATCAAACTTTTTAGTAAATATTACACATATAAAAGAAGTGGGAACTAAATATGAGTAAAAACAATTCATCAAGCTTTCTAATTAAATAAAGTAATTATTAATAGTGATTTCAATTCCTGCATTTAACATACTAAAACCCAATTCATTTAACAAGTTGATAAAACATTTTTGTTTATAAAAAAAAAAAGTAAAACCCAATACATTTGAAATCTTATTTGGGTTTATTCATGGTGTATTACTTTTAAGTTTTTTGATACTCAGTTCCTCTAATTTAAAGTATTTTTATCATTCTTAAGACATTTTCTGTGCATCACTCCATATGTAATCAGAATCGCTTTTACCAATTTTTATCTGAGCAAATACTTTTTTTTTAAATGAATCAAAATTACATGTATATATTACTGAGCATTGTACATCATAAATAGAAATGAAGGTGATAGGTATAACACAAGTATTCGATATATGTTGCAATAGAATAGTGCAATGTACATCAACCACTCATTGAAAACCACGTATCTGTACAATTGAAAAACAAAATAGCCATTAGTAACTTATGACTAACTCCCTCCAAGGATGAAGCAGACATCACTGAAATCTACGTATCAAATCTTATCAAAAATTTGTCTTTGCTGAAATAAAAAGTTATAAATGAAGAATAAAAAAATACATCTACCTTAAAATATACAACACAGAATTTACACCAATAAAAATGGAAGAAATTTTTAAAATTATAAATGGATATTGATATTAGAACCTATAATGAACATTCTTATTGGTGCATTAGAAAAGTTGACAGTTTGCGCATTCATGTTGAGTTAATACATGTTGGAACTTATAAGTATTGGTTATGATCCATGAAGACCTTACAACATTGCATGCACAATATGTTTTACATAGATGGTCATCTTATTTACATGTAACTGGACATGAACACACTCTTTATGAATTTTAACTATCTAAACATCAATTAATTCAATAACAAATGATTACAATTGAATACAAGCTTAAACCTGCAAAAAATATATTCAAGTAATTATCAAATCTTAATCAAAGTTTACTGAGTTAAATCTGTGCTTCATATAAATAGGTTATTTACCTCTGATTTTCTGACACTTACCTTTCCACTTACCTTTGATGTAGAGGAACTTGACATACACTGCACATTTATGTCTTTTGACATACACTGAACATGTATGTCTTTTGACATACATTGCACATGTATTTCTTTCAAATGCACACACCCACACAAACACGCATACAATACACATATATATATACACACTGATATGGTTCTGAGGCTATGCATCAAAAGTTTACAGTGATAAATACAGCAAGTTTTCCACTATCATATTTTTTACATAGTTATTTAAAATGAATCAAGGTCTATGGCAGATTAAAAAGTCTGGCTCGATTGATCAAATGTATGCACAAGTTCATATAATTTGTTTTATCTTGGTTTCAGACTATAAGACAATCTTTCAGCAAAATTACACAGATTGAGAATCCTGATGTAATCACAAAGAGTTTATCGCCATCAAATGAATGGAATTGGGATTCTAGATCTCAAAGTTATCAATGAAAGAGTACAACTTACAATACAATCAAATATGAGGCAGTATACAGAAATTCTCTAATTCTGAAATAATATATAGCTTTGATCTGTTTGTATTCCTAAATTTGACAATTGATATTATTAAAAATAAGGTTCTTTAATAAAACATGCACAACTGATGTAAAGTGGACAACTGGCTTAAAAAAGGCAAAAACAGTTTGAATTTTGTAAAATTACAAAGGGGCTTAAAGTATATGACCGGTATACCCTTCAAATATAAATAAAGCAAAAGGTAAAAATAAATAAATGGATAAAATAAACTTGTGAAATTTTTGGCACATATTGGGCAAAAAAGTCATAAAAATCTAACATCAAAACAAAAAAAAGTCTGGATGTAAAGAGTCCAGAATATGTCCAATGTAAGAAAATACACAAAGATGAATGACTAGAAAGGATTATCAGACCAGCTACTCATTTCACAAAGACTGTCAAAATAAATCTGCAGATGTTCAAGAGTTTTATATCTCTTATTACAGTCATAATTTAAAAAAAAATAGATTCGAATGTCGTTACAAAAATGAGTATCCAACCACCCCTCTAAATTATGTACACGTATACTCAGTATTTGCATTCTAAGGCATTATCCTTTTTCCTAATTAGAAACATTTTAAAATTTTGATTCAATAATCAAAAGATCGTTAAGCAAAAATATGAAAAGAAAAGAACCTAAATTGGCTTGAGAATCTACAGATCACTTGTCAGGTACAGTGCCTAATACAAAACAAGGTAGTCCTCATTCTAAACAGACCTCTTATACAAAACAAAACGGTGTGTAAACATGGGGCAAAGTATTGACATTAAACTGATTTACATTGACACAGTTTGCACTTCTTCATTTATAAGTGTAATATAGATGGA
The DNA here is from genome assembly GCA_016163765.1 of Magallana hongkongensis. Taxonomy (NCBI): domain Eukaryota; kingdom Metazoa; phylum Mollusca; class Bivalvia; order Ostreida; family Ostreidae; genus Magallana; species Magallana hongkongensis. The sequence continues at coordinate 15,490,750 of WFKH01011801.1, forward strand.
ATGACTTAATTTTTCCAGTGATATATTTTCAGTTCTAAAGTTTTACAGCTCGTAAGAAGACAATCATAAATTTGATTTTAAGGCATTCCATCTTTTTACAAATTTCTAATCCAAGCTAGAGTATATGACTTTAAATGGACAACTTAAATTGAAATTGACAGGTGTTTTTTGCTTAGTTTTCATTTTTTTTTTTACAAATATGGGCAGATAGGCCTATTAATAATCACATTTTATGGGTATTTCCAGAATTATGGGACAAAATGCACCATCGATGAGGAAAAGAGTAGCCTCTATTTCTACATCTGTAAAAAGAAAGGTAATGATTTTTACAACTTAGGTAAAAAATCCTACATAACATAGCTTTAAAATGTCACTTACCTTTATTATTACAGGAAATGACTTATGTGGAACTAATACTGACAGAATGGCAATAATTTACACAGAAACAGTAAGTGAACAGAGGCATGCAACAATTTAAAGGCATATTCTTATACAATCAGCATCACTATTTCATCACCCGTGTTAGGCAAGCTGCCCATGGAGTAATCCCTGAAAGTCAAGCTGTTAGTGAACAAACGAATCCTTATTTAGTCCTTACCAAATAAAAAGGAAAATTAATGTCGACGGCTGCTGTATTCACGTTCCCTGTCCCTGTCTCTTTCTCTGTCTCGATCTCTGTGAGACCGAGATGATGACGAGCTGGACTCGGCCTCATAATGGCGATCTCGTTCTCGACTTCTCTCTCGGTACTCCCTTTCTCTGTCTCGACTTCTTGATCTGTGACTGCGGCTTCTTTCCTTGCGCTCTCTGTCCCTCTCTCTGGACCTTGACCTTCTACTGCTGCTCCTAAAAATATCATTAAAATAATTTAAGAGAGAACTTCTAACATCTAATTATCTGAAATAATCAAAAGAACAAATAGAGGCATAAGTATTTCAAGGAAAACAGAAGTGCAGTCTTACAAGTTCTAATGATTCTGAAACAAATCTTAACTCAATTAAACGAATGTCATCTCTTACTTGGATCCATAAGACTTCTCCTCGATCCCATGAAGTGTGTCCTGCAGAGAGCTGATCAGGATCTTACAGCGGTCATCACTGGCAATCTTGGACTGCTTGATCAGAGAGATGGCCGTCACCAAAGTCTCTATTGCACTGGCAAATTCACCTGCAAGACACAAATGTAGATAAATATGAAAGTTATTTCCATAAATTACATACATCTCATCGATTGATAATTATTGTGTGTTTGAACCACCACTATAAGATTTACAGACCTGCACTAGCATCTTGAACTGCTCTTGAAATAGCACTGCTAGAGACTGTTTTGTTTCTCTGAAATATCTCTTCAAACTCTTGTTCACTGAGTGCTGGGGACTGTGGCTCAGGTCTATATCAGGAAAGATTGAATAAAATGACATGGTAGGTGTTATGTAGCATTCGATGTTGTGTAATTCAAATAACTGGGAACTTATCTGTCTTATGCTGCTGTAACACTCTTATTTACAGTACTGTTTATATCTAATTGTTTAACAATATCAATTCTACATTCAATTTATTTTAATACCAACATTAAGCTTCTATTCATAATGCTGGATTCTCATGGATTGCTCAATTTTTATAAAATTTAATGTGGATCCAGTTAAGCTAACAAAAGAGAGATAACTCCCTCACTCATAAAGTCATACATAATAGATTATCTTTCTTTACCGTATTGTTGCAGCAACAGGGCAGAATGATAAATACCCCTCCTTATCTTATTGAATTTCTTATTTTTGAAATGATGTCAAAAATTAAGATTAGTTATCACTAAATTCCAGCAAAATTGCAAATGTGTTAGCAGTTAAATCTTGTTTACTGTGGTTTAGCAGTAGTACATTGGAATCCTTCCTCAATATTCAAAGATAGATCAAAATTTGCTGTGAATTCAATGTTGGTTTTCATTGCACTAATAAAATTTATCCACCTTTCTTTGCCTTATCAGAATTGTAAGTTTACATAGAAATATCTAACAGTTACAGTCATAATAGCGACATAATATCAATGTGAATGTCACCTTTCTGTTGGAGGTCTGGAATAATGATCACTTGGATATGACACAGGGGGAGGAGCTCTGTAGGGGTCGTGATGTCCAGGTGCTGCATGCGGCTGAAACAAGTAATTGAAAGTGCAAATATAGAACATTCAATTATCAGGTAATAATCATTTTTTTTTAAATAGCAAAAAGAATGAATGCATTTATGTTTATATATACTTATATGTTCATTTGATTCTTACCATAGTTGGGGGTGGTCCACCATGTTGGGGTGGGAAGAAGGCTGGGTTGACATGAGGGGCCGGGGCTGGGGGGTGTCCAGGAGGGGGGATAGAAATCGGGGGCTGCTGGTGAGGCATTCCTGAAAAGAGAAGAAACCAACATGTACTCATCATATCTACAAAGGATCTCAGCTATTCCTATGACTAAATGGGATCTCACAGGCTGGGACTTCCTTTGCATCAGCTAAACAAACACATTATATATATTAGTAGAAACAATCACATATCTATGTGCCTCTCAGAGAGAGAATTCTTCTTGTATCTGGTGTGTTTGGGTTATATACAGTAAAACAGGAGTTAAATCATGAACATTGCTACAACTGTCTGAAGAGAATTAGTTAGAAATTGAGAGAAGTGCCCTACCAGGTCCTGGGGGTCGGGCTCCCGGGGGTGGGACCGGCTGAGGTCCTGGTGGAGGGCCAAGTGGAGGGTAAGGTGCTGAAAGGAACAGAAACATTACAGAAACTACGGGTAATACACGGTTCAGTTTGTGATTTATGGTGGCTAATATTTGGTTAATACTTCCATGGCAAGAGTGTGAGCAAATATTTAGCATGCAGAAAATTTTTGTTTAAAATAAAAATTATTATAAATAACCAAATAATTAGCCTCCACAAATGAGAATGAATATCTCCAACAGTGCTAGAACTAAATGTTAATAATAATTGTTAACTTTTCATTATAATACATAAAGTAATCTGAGATTTGAGATATCTATGATCCTGAAAGTTCAATAAAATAACCACTATTTTGAACTTTCGCCATGTTGAAGTGGATATTCTTGTTTATCTTTTGAAAGGAAGACTTGCATTTAATTTCTTATTGATTTTGCAAAAGGGAAAACTTGCAAACAAGAAGACATTTTTGTCAAAGAATAGTTATGAACTTACAAAATTCAAACTCTTAAAATAAAATACCATGATATATAAGAAAGCCTACACTGGAATATAAACTTGGTGCTTATTACCACCTATTTTTCCTGCAAACCTTTGAAACAAAACCTCACCTTCACATTAGCAACATTCACATCACCCATTATCCACATTTACCATATGTTGCCATCATGCAATATCTACACATGCTTCCCCTTTAATGCCGTTCCCCAACACCACAGCATTAATACCCGTTTATATCTTTAACAAATTTCAGTTATGTGTTTCAGGTAATGGGCCATATGCTTTTAATCTGTCTTCTATATACCATTTCAGTGTGGATATTACCATTTCTTAGGTTGAATTGACAAAAAATAGCCCTTATAGAGAATCAGAGACTGCTTTTAAGAAGGCACAACTTACTGCCTGGAGGTGGAGGCTGAGTAAAGACATCTATAAATAGTAACACAACATTAAACACTCCAAACACCTCTCAAAATAAAGATAGAAGCCTTCAACTCTGTATTAGCAACCAGTGAAATGTGATGTAATAAATGGAAAATAAAAAACAAAAGAGATCAAGATATTCAAACAAGGTATTAACCTTGATATTTAAAACATTGGTTAATAGTTTTAAACTACTGCATAAGTTTTCATAAATTTAAATATTACCTTTTAAATTTTAATAAGGATAAAGAATAATTCTGTAGAGATGAAATAATTCCACTTTTCAAATAATTCCCTCAGTGATAAATATTACATGTACAATTCCTAAGAAGTGATAAAAATTCACCAAAATGATTCCCTGTCATTGAATGTATTTGCAGTGGGCATGCTAAAATGACACCTGCTCATATTGTTCTGTTAATATGGCAAATTCTGTTAGTAAAAGCTAATAGTGTGAATATTTCCTCTGGAAAAGGAGTTGTTACAGGCTCTGATTGATCTCTTTCATAGTTTATACTTCATAATTCAAGTGCAAAACTAAATACATGAAGACGTAAAAACATTATAGAGCATGAAAAATAAATTCCCATTTTATTTTCTGTGTCGTTTCAAATCTACATGTAAAGGTGCCTTGTAAAAAATATATCTTATCTTGCATGTGAATAAAAAATGAAACACAATGAAATCTTACCTGGTCCTGGGGGTCTGTCCCATTCAGGTCTGGGTGGGGGACCCCTGGGGTCAGCTGGGGGTGGTCCCCTTATTGGTGGTGGTGGGCCTCTCATCATCTGAAATCAATGAAAATGAATGTCACTGTACAGAAAATTAATCCAAAAATTAACCAGTACATTCCACAGGCACCTGAAGTTTGGATACTTCTACTACCCCCCCCCCCCCAAACCCCTTTTTCTGAATTTCTTTAGTTGGGATAATTTCTTCAAAATGTGTGAATCCATCAATTAAATATGGGTGGATAAACAGAAAATTCACAAATTTTCAAGAAATTATTTTAACAACAACAAATCAGAAAAAAGGGGAAGGTTTAGGGGATGGCAGTAGTATCAATACTAAGTCCCGAGCCACATTCCAGTTTTAGACTTTAACACTTACCACAGCTGGAGGGGGACCCAGAGTTCTTGGAGGGAATCCTGGTGGGAACTGCACCTGTGGGGGAGGACCAGACACCGGTGGCATACCTGTACAATGAAAAAAGAGTTGAGTTTCCCTTTAGTCTTCATTACATTTTAACATCGCAAACATAGCAAAAGACAAAGTATTGCACAATAAAATGGATTGGAATGCTTAAATTTTCAAGAAAATACGTATTTATAAAAATCAAATTAAATTGTTTTAAACCAAAAACTGTTTCAGCAACATCAAGTTTTCCCCTACCACCCCCACCTCATGTGGCAGCATTGAAAAGGGGAACCCTTTTCACAAAAGATACTGTAAAGTTAAGCAAAGCAGGGGTTTATCAGTAATCGTCTCATGAGCAAAGAATCGGTCCAGTTCATAATCAAAATTCTTTTCCAATTGAGCTGCATAATTTTCCACACATTGTTGAATAGTACATTAAGATTGAGGGCCTTACCTGGCATGATCGGGGCACCAGTCGGGGGTGGACCTGTGGGTGGGGGCCCTGACACGGTTGGGCCGGAGGGCCTCTGTTGCTGGCGATTCACAAACGGCTGCTTCTGTTGGGTCCTTGATGGACTGTGACTTCTCTGGTGACCTTTGTTTGTATTTCCTAAAATATATGGAAGTTGGTACCGTTCAATTTGTCCTCATCAAAAACAGTTGTATATGTATTTTACAATTTTTTAGAAAAAATTTTTGGCTGTAAAACCATCCTCTAATGATAACTCTACTTTTAACTTAAAACTAAATCTAGGCATTGAATTTATCAACAGACCTCTTTCTAAACTAAATGGATAACAAAGCACCTTATGAGAAATTATATTTTGTAAAAGAGAAAAAATAATGTAATTTCGCTTCAACAGAACCTCTTAATAATCTTTCAAACAAAAATACAAATATAGCAAGTATATAAATGGGTTTTTTATGTCATTGAAATAATAAAATACAATTTCCTAATACAAAATTTGAAACAAAAAGGCAGTTCAAATTGCTTCAAATTGCTTCAAGTTATTGATCATTTTATCATTTGGGGTCAGTTGAGTTGATTTCCTACCATTCTGTGCAGGAGGCTCTCCTTTCCGGGCCTGGGCCTCAAACTGACTCAAGGCCTGTCTGTTACAGTTAGAGATTTGTGGCACCTGTCCATGTATCTCCTTCTTCGGTAACTTCTCAAAAATCAATCGAGATGAATTGTCAGAACCAACGACAACAACAGCAAACCTATTTAATGAAAAAAAAATTGCTCAATGATCTTACTTTCTCCACTGATAAATAAATAAATGCAGTTTCTACATTTTTCCTTAGTGTTTAATCTAAAGCGAACTAGCGTGGCGTGGCGCCATGCCCCATTTTATCAGCGCCATGCCCTTTTTCCAAACGCCATGCCCTTTTAATAATAAATAAAATTGATGCCCTTTTATTGAAAGTAAATTTAATTCAAAACCACCATTGCCCTAGCCTTTGTTTTGATTGCAAAGTTAACCCAAACTTGCTGGACTTCACGCACGAGTGACCAGAGACAATAGACGATACAGGTAAACTGGAGAGGCCCAAGCTGAGGGGGTATACACAGCTGTCCTGTATAAATGGGTGATTTGACACCTAATTACTGGTACAATAATTTGATAAATAACAACTGAATTATCTCCTTGAAAATTAACACTGAGACATCGTAAGGTTATCTATAAATCGAATTAACACAAAAGAACATATTTTATGGAGATAATTTGAAATTTTAACACTGAGACACCTAAAACCATGTTTAGACTAATGAAACATTTTAATAAAAATCTCGATGTGAAGTTTTCCTATTCTTTTTTAAGCTTTTAAACAATCGTAAGATTAACCAGAATTTTCTCTGTTTCCCCAAAAAACGTAACTCCTCTTGAAGAATGCAGAAACTTAATTCATAATAAAATATTGTTATGCAGATTTTAATGCAAATTGGTTTTTTTAAAAGCTTAAAACAACAATTTCAATATCGAAATTTCTGTGGTAAAAAGGGTTTAATAATTTTGCCATCAGTTGTCTACATATTCTCTTTTGACTGAGAAGTGGACAGGCATAGCCTACACCCATGCTAAGCCTGTTCACTTCTCAAAAGAGAAAACTTCTACATTATACATGTCCTATGATTCAATACTGGATACAGATGTGTGTAAGTTCACATATTACATAAAGCCTAAATGAAATAAAGAATTTTTAATGCAGTATACTTTAAAACTAGTCAGACCAATGCCATGACTGCATGTCCTAAGGGATAAAAATAAATGTAAATCAATTTAAGAAAGAAAAAAAAATTGAAAATAAAATTTTGAATAAGACTCATGTGAATGCAAAAGCAAATCACCCTATTTATTGTTCAATAATCTTGTTTCATTACAGATTTCCAGGTCACACTTGATTACAATGCAAAATTTTCCTTAAAATACGCTTGTTTCAAGGATTCATGATTTATAATATTACCGCAGAAAAAGGTGCCCCTTTCAAGGTTTTATAATATTTACCGCGGAGAAAAGTGCCCTTTTCACCATTATTTAACATGCCCTTTTCAAATCCTAGATTTAACACTATTCCTTTATGATTTTTATAAAGGGCATAGTATAAATTTGTCATCATTCTACACATTAATGTAAATCATATTTCCAATGGACTGCCTTTACTTCCTCTTTTTAATATGCTACTTTGTAATCTGAAAATTAAGCTTCAGAACTTAACACAACTTTCCAAATGTTATCAAACATTTCATGTCATATCTACCCTTTAGACTGTCCATTTGCTCTATTCTCATAAAACTTGATTTCCACCAAATCTGTTACACCTATGGCTGCCAAAGAATCAATTAGGTCCTGGTCTGTTGTCCACTGAAATACAATAAAATGTTCACCATATTAGTACATAATTGAAAGTGAACCAGTAGATCCTGTTGTAAAACTCACAGCACATAAATACATAGAAAAGGACAATTGAGTGTGGGAATAAATATGTGAAACATAGTACCTTGATTACCTTCATTTCCCAAATAATCAAATAAACCATGGGAATATTGAAGCTGGGGTTTTTTTTCTTTTGGCTATTTGAATTTTTTAAAGTAAATAACTTCTCATATAAACAAATTTTCCCTGAAAGTTACCAGTTTCAGTCTTTGAAAAAAAAAAAAAAAAAAACTAACAAGTCTGATGCCCTACTCAGGAAAAGTATCATGTGGGTGTATGTAAACTTAATATCACATGAACTTGAACGGCTTGCTATTTTTTCAAAACTGTTTATTTTAGGTTACTATAGTAGCTTTATATCATGAGTATAATGGTAAAAAGTACACTTCTGTTCATTTTTCAGACCATGTTCCTTGATACATGTAGTATTGTTCAGGATATCAAGTGCAATGACGGTTGGGTAAATGTATGAAATATACAAGTTAGTTTAACAGCATCTGTTAATTATTCTCTACAATTAGATCAAGCAGATTAATAAAGATGAAGTATGCATGCTTGTTATAATTTTCTTTATCTTACCCAGGTAAGATTCCCCACATAGAGGCTGATTCTCCGTCCTGTGTAACCAGAGGGAACAGTTACTGATGGTGTCGTCTTTGTCGGTGTATCTGGCTCTTGTTTTACCTAAGGAGTACCGTGTAAGAGAAATTCTTTAGAGCACAACAACTATCAAACTCAAACAAACATTATGTCATATTTAGGAAATTTATATGCTAACAAAGTCACATTTGAAGTATTTTTTGGCAAGCAAGGTTCAAGTAACATTAAATTTACCTCTGCATTATCACCACTAGAGGGAGCTGTGATCACATCATTGTAAAGATCATCATCTGCATTGAACTCGTTTTCCTGTTGGCAAAATAAAAAAAAATGTTAAATGGAAACATTAGAACTATCATCATCAATAGGAGACTGTTTATGTACACGATCTATGGAATCATAAAATTTAAAGCAGCGTTCAATCAATCAAATTATTCATTTCCTTCTTGTATCTTTTGTAGGTTTAAGGTGTTTGTTTATTTTGTATCAATAACATGTGTACGCGTGGTTACAAAACAGCTGAGATAATTAATCAACTCAAATTTGTTGAATTTGTCATTTATGAAGGCCTAGTTTTGCAAATAAACAGAAATGCAATGGTCACGCTTTGCTGCTTGCACGGGAAGTAAAAAAAAATGTAGGGTGAATGAATAAGAACGCTTCTCAAAGTTACCGATAAAATAAATATAATAACATCGTAAATCGTATATTTGCTAGATAACAAAGTTTACCTGATCAAAGCCTTCTTCTAAATTGTCGTACAAATCAATATCCACGCCATCGCCCGCCATTTTGTCCTCTTCGCAGAAATAAAAGTCTAAAGTCGAAAACGAAACTGGACGTTAAACCGGAAAAAGGGACGGGAGATAAGCGTTAGTTAAGCGGTTTAGAAGAATGGCTAATGAACATATTGAAACACCATCAATCATTTAATATGCAAAAATATGAAATTAGAATATTGTTTTTACCATTCAGTCAATTATAAATTAAGAAGAATCGGGTTCAGTTGACTTTCCCAATGGAATGATCTCAGCCTGCTCAGTGACCTTAACCCATTCAATCCAAATGCAGTTGTTTTGATACGAACAAAGCCTTATTCTTTTAAGGTATGTAACCTTTATAAAATAATCAAAGGAATGACCGAAAATCTGCAAGCAAAGCTCGACACTGCAGTGCTTATAAGCTACCTGTAATAATACATCCATCTCCGATTTTTTTTTCAGCTGCCACCCCCCCCCCCCCTTTCCAAAAAGGGAGCATGCTACATTATTGCAGCTACTACTAAGCATAACATTAGTGCATTCATGGTGCAGTGAATTTTTTATTTTTTTCATAATGCACACCTCGACTTCTTTCGTCTCCTTCCTCATCATATGAGCTTACAGTACTTTTTATGTGAACGGAAGAGGTAGAACACGAACATTTTTGTGACTTTTTAAATCAATTTATATCAATTTGTATACTGTCACAGAAAAGTGGATGTGCCAGTTTCCTTAAACATACATTTTAATTTAGAGGGAGGGGGCGTCTTTAATTTTCCGTCTACACGACTTACAGTAATCAACAATAACGATAACAATGTACTTTCGCTCACTTGAAATGAATACTAAGTATATTCATAGAGAGAATAAGATGATATATACATTTACAGTGTATTTACCATCTCTTTGATGATTATACGAGCTATGATTTAGGTATGTATCGACCGTTGCAAAAAAAAAAAAAAAATGAAATAAACCTGCTCACGCCTGCTTAGTATTTTTTTCTGAAATGTTTGCTAGTGGCTACCTTCATACCCCCATGAACCATCGAAGAGAGCGTCTTAGTGTTTAAATACATGTATTTATATAGTATTTGATTCGATATTTGTCGCGTTGCAAGAAATGAGTGTGCTTAAAACATAAAATCAATATCTTTGGATTATAATCATATTTTTAAAAAATCCATAACCAAAATTAGAAATGACATCATTAATTATTGGTGACGCATGTAGTCATGATTACTATTGGTTTCTATTCTAGAGAGTTTCGAAGTCTCCAATTTGTCCCACCACAGAGTTGTTTGGCTTACCAAATTCAGTAAAGGGATTCAATCACACATACGTGTATTCTCTCTCTTTCTCTCTCTCTCTCTCTCTCTCTCTCTCTCTCTCTGCATGATGAAGCACACAGCAGTAACCATTAGAGCATGCACTCTAAATCCGCAACAAGGCGCTTATCTCCTGCCTATTTAACAGACTGGGTGCGTTATCCATTTCTTTCCCTTGATCACAGAATTTCGATTAAACCGAGGACATTTTATGGGTGGCCGCCACTGTTATTTAATATGTTTTTCACAATTAGTCAAATTAACACGCATTTGTCAAAACTTTATTCATGGGTTATACCAGAAAATTTATGACTTATATAATGTCGCTCTGGCCCTTTGATTGCTGTAGAACCTAATGAAATTTTAAATTTGGAGGCGTTTTCACAATAAAACTCAACACCGTAGACTGATCCTGCCCTCCAGATAAGAACTGGCGGTTTATATTCAATTTCCTCTACCCGGAATTAACATGTGAATATATTAACATAGTCAGATGCATTCAGATAAATGTATAATCAAGTCTAATGGCATTTTATAATGTACAGCAATATCTCAGAGAGAGAGAGAGAGAGAGAGAGAGAGAGAGAGAGAGAGAGAGAGA
>WFKH01011801.1:15501755-15536961 GCA_016163765.1 Magallana hongkongensis
GAGAGAGAGAGAGAGAGAGAGAGAGAGAGAGAGAGAGAGAGAGAGAGCATAATTTCCATGCAAATATGATGGGCATTTATCAGAACTATAAACTAAACTGAATACATGCCGTTATTGCATAATATAATATTACATGTATTCGCTATGTGACGTTTTCAGTAAGTACCACTGTCAAGTCAGATCGTTTCATATGGCAATTATTTTGCAATAATTGTTAATATATATAGAATCGTGCCTGATGGAAAAAAAAACCTCAGAACAACAGCAAGAGAATCTTTTCGATTTCAGTCATCTGCTAAGAAACTGAGATATCGTAGTTTAGGCTGTACGAGCGTCTACACGTACATATTGTACCCTTAATAACATGCAGTGACCAATAGCTCCATCGCAAGTATCGAAACACTTAGTACAAACCCATTCCTAAAAATATTGTGCATTTATCGTTTCTATGGTGATTTGCGTTGGAATCCAAACTTGTGCATTTATCGTTTCTATGGTGATTTGCGTCGGAACCCAAAACTTCACGCCAAGTTGAACATTTCTGGACACATTCAGAAGCCTTTATTGAAATTGTTTATTCATTCAGTACTCGTATATATATTTAAAAAGTATTGCAAATTTATCACGTTTTTGATTAGTAAATTTGGTATGATGCAACTACGAGGAGTTCGAGCCGTTTTATCTCGGCATATCACATGTAGACTCGACAAATTATCAATCAAACATGGCTTAACAATTTTTTTATGCACCAGTTGATTTGTTTTTAAATTCATATGCAGGGTTTTAATACTAAAAAAGTTTGTGGCAGCCTACATTCTTAATCAACGATAAACCGAAAATAATTAAGATGCAAAAAGATCAATGATAAATGAAAAGATAACTATACTAAATAGTGTATTATATTGTGAACTACTTTACAGAGTGCTATCTTGTCAATGTTACTGTTACTACAATCGACTCAGGAGGACGCATCTGAACTCTCTACATCATCCGTGAAAGCTCTCTTCAGAGAGAGAGAGAGAGAGAGAGAGAGAGAGAGAGAGGGGGGGTTAAGGATGTCATTGTAGGGTTACATAAGGTGAGATACATATACATGTAGAAGACTAACTGTATATTTGTACACAGTAGTATAAATCACTTTAGCCATGACTTTTAAATATACAACGTATACATAAAGACATTAGTAATCTTACTAAATAGCGGCCTTAATCTCAGATCTCAGTTAAAGATCATACATGTAAATCTTTTTTTTTCTTTAACCTTTCATGGTAATAAATTAAATTTCAGAAAACGTTTTCCTCAATTATTTTCATTGTAGAGTGTAAATCAACATTTTTTATATTCTTAAGTGATTTAATAATGTTTTTTAAAGACGATCTTGAAGAATAGTGTATCTCTTTAGAATTTGGTGCAAGCATTGAGTTTACAAGGAACTGCATCGATTTTCTACTCAAATTTCTTCAACTTTAATTGAGCAATGACATGATCTAACTAAATGATATATCACCTTTCATTAACGTTTATTGAGAACTTCAACATCCAGGAGATATCAGATCATGGTCTTTTACAAAGCGTGGCCATCCTATACAAAAGTGACGGCTTTGTTGATAAAGGAAACCTAATATTGTATGTCTAGCTGGATGAATTCCCCAGTAGCCTTCGGTTCGATTTAAGCGAGTTGTTGAAAGCTTGCTCATTACGGCTTGTAATTGTCAAATTTGTTCCTAATGCTGTACCCATCTGATATACTTGATAGAAAAACCATAAACAGAAGCTCCCGCCGGCAATAGCGAACCTTCGAAATGATTGAAACTTGCTTTGCTAATTAGAGGCTATAAGGTTTCTCACAGGTCAAATCCACTCCACCCTTTCGGTAAGGCAATCTCTCTCGATGTTAATCCTTGGTAATTCTTCAGTGACATATGATGTCCATTCTCTTTTCCGGATTTCTTGGGGGGAAGGGAAACTGATTCAACAGACACAACGCTGATAATTGTACTTGCAAAATAAAAAAGAAATTTGGAAAGAAGAGAGAGGAAAGCTTGGCACGATTAATTGAGTGTATAAATATTTTGGTTGGGTTTTACGAGCAATATACTAAACTGTGAGGATTGTTAAAAATATCACGGAAGAATATTTGGAAGGTAAGAAAAATTAGAAAATAGATTTCCAAATCTAATTAGAAAAAAACACTCGTTAATTCAAAGTGACAATTTCTAAATAGTTCTCTTTAAGTATATTACAACAAAACGCAATATTTTCTTTGAATGTTAATATATGTTCTGCAACAAATTATTGTTATTTGCCAACGATTTGCGAGTGTTCAGAGGAAAAAAAACCCAAGTTGCTACAATACTGACATGATCAAGAACTATTCTGAGTATTTCCTTATCAAACACTTGCATTCGGAATCACCGAAGAAAATTACAGGTAATAGGTTTATTTTCAGAATGTTGAAATGTTTAAACAGATGTTCAATTATACTGTGAATTATTTGCTATTTTGTTTATCATTGGCCTTCTCTTTTTTGCAGTTGCATTTTTGGGGGTAAAAAGGCACATGGGATCCTGATTGTATTATTGACCTCCATGAACTTTCGCCATATTGTTCGGTCAAATTAACATCTACATTGAGGGAGCTCTAGATAGCCGGTCAGGGCGACATCGCCATGTTGTACGGGCCATGTTGTCTATTAATGACTATCCTCAGACTTTTGTACAAACACGTGTGCGGAGATCTTTTAAACCAATTATTACAATTATACTTTTGTAACAGTCCTTTTTTGAGATCCCTGAACTCAATCGTTCATATATGAATGCTGAAGGTTGAAAAAAAAATAATTAAAACACTGGAATCCTATTTATCCAGGTGTCCCATACAAACCTTTGTTTTCTATTGCTTTCTTGTATCAAACAGTATATGAAATGTCATACTCATAAAAAAAAATACACAAAAATTTTTTGGGGTAGAAATTCTTTTTGTAAAGTAATCATAAAAACCTTGAATGATTATGGGAAAGCAAATATTTTACGGCTTATTTATAAATCTGATTTTAAAATATTTGCTTTCCCATAAGGATTGGCGAGTGTTGCGGAAACGAACATGTCATTTGTGTTTAGCCTCTCCAAATAAGTACCCCTTTCACCGAGTATTAGAAAGTTATGAAGTTATATTGTATTACAGACCCTTCACTTATCTGTCTAGGCATGTGAAAAGCACTGGATTGGCACTTCATTACTTTTAAAGAAAACTGTTAAATAATATTTGACTGTCGTTGCATTCAGTAATGAGCATATAAAGATACCCTGTCTCTAATCATCTAAAATGATTGACTCCCCTAACTAGCAGATTAGGTATTTAAGACGTTCACGGCGTTCAATTTACAGCATTAGATGCTGAATTCCATTCGAAAGTGACAAAAGAATTTTGAACTTAATTTTGTCAGATAAATATCTTTAGTGGTGAAGCCGAAAGGGAAATGTGTAATGCACTGTAAAAGCTCTGAAGAACGGAACAAGCGGAACTCTTCTGCAAGTCTATTGTGTAAAGCTCATAGTCTGGAAATCTACCGTTTATTTTTTTTTCACCCATTCAAAAAATAATTTGATAAGACGTTCGATGTCATTCCAAAGAGAGTTTAAACTGAATGAAATGGTGGCATTTTGTCAGGTACATATTATTAAAAACTGGCGTAGAGAAGAAGAGAAAACCACTAATTTTGACGACATATACTGTCAATTGTCTGATACACTTTTAATTATCTTGAAAAATCATCTGATGAAAGGAATTTGAAATATTTTGTAATCTGTTTAAAAGAACTCCACTCTACTTCATTGAGTCGACAGAGTCTAAAACCCCGAAATAATGTCGCCTTACCAGAAATACAAGGTTTCCCTCGGACTAACGTTGTATTGTTTTTACATGGAACATGTTTGCCTCGTTTATGGTGTCTCGCCTGACAGTAATGGTTTTCACAAGATATCCAGTGTTTACATGAAAATTCCTGTTATTTTTCAGTAATCAAAAGAAAATGTATATGTAAGATAGGACCCGAGAAATAAGAAGAGGAATTGATAGAAAGAGACCAGCAGCCAATCAGAATTCTCCAGAGATCATGAGGTTTCCTGTTGTCACCCTATCAAGGATCACGAAACATCCCACCCGTGGATAGACGAGTGATGTCTGGACTTTTGTACAGTTTCCAAACGTTATTACGTATATATATTTAATAATTACCGATTTACCCCAAATGTTGAAGGATCACGATGGAGACCCGGATGCCGTTGGTAATATTACTAGAAGGTAAGTACCATCAAATTCTGTGAAATTTTTCATGTTAATTGTCCTCCGTTTTAAATGCGTTTAGTAAAATATGCAATTTTTTTCTCAAAATTTAAGAACAAAAGATACAACTTCGTCTTCTGAATAAGGTCACTCTTGTTTGGCTTTGCAAAAGTCCTTTTAAATATTCACTGTAATATCTGCAAAACAATTGTAAACCTAAAGATTATATGCTCATTAATGAATCAAAATTAAAAAAAATTGAATTGAATATTTTCTAACTTCATAAAGTTTTCCATTTTCTCAAACAATAGAGAAAAGTTTATTTGCAACAAATTACAACATCTTCTAAAACACTCCTCTCTCTGCCCTCTATTTGGGTGTTTTAATAAACGGTTTGATATAGTCAGGGGTTCATTATAATTAACGATTGTTTATTAAGTCAAACTTGTCTGAGAGTAACTCAACTTAGAGTATTACATTATTTTAAAAAGTGTAAACCAAAAATAAATAAATAGATAAAGATAAAATGCGGCTTTACTTGTGAGCATGTAATCTGAGCAAGAAAATGACAATGCCTGCTCAGAATATCAAAACCGATAAAATTCTTTTAAGAGATCATAATAAAATAAAACTAAAATTTATAGTGCAAAAAGGATGGGATAGGCAACTATTTGAATCAAAATCTTAGTGGTTATATTAAAGTAAGTTTTATCCAAAGTACCTAGTGAACATGATAGATGCTAGAAGAGAGTGTTTCTATGCAGCTAGATTCTCTTCATTCAGAATAAATACTCTGTGATAAAGAATGCATGCTGTACTGTATGGACTTGAAACCTTTTACTTATACTCACAAATATACAAAAAGCATCAATGTATACGTTTATGGCAAATGGATATTAAAATTCAGTATTTAATTCACTTCTAGATACGTACATTTCTATTTCATATGAATGATGCCAATCTTAATTTATCTGTTTTACTCAAAATATCCATTTTTAGCCTTTTATCTAGATCATGATCTGTTGATTTTAGATTTTAGATAAGATTGGTTGTGTTGACATATATTAATTTTGTTTCGAACTTCATTTGTTCACAATTGCAAACTACATGTATATAGGTTGTGCTTTTCTTAAATCCGAAATAAACGAATACAAATAACACTTTGAGAAAAAAAAAATGTTTGCATGAACACATGGACTGCAAGTTTAAATGCCTACAACCAATATGGTTGTCAACTGACAAAAGAATATTTCTGTCAACTATATTTCTGACAATTTAAAATCAAGATGGTGGAATGTATTTGTTTACATTTCACAAATATAATAGTCCAGATGTTTGCACGTCTTGCCCAGTTGTTAGTAATTCTATAATCTACATGCATTTGGAAAACGTCTGTATAATTTGTTTTTACTGTTATTGGAAATCTTGCTTTCCACTGGTGTCAATGCCAGCGCGCAATTTCATGTGACAGTTCATGCGACATCTTCTGGAAACGCATTCGACATGAATATCTTGTCTACAATTGATACCAGTGTCTTGACCAATAACACATATTTGAACACTATATATACATACAATGACTGTATTGCAAGTCAAGAATGTTTGACTCTGTTTTTTCTTTGCATGCAACTTTCATTTTCGTTATATAATTAAATATCATTATTTTAAGAATTCTTTGAATTTCACGCCATTAATCTTTGACATGTTTTTGGACACACAAAAACTTAAACAGAATGATATCGGTTTCAGCAAATTATATCAATTTGCACGGTGAAAGCAAAATATAATGATATTTTTCTTTATCGAGTGTCAGTTGAAAATTGTGAATTCTGGATAGTGAATAGGAAGTTGACATTTTGACATGTAATCGACTAAAAAAGCACAACAGATCAGCCAATTACTTCTATTAGAGACTAAGTGATAAAAGTATATAAAAACTGTACTTTTAACTATAGCTAAATAGACAGTAACTTCCGGGATTCTCAAACAATATAAAGTGTCTAGGTGATAAATTACCAATCTAATTTAAGGCATGGAATATTAGATGTTACAACTCCTTAGAACAACATGTACATTCTATAAACACAATTTTGAATCTATTACAGGCAAATGAATTCAAACCGATACAACCCTGATCACAAATATAGATTAATCTATCACAGTTCCTGTGTTTGGGTGTGAAATACCAAGATAATCAGTAAAATGACAATTTGTTGATTTAAAATAAGGACTTTAACTGCAGGAATGATTTATGGCACGGGAAAGCGTTTATGCCAGTTTACTTGTTCAAACCTTTATTCCAAGGGTACTCTAAAACCATAACCAATCGATAAAAATGATATATTGATGGTTTCCATAAATAATAGTATTTATTATTCTTGGAATTAAGATGACAAACGAAACATACTAGAAAAGACATTGCTTATACAAGTTCTAGTAATCAGTTTTAATAAATTTGAAATGAATGAAACTTGATAATATTGTACCTGACTTCACTATTGTTTATCTACTAAAATGATGTCCGAAGAGGCATACGTAATGTAAACATATTGAAGTCGAATTTCATTTTTTTAAAACAACAAAACATCTTTGATATTGAACACTTAAAATAGTAAAATGAAACAAATTGGTTAGGTGGAAAAAAAACCAGAATCTTGTCTCGCTCTTTTTTTGGAGCACTTTATTCCTTGGTTGAGCTCTGTTCCAGTGAAACATTTGTAGGACCGAGAGAAGTGACAACGAAGAACAATTCGACAGAAAGTCTTCACGTCAATATGGGAGGATGATTGATTGTCGTGGGAGGCGGTTGAATGACAAAATTCTTAAGAATCTCATAAAACTAATCAATTTTCTACTTATGTTTGTGTTCAACTATCAATTTACTTGTAATGTTAATTATATTTCACGATATCACATAGGACAATGCTCTATAAAACATGTCCTACACTGTGTTGGCATGACGAAAGCATATTTATGACAGTCTGATAAAAATATAATACAGAAAACAGACCAGAAAAAAAATTCAAACGCGAACAAGCAAATGCATGGATATCAATATAATAACATGTATACTTTTTATATTGGCACAAGATGAGTAGAGTTTCACAGAGAAATAATAAGTTTTGTCAGATAACAACTTACAAAATGCTTTATTTCATATTTCTATTTTCAGTAATGTTTCTTCAAACGGTTGACTGTCTGGACGACAACTATGTGCATATTAATTTGAAATCGGGCGTGGTAAAGGGATACAGCCCTTTTATCTCCTTTTTAACCTCCCCCGTGACTTCCCCTGGCTCCCGGTGCGATAAGCAAGTGGTTCTAAGGATTGACTTTTCCGGAAAATATCATGGAGCCAAGTTTTTCTTGGACTATTCGGAACCCCCTCGATTTTGGACTTTGGATATTTCCGATTCTCCGACGGGGGATGGGTATGGAGGTGACCATGGAACCACGAGTAACATGGCTGAGACTCAGATTCATAACAAACAGTTACGAGTTTATGGGAATGACCTTCCGGGACACATGGATGCATCTTCCAATGGAGGCTTGTTAATTCATACCACGGATAATTTTGTGAAAAGAGGATCCCGTGTAAAATTGGATATAAGTGATGAAAGAATACAATGGAAGTCCGGAAAAATAAAGGATTTTCTCGAATCTAAGTTTTTGTTTACCTTAAATGGGCAGGAACCTTTATATGGAATTAAGGATAACTTTCTGTATGTTGGTTTGAACAGAGTCGTGGCAGGAAATTACAGGAACGGGAGTGGGTTGTGTGACGTCACCATTTCCTTATATTCCTTTCCAGGTACGTTAACTACATGAATATTAACCATCACTGTATGTAGACTTAAAGTACACGCATATCCAAAAATATTTAATCATAACCAGCTGTGTATGGGTAAATGTTGTGACCCCTGTGGTTTACAGTATTGTCCGCGGAACTTGATTAATTTCATACTCATGCGCTCTGTGTACATTAATGATACTCACTTGAACATTCCAATGCACAAGTTACCAAGACATCTTGTACAATGACGCAACCAAATTAAGCCGAAAGTAACTTTTAAATGCACATTGTTTTGTCATTTCACCAAAGGGGACAATTTAATATATATATAATAGTTCCAGAGAAAAGAACAAGCAATGCTCGATTTTGTAAACAAGGTTTCAAAGGTTTTGATCGACTGTTTCAGTGATTAAGAACGATGAATTTAATGTCAAACAATAACAATCAATTTCAACTATTTCAACACACAAATGTACAATAAGAACAGTTCCTTGTGCGAATATTTAAAAGATTCTCAAATATTCATGCTAAAAAGCCATAAGCTACAGACTTGTTAAGGTCCTTCCGCCAAAGTCAACTCTCAAATTAATGACCATGTGACTGTTGCTGACACGTTTTACAGAAAAACTTCGTATCTTATGCAGGGAGACGCCCACCAGAAGGTAGGCAGCACACGCACTATCACGTATCACGCTTCAGTGGCATTCATGTTTTGTGGCATATATATAGCTAGCAAGAAATTCCTCCGAACACCCTCAAATCAATTGTTTATTTATTAAAGCTGATATTACCAACTATGTATCATGGGTACCATATTTTTTATCATACCTGAAACATGATAAATAGATGAAAGTGTAATAAAAAGGAAAATAGATACAGTAAATAAATAAAGAAACGGATATATATTTTTCAAGGTTTGAAGCACAGTTTCGGAGCATGCATGTCCACTGCTTATTGTTAAAAAAATACATTTCTTTATCGACTAGTATATTTGTATATCAATTTGTGTATGGATTTTGTTTATTATTTATTTTTAAGTGTGACAAAGAGCTTCTCGTTTGTTTTCAACCAGCACTGTAGTTGATGCGCAAGTATCTTATTGTCCTTTTAATTTTTTTTTCATATTTTAATTTTAACGCTTTTTTCGGTTTAATCAGTATACATATTGTACACATGTCAGATTTAAGAACCCATGCTCATGACTTTTTATGCATGATGTAAGTTATAAGATGTTTTACAAATAGAAGTCTTAACATATTTGACACATTGCGTCTATCACAATTGTGTAGTAGGTCGGGTTTTTCTTTTCAGGGGGATGGCATATGCACATGATTTGATTTATTATCCTACGGCAAAAGTTAAATAAACATTCATTAGTCCACTGTAAATATAATGTCTTCTCAGACGGAGATTTATGCGATTTTCATTAATTGGGGAGTTCGATGTGTTGAGATGAAAAGCGAAATCCACGAAAAGAAAAGAAGGGGATTGCTTTGGAATTGCTCCAAACTGTTTTATCTCCAATGTTTAGTCTATAACAATGTTTTTAAGGAAACCACTTATTTAAAGACTTAATTAGTAGGACGTGAGTCGATATATGAATTTTGAAGCATTTGACTACGCTATTGATAACTTTTTAAAAATGTGCTCCTTTTGCATCGGATGCAAGTAATTCTGTGGATATCCGAAATAAGTTGAAAAATAAGACAGCGTATGCTGTATGAATACCATGTTTAACATAACACCTCCTCTCATTGTTTGCATGGCAGCATTATCACGTGTCACTGATCCATCAGTGGTTGTGCATTATGATTAAAATCCTGCATAAGTATGAAGTATAAGTTAATTAAAGTTTTCAATTTGTTCTGCTATTTTTTTTTTTTTTTTTGGGGGGGGGGGGGTAGATTTTTTAAACAGATTCAAGTTTCAAGATTGAATAAAAATATCTAAATGTCTTAAAATTATTATTAGTTTTTCTAATTCTATACTGCACAGACAAATATAGATTACACCTTCATTGAGAAAATGCCGGATTACCATTTGGCTCATCGTGCTCGGCAATAATCAATCAAGAAGCAATTTAAACGATATCACTCGCGCAGCTCATCTCGGCTATAAGAAGTTTCCTCGCAGTTTACACGAAGGCAAGAAGCTTTATGTGCGATCGCAGACGGCCGACGACGCAATTATTATTTTATTACCGTAATTCCCGCCAAGTCAATGGAAGATAAACTTTTTTGCTTATGTATACAGCTAGATTCCATTCTCCACTTACCTCTTTAATACCATAATGAAAGGACGGTATATGATCCATCAAAACAGGTACCGGTGATATGTTATTTATCATTATCGGTGACTAACTACTAGACTACAAAAGGTCATATAAGTTCATATTAAGTCTGTCTAGACGATAAACGGACGTAGAATAAAACTAGTCCGGCCGATCTTTTCGACCATTAGAGGAGATGAGGTGTGTGGCTTGTTTGCCGTAGTAGTATGTGGTCTATCAACGTGTACATTGGGGACCAATCGAACCAGAGAATAACTAGAAAAATGAGTAAGACGTGATCCTCAGCAGCTTAAAGGAAACAAGACTGACGGCATTAGTAAAGTGATTCATGCTGTTTTAGTAGATTTTGTTTTTAAAGTGGATAATGTAACTTAATATTTTAATTCAAGTCGGAATTTTTAAGTATTAAAATGTGATACCAAAATATCTAAAAAATCCTTTAGCTAGAACACTGCAAGATTGTAATAACAATCTTAAGGTATCAATAGCAAATTAACTCTCGGAGAGCCATCAACTTCAATGAACGTATTCTATAGAAATGCATTCAGGAATCTGGTTGTACAGAAATACGAGTCCTAGAGAAATACTGAAGGGGCGGAATAGCCTACATATACCTTCTACCATTTTTAAGTTTGACGTTGAATGGATAAATTGCCAAAAAAAAATTCTGTTACAAGAAAATCTCATCTTATCCAGTGTATATTTCATTTTCGTAATCATCGGTATGACGTGAAGCAATTTCGTATATCTAAGAGAATATAAGTTTTGAATTTTGGTAATGTCTGAACAAGATGCATCATCGATGATGTGAAAGTCGCACTTATTTTTTTTTTCGAACCACTTTCTTAATGACCATGACTGAATTGAAAACCATACATAACTTACGGGGGTAATTCTAAAAAAAAAACATTACCTTTTTATGAAGAGTTATTATTTCGAAAAGAATTTAATTTCTTATACTACTATATTATGTGCTGTGGACGATAATTATTTTCATGTTACTGACAATTTTACGAAATAATTTATTAGGATTGAATTTGTGTTTTATCCTTTGGTTTTTTTTGTTAATAGAGTAAGTTACCATAACCTTGACCTTTTGACAAACGAGAGAGATCAAAATGAATATTCCTTCGATAATTCATCTCGAAGGCATAAACAAGATTTATCACTAAGAAATACATTTGTTACGTAGAGTATATAAGTAAATAAACCATCTAAAACCTACAGAATTAGAAACGATTTTCTCCCATTGTGGTGTTTTGATTCCAAGCTCCTCACAGATGTATTGCGATCCAAGTTGACAGTCTAGTTAGACACGGTTTGACAGTGTAGATCGTGGGGTTTATAAAATGTCGCCTGAAAACTCACGAAGCAGATGTGATACGTCCGACAAGAAACCGAACTTTCACCGTTCTTGCGTTAAAGGCCCTCTCATGCTTATTTCATTAGCAAATAATTGGACAAAACGCTTTTGATACACATCGCTCAGTCTCGATAGAACCCTGTATTTCATTACCGTAGGAGGTAGCATATGACTCTAAGTGATTTTTAATAGCAACACGTCCCTCAAATAACATTTAATTGCTTTCAATCAGGTGTTACAATGGCAATTTTTTGCAATTATTGCTGTAAATAACATCTTTTCTTTTAAGGTATTTTTAGATCATTTACCGTGTTGATAAACGTTCATATTAAGTCAGTATTTAACGCAATGACTGCAACATTTCACCGAATATTGAGAGAAGTTAAAGTAAATATATCTTTGTAGATCAATGAATCGAATATTTTGGGATTTCTGAACGGAACAAATACTTGAAATGCAGAAAACTGTTATAAAACGTTTACTAAACTTTTCATTTAATAGTGCATTTGTTTCTGTGTGCTTCTATCGCCACACACGCACGTTTTTTTATGCTGGGATTCTTCATTCAATTAGGTTCGACCTCAGACGCAATAAAACAAACACGATTGAAGGTCTGCAGACATTCATGATTCTATTGTCACACAGAGCGACCATCTGTGAATATTTCTTTTATTTTTTACATACTGAAACGTGTAAGAGTAGTTTTCACTCGATATTATGTTCGGAACAACTTTTTCTTTCTCTGTGCCTTGGTCCTTCATCAAATAACGTTTTAGGCAAAATTCTGTTTCAAAATATAACAACGACACGGTTACAAGTAAAGGAAATGTCTCTGATTTCTATCATTGTATTGGAATTTATTTAGGGGAGACAGAGACCACGAGAGAGCGTTGTATTGTTTTGTTGAATGTCATGTATCATCGGCCGATTTCTTATTGAAACCGACAGCACACAGAAAATGATTCTAGCTTACTGTGTTGTGAATGAAATTGGCATTTAAAATGACGATGTAGTTTACCCGAGGAAGTGCATTTTGCAGTCAAGACGTGTTTCACACTTGTAAACATACTTTCTATTTCCAATGTGCAGCTTGGGATGCCTTTATAAGAGAGAGGACCTTAAAACCGTCTCTTTCATTGTTGATATAGGAATCCGAAAATGAATTCAATGAGTGATCATACAGAGATGCAAAGATAAAATTTTGTTTTGTCTCGTATGTCTTGGATGAAAAATAAGAAGTTTGCATATGGACCCTATTCTCGTTTCACACTTTTCTGTAAAGTTGTGTGTTTTGTGGCTTTTTGACAACGATGTGTTTCATTGTTACGGCAACTTCACTTAGTAACCAATCGCGTTGAACTATGTCGCTGATGAAATTTTGTGGACATTTATGATCTTTTATTTAAAAGCAATTTTTTTCACGAAAGTCTTAAAAATTTGATGCAAAATGCCACCATCATTGAAAAATGATCAGTTTGTTTCTCCTACCTTTATACCAAAAATATTGATTGTTGTGAGAATATATTCTTACAAAGGATTCTGAAATATTGAGAAAAAAGTGAGCACGATCAGTGGTTTACGGGAAGAGGCAATGACGGCAAAACTCGGTGTCGTCTGTTTGTGTCTGACCTTGGTAATGATGATGGACTTTATGGATTGTAAAAAAAATAGCACCAGGCGACGAAAAGGTATGAGAGAGAGAGAGAGAGTTAAGTTCAAAGTTATAATGGTTTTCTTTTTTAAAATTTCAACTTCATTTCTTCATTGATTCTAATAATATGTATAACAGAAAGTTATATTTTCCACTTTTCCCCATTTTGTCTATCGCACATGTAATATTTTGTATACATTTATTATGTAAGCCCAACAGGCTCTACGCATAACAATGTATCCTGCAGTTGATAAGTGGATTAACCCAAGATCAGATTTTGTTTAAACGGCTTCGGAAGAAAAGGCGCAGGTATAAATTGGCGTTTCCTGTCTCAGTGCTTTAGCACAGTGCAGCAAGTGAATGCAGAATTGAGTCAAATTCTGAAGGTTATAAACAATCTTGCCAGGAGAATATTTGTTAACAAATATAAGGATTTGCCTAATTCGCTATCTTGTTATACACTTCGAACATTGCCATAAGATAACGTTTCTTAAAGATGTCATAACTTACCTTCTATTTTATAGGATGGCTTTATCGTCTGATATATAGGTATAATTAACAGTTGGGATGTATAATTTGGCACCGATGTGGTAGAAAATTGTCATCAGCACACATTTATGAAATTTTGATATCAATCAAAGAAGATCATATCTCCGCGTTTTCTAAAGAGTCCATTTTCTTAATTGATGTTCTGTATGTTAATTCCACTGGTTTGCTTTGAAAAAAGATTTAAATTGAAATTTTGAAGAATTTTAAACTTGCAACTTCGCTTAGCAAATTAAATTGTTGTCAATAAATTAAATTCCTTAGATCAAGTATCGAATAACAAGTTTTATGAGTTGCTGTAAGATTTGAGTGTAACACTATGACCTGTCAAACTCTGAAAGGAAATTACCTAAACGATTTTTTTCCTGAAATTTTTGATTGCTACAACATCAATAGGTTCGTCGGTACTTTGAAGTGAGGATACGACGTCTGTACAGTAAATATCTGTGGTCAAAGTGCCTTTCCTTCTGTACACATCGAACTATGCAAGACATGTTTTTTTTTACGAGAGGCGGTTATTTTACATGACGGAATCATATCATATTGCCATTTTATGGTGTACGACTCATTTTCGCTGTCTGTCTCCACCACAAGCCTTTTTTAAGCCCCACTGTTCAAACTTTTTTTTAAATTAAAAAATAAGCGTAGCGATTGATAAAAAGATTCTTCACCCAAACCGACATATACCCGATTATTCACGTTATGTCAATAGTGTAATTGACTCAAATATCTCTGTAAAGGCATACTCAAACAAACTTCATCCATGTTCGTTCAAAATTTGAAAAGAGACAGCATGATAAAACAAACTAGAAATTGATCATGTCGGAATGGAAACGTGTCGTATAGCAGATACTTGCCCATTGATCCACAAATCCGGTTTCTTGAAAATATGAACAGTAAATAAACGAAAAGAAATTATGTACGTATTGGTTACTTTTCACTTTCCCCCAAAAATAAATTTTAGTATTTGGGAATGAAAGAATATGTTCACAGACAAGAAATTTGAAGGTTATGAATATCAACTTCTATGTTTCATTGAAGAAACAAGCCACAATATCTGCAAATTTGAGATACGTTTATATGTACTAATTGTAAATCTGAATTATCTGTGAAATAAATCTGGTTATAGATATACACATGCATACATGTACGTAATCTATATTATATTGATTTGTCCTTGCAAAGAAGAAAAAAAAATATGTTGACTGTTTTTGCTTCAAGGTGGTCGGTCGAGACCACACCTTACTCGCGAAATAAAAAAAGCTGAATTCATTTTACATAATAAATAAAATATGCTTATCAGTAAGGAAAATCGCTATCAAATTGATTGATATGTACACTCAAAGGACCTCTCTATTTCGTGCCTGTCTAGATTGTTTCCACCACAATGATGTTCTTTACGGTTGTAAACTTTAGGAGATTGTAACCTTGAGGAAAACATGATTATTACGCGGTTGAGTTCAAAAAATGACTTCAGCCTGACAAAAACAAATTTTTCAATTAATAACAATGACAAAGATATTCATCAAAGTATAAATTATCCGCATATTTACTACTTTTTTTTTTTTTTAAATTTCTCTAAATAGAAAAACGCATTTAGGTTGGAAAGACGACACTAAATTTAAATTCACATTTTGCATGATTCAAATAAAACCCGTTTTTATTTTCAATAAGAACACCTGGCAAACGTGCGTTGGTTTGTTACATTCATAAACTTTGCACATTACCTATATCAGACGTAAGTGTTGGTCAATCCCACGGCCACACAGCATGGAATCTTTATCTAGTCTAGAAAGTTTACGAGAATTTTGACCTGCAGGTGTAATACTGTCATTTTCAGGAAGTTGACTTTAGATTGACCTGATAGGTAACGTAGGGTCAAATAAGGATAAACCAATGACTGTCACTACTTATGGTCATGTGACCAGTAGACCAATGCATTGACGAGTAAGAGTGTTCGGATGGTACAATATGCCAGACATAGTAATAATATAAAACAGAGAATAAAAGGATTTAACACCAGAGTTTATTTTACTAATTATGTATATATACTACATTGTACTAGCATATATTTAATCTCTACGCATTTTTAGTGCCTAAATAGTTTGCGTACATCTCTATTTATTTAAGAGTACAAACATTTCATTACCTTTCAGGTAATGCTTGTGAGAAGGGTACTCATAATTGCCACAAGGACGCCATTTGCATAAATACAAGAAGACGGTTCCGATGTCGTTGTAAGCCAGGATACTATGGAAACGGAAAGCTCTGTTACGGTAAAATGAAAAATGGCTTTTAAGAAAAATTGAACATTTTCCGTTTTTCTCAAATATGAAATTTTGTTCGAAATTCATTTTCATTTATTTTACATGCAAACTTACGTGTCTCGTCTGTTTTTTTTCTTCTTATTTTTAAGAAATCAATGAGTGCATCTATGATAACGGGGGTTGTGTTCATTTCTGTCAAAATACCAAAGGCAATTACACGTGTAGCTGTAAGAATGGATTTGAATTGGACAGTGACGGACACAACTGCATTGGCGAGTATTTTCTTATCTTCTATTACATTTTAAAAAGAAATAATTTTAATAACTGAAGGTAATTTTACAATAAACTTTATAATGTAAACGTATTAAAAAGTTGTACTAATGTATATTTAAAGAATAATGCTTCATAGTTGATTTTATGTTCACAACTTAAAATGCAACGTTGTGTCCAATTTTTTGCAGATAAGAATGAATGTTTACAAAACAAAGGAGGATGCCATCATCAATGCCTCAACACACTGGGAGGGTACGAGTGCAAATGCAACGCAGGTTACTCTCTATCCAAGGACGGGCGGTCTTGCCAATGTAAGTCCTAACAATGTGCCTTAATTACCTGCAGTTTGCGTCACAAATAAAGTGTCTGTTAAATGTTTTGTCAGGTTGAATTTCTTCTTATCACAAGACCCACCAGTCTAACATTGCAACGTGCTCATTAGAATTTGCATCAACTTGAATGCTCGGTGCATGTTCAGGGTGATTAGCTTTAACTTTTAATTCCAGTGGATAAGATACAGCTTTAAGCTAATAATCTGAGGGATAAATACTCGGGCTTTTTTACCGTTTACGCTGTATAACAAGATTCTGTAAACATAATCAGAAATCTTAAGAGAAACTTGTTCGACAATCGGCATGTGTAACTTTTTATCTCTTAGTATTAGGCTGTGGAAGATCATTTTCGTATTCTAAGACAAAGATAAAGAAAATTTATTTATAACTCTAATGATCAAATAATATATTGCAACTCTGTTGATTAGCGATTGAAAATGTACTAGTATATAGCGGATAAAACATAGCATATGAAATATCTCAGCGTTCATGGATGACAGTTTGTTTAAATTTTCGAACTGAATTTTCAAAACAGATGGAACTTGGTGTACAGAAAATTTAGGATGTGACCATCACTGTGACAGTTCGGCTTCCGGTCCCCAGTGCGCATGTCGACCAGGGTATACTTTGATCTCGGACGGGAAACATTGTCAACGTTAGTACGCATGCGTTCTGGTATTTTCCAATAAATATTTTTCTGTTCTGATTAAATTATTTATGGCATATAAAACTACAAAGAAGTTGCTTGTCGATGAATAAACGTGCTTAGGGTCATGTCTCTCCTTTTCAGAAACCTGTGCTGTTGGAAATGGGGGTTGTCAACACAATTGTACTGATACAACTTCCGGACCAGTATGTAGCTGTGCTCCCAAGTACTTACTGATGGAAAACAATAAGACTTGTATCGGTAAAACTAATCGTATATTTTTTTATTTATTCATAAACCGTACGTGTTGAAGACGGATCTAGGGGGTGTTTATTTGGGCCAAAATCTTTTGTAAAGTCGATTATCAATTACCGTTTAATAAGATCAAAAACAGAGCGATAATCTTCTCACTGAAAAAAGATTTATATATACAGGATAAAAAAATGTTAGAGAACAACAAAAAATACCCTTTTAAGTTTGTCTTGCTATGTGGCTGTGCAGTGCATGAATTGTTTGGAGGTTATGGTGACTGATCAGCACTTGTTTGATATTTCATGGAGTAAACAACTGACTTGCTTTATTTTCCTTTAAGTTTTTGAGATAGCGAGGGAAAGAGATAGAGGTTTTTTTAGCTAGACTTACTATATAAATATTTTAGTAGCAGTTTATCATGTTACTCTTATACAGTTCTTTTTTTTTTTAATTGTGTGGACCCCAGACGGAAAACAAAAGGCAGCCGTTTTATCTCTTATCACTAAACCACTTTATTGTTAATTACTTCATATCCTTCGTTTTCTTTTCATCTCGGACAATAGAAAAGATATTTTTAAAAGCCCACAAAATGTCGAGACATTTTTATTATGATGGCCTAACAAGTTTGATAATCGAAAATGTCATTTAAAACGCATAAAAACATTGCTCTGATGAGGTTTTGATTCAGTTAACAAATTTTACACCAAGATTGATGTATGCGAAGCAATCACGTAAAGCACAACAACTTGTTTGACATTAAAAGTTGCATCTAAAATCTAAATGGACTTGATTAAGCTAAAAACAGTGCTCTGCTATCAAACAATGCATTAAGATTTATTATTTTCTGGACGACTGGATTTATCGTACAATCTAACATGCCTAAGAGTTAAAACTGTTTTACATTTTACGCAATTTAAGACAGGTGAAACAATTGAAATAGACATTTCCTTTTTAAAGAAAATTACAATTACATCTGTCCATCATGCATTTTACGACATTGAAATCGGCATGAATTGTGTTGTTTTTATATTTGTGACAACTTTATTTGTCTCTCCTGTTGCAGCTTCCTGTGATGTTAACAATGGCGGATGTGATAGAGAATGCATAGATTCCAGGGATGGACCAAAGTGCCAGTGTCCCTCCGGTTTTCATCTTCACCAGGACGGAAGAACTTGTCTAGGTATTTTCCGATTTTGTCGTCTGCTTCAGATTTTTAATTAAAAAAAAATAACCAGTGCACAAACAAATCTGTACATACTAGTACCTTGCGGTTCAAAATTGTGACAACTTGCGTTTAATTCCCTTTTGTAAAAACACTTTCGGAACAATAAATCAAATTAAGGAATCAGATATCAGTGTATGTATAAAGCAAGGATGAAATATACATTAGGTTTTTTATTATGTCAAAGCAAATATTTTCTTCTATGTGACAGATGAGGACGAATGCGCTGTTAACAATGGGGGATGCAGTCACAAGTGCCTGAACACTGAAGGAAGTTATGAATGTGTGTGTCCAAAGGGCTTCAAAGTCCAGTATAACCAAAGAGTCTGCGTTGGTGAGTGTATTGCGTGAAGAAATCAACAGCATCGTCGGAGTTTTTATATTACGCTTACTGACCGAGGCCGATATCGATTTCATAGATATTAAATAGTTTCAATCCACCACTATAAACACTCAACTTATTTTTATTTTTTATTTTGTGAACCCGTGAAAGCATTCACGTGATTGGTAAGATTTTCTTCACGAAAGTGTGAAGTAGCCAATCGGAATACGGCACGGATTATTTATGTTATTCATATATCACATTTATAAAGAAAATGCGAGACGTGTTTTTTTTTATGATCAAACAACTGTAATTTTGACGAAATAAACTGAAACATAATTTAGCGTCCTCTCTGTTTTCTAAATCTAAGTTTTCTATTAAAATGATAAATAAAGCAATATTTTATGACCAGATAAATGCGAGTTTTTTCACACCACTCAGAAATATAAGACAAAAACGTGCAATCCTTTTTTCCTCTTATTATTGTGCTGTATGTATGTTTTAGATATCAACGAGTGTGAGCTGAATACGACGTGTGATCATCACTGTGTGAACACCCCGGGCAGCTACTACTGTACTTGTAGGGAGGGCTACAAAATATACGGGGTCACTCACTGTGCAGGTAAAAAAGCTACGCTTTTAAATAGATTCAGGAGTGTTTATTTTTTATCAGAACTATGAATTTTTAAAGTATATCTTTAGACAAAACAGTTAAATATTTCAAAGAATCAACATTCAGAGTTGTTATTTAAAAGAAAGCTAGGTGATCACAGAAGGACAGAGCATAAACGAAGTGATGTTTCTTTAGATAAAATAACTGTTACATGACAGTACATATAGCTTGTTCTACAACATTTGCAATGCTAAATGAAAGGAACTAGTTCAAATTCGCTGTATGCAATGTACAGACACATAGACAAGAGATTGATGAACGACATACTTACAACCTGACATTGTTTGCTAGATAAAAACGAATGTTTGGAACAGAATGGCGGTTGTCAGCACTCCTGTGTTAACACAGAGGGAAGCTTCAAGTGTTCCTGTAAAACTGGCTACAAACTACATTCCAACGGAAAGGACTGCTTAGGTAAATGGTGTTGCCTGAAAATTTGTTTCACACTTCCTGTAGATGACGTCATTTCCTTGATGACGAATATTTTAAACCAACTTTTTGCGATGACTTTGTTTCACGGTTTACCGGATATAAACTCGATCGCGGCGACTAATTTTCGTGATCAAGATGTACATTGTAGATTATCTAGACAATAATACATGAGACATTTAATGACGGGTTCGCGGCGAGAAATATTCGCGTCGACGAGTCTCTTGCGAACCTTTTGAAAATAAGTACGTCAATGTTATGTATATTGAACATTTTTTCATTCTTATCTTCGAAATTGTGTATACTTTTGATAAATGTTGTGAATTTTTAAGTTCTCAGTGTTCGAAATTGTAATTTATATAGAGTGGAACAACTGTTTACCCTTCGACTCCCCTGCAAAGACACTGACGTCCTGCAAGCAAACTGGTGCTGACCAGTACTGTTCCATTCAGTGTGAGGCTAACACTCATCCGTCCGGAGTACTCAACACTAACAAATACTATACTTGTGGTCCCAGTACACAATTTCAGTGGTCCCATATTCTGCAGAATGTCACCCTGCCGTTTTGCTCGGGTAAGAGACCATTCAAAACATTATGTTAGTGATCTTTTGCGATTTTTTTTTTTATAAAAAGGGGAAATAATTGAAGTTTATGTGAGAGTGAGAGACGCTCAAAAAGATATCAGCCAAAATCTTTACGTTTAAATTCTTGTGTTGAGTTAGCAAAACACCAATATTCGAATATAACTTAAAATCTATAATAAAGTCCAAAATACTTTAAATGGATGAAAGCCTTCTTTTCAAACCAATACATTTAATATGCTTTTATTTCCCAGAAAATATGCGAGCTCCTTCTGTCTCTAAAACAATCAAGTTTGTGTTTGTGGCCACCCGATGCCGAGTCAAGAGGCGGTTAAGACATGAGGTGCAGCAAAATATCACGAGCCAGCTGAACAGTGCGTTTATATAAATATGAACTCAGTATTCTTTACTTTGGTACAAAAGCTACTTTTAAATGCTTAATTTGTCATAATTCACAATGCTCTTTTAATCCCCTAAATATGCTATAATTTATTATTGGTATTTTAAATACTTGATATGTCATGATAAGCAGTGCGGTTTTGTGTTGGGTTTTTTTAAATGCTTTCATAGATTTATGATTAACGACATTCCTTTTTTTATTGCAGCATTGAAGAAGTTTAAATGTAGAAATTCGTGTAAAATCAATTATGTCCAGATAGACTGCAAACGCATTCCAAAGAAATTCCGAAGACTCGCACGAGATGTGTCAAAAACGGTCATAGCGGGACAAATGGAACTGGAAGTGCAGCCGTTTTCGACAACTAGTATGTTCTCATTCACATTATGACATTAAATAGTGAACGCAAAATTTATAATTTTAAGCAATAATACGAACATATCCACTTTACATAAACAATATGATGAGAATTGAGAAATCGTATCTCCTAAACAAGTACATCATTAAATATTAGATGAATATTGTACCACCATTACTTTGACTGATAACATGCAAAAAGCATAACTTTCTTGCATCAATAAAGTTTAATCATAGACTATAAAATCAATTACTGGGTCAAAAAATTAAATAAATTTGCAGAGAAATGTGACATTCCTTGTACAACAAAACGGACCGAGAGGCGTCTGAAGAAAGCGTACAAAACTCTCAGAAAGATGGTCAACAAAGAACAGTTATTTTTCAGGTAAACACACTCAATTTACATGCTCAAAATGGTAATGGTACTCGAAATTACGGCCATCTTGTTTGTATGTCAAGGAATGCGATTACAATTGAATTAAACGTTTAATTTTCAGATATGACAAGCAAGACGTTTCCTTTGCCAAACGATCCTTAAAAACGAAGAAAGTGTATGGTTATGACTGCCCTGTCGGTAGTATCATGGCTGAACTCGCATGTGGTATGTTTCATTTTATTGTTATATATTATTAATATTTTATATTGCCAAGGCTCCTCGAAAGTTAGTAGCTGCCGATTAAAGTTTATAATCCCCGCTTAATGTTTGCTGACGGAATAATACTGTAGCCATTTCATGCAATTATAAACAATATTCTGGTATGAATTGTTATGTTCTTTTTATGAATCGTATGGTTCTGAGATCGGAAATCCTTTTGCGTTATTAGTTGGATCTTAATACTCCTGTGTTGCATGGTTTCATCATTCAATGATCTGAGAACAGCTTGGTTTCCCAATTTTAAAAAAAGATTTAGTACTGAAGTGCCGAGAACTCTAAACGAATAGTCTTTATTCTAAGTTATGATTATGCTGGTATCAGAGCTACAATTGCAATGCAAGTAGATCGAGCAGTTACTGTAGTATTAACTTTGCTCAGAAGTCTGTAAATGTCATTGATTACCTTGTTTATTCTTTTCCTAAACTATACATTTTGTTTCTGAAAAGTTGTGTCTATAATAAGGTCATTATGTTTGAACAACAGTGATAACGTACTGAAGTATTCAGTCAGTGTCGATACTAAATTTCTTTTTTGTTTAAAGATCCGATTAAAAAAATCTTGAACAAATGTTACATAAGCTTACAAAGTACTATAAAATCTGACATCGAATTGAACAGAAAGTCTGTCTTTAAAATCAATAGATATCACAAAAATGCTACAAAAAATGAAAATAATACAAACAATTCTAAATTAGTTACATTTAAGTTGTTCAAACTTTCACCTTAAAATTGATTGAAGCTTGTCTCAGAATACTTCAAAATGGTTTATCTGTACCATTGTCAAACTGGCCTTTTGCTAAAATATCTGCATATTTCCATCAAAAAACTGTGACAAGTGTGAAGAGTCTGCTGTTGTTCCACGATGATCCGTGTGTCCGTCTCCTCTGCTGGTGCTATCAGCTTCAAGCTCAACAACCTTCGTTATACTGAACATATGAATGATTTTGGCGCTTGATTCCTGTAACTTCAGTTGTATTGTCATACTCTCTGATAGTCGGATGTGTATGGCCATATTTTGCTAATGAGGTTATGTATTGTGATTATAACCAGAAAAAATAGCGCGTCTATCGAACGTTCATCTCGTGCTTGAAAATTATCCTCTAGTTCTGACAGTTTTCTGTTTTTGTGATCATGTTGTATACAGAAATTATTTACTGATGCTTTTAGAACCTCTTTTGCTTGAAGTATCGGTTTATTATGTACGAATTTTGATTCGTCCCGTAAACTGAAAATATCTTTGGTCGACCTGCACCCAGTTTTGACAAAAGATGTCAGTTTTCATGCGAAAATTGGATGTCGTAAAATATAATAAAAATTAATTCAACGAAATTAATTCATTTTACTCCAGTCTTCAGGGCCATAAAACACGACGAACTTGATCTCGGTCCCACTTAATAAATTGTGGAAAAGTGAAACAATGTTCAAAAGTGAGTCGAAATTTTATGGCCCCTGAGTTAGATATTTTTAATAATATTTGCAGTGGTGTTAAAAATATAGTTCAAGTATAAATTTATAAAATGAAATGAAACAAACAAATGATTTTTGTCGTAGTGTCAACTCCATATGGCTTTCAAATTTTAAATCATTTTGGGGATGATTTTCCTAGTTACAAAATGTAATTATTTTGTTATACAACTATCCATATCTGTACTGTAATTACATTGTTTTACAATGGACTGCGGCATTGGGTCGTATTGGACTGCGGCATTGGGTCGTACTCGTATTATAACAGAAGTTGTAAAATTATTGTAATTTCGCAAACAATACAACTATTTCATTGCTTTACAGTGGATTGCGGAGTTGGATCGTATTACAACAAAAGTAGCCTTACCTGTGAGCCCTGCCATCCAGGGACCTACCAGGACAGGGAGGGACAGACAGGGTGCAAGGCGTGTCCCCCAAGCGTACAAGGGGGAGGCCTACTGGGGGCAAAGAGCACGAGCGAATGTTCCAGTTAGTGTGCTAAATACAGATTTAAAACATACTCATATAGTATATATGCATTCTAAGAATTTATGCAGAAAATTTATTAAATTAGCGTGATATAAATATATAAATTTGAATATATTTTATAGTTTTATGTGGCCCTGGCACGTACTCTTCTAGTGGACAGATTCCGTGTAAAAAATGTCCACGTGGAAAGTACCAAACTGACTACGGAAGAACCAGGTGCGAAGACTGTGGTGTGGGGTTATCTACAATACAGGATGGCGCCGTGTCCTTCCGAGATTGTAGTACCAAAGGTTGGCATTTATTCTTTGAGATTAATTCAAATACATTTGGAATGAGGTTTTTTCTATCTTACCTTGTACCTTCTTTTCTCAGTTACTTGTGCTGCTGGGAATTTCTTTGATGTTCTGAAACACCAGTGCCTGCCTTGCCCAGTTGGGACGTATCAGCCGACCGCTGGTCTCAACTTTTGTTACGCATGCCCAGTCAGTACATCCACAGATTTTGTGGGGTCTACAAATCAGTCCGATTGTAAAAGTGAGATATATTATCAGAGATGCATTTTTATTTCATCTGCATAAAAGTTAGTCCACAGTTACCGAACCTTTTGACGAACAAATTATTGCAGCATTTTACAGCTTCTTGCAAATGTGTCTTCTTTTTACACCTTATATATCAAATACTTAGTTAATTTGAATTAAATTACATTGACCAGCTAGAATGATGGTTTTTCGTAGACATTTTGTTAATACTTTCTTCTAGTAGTTTTTGTTTTTTGTATCAAAATAATTATCATTTATAGCACAATGAGGATTGACTTCATTAATAAGTGATCGAAAAGTGTCAACTAAAAACCTAGATAACCAATTGAACACAATCTTACTTTGAATTAATTGGCATTTATCATATGTACATTGCAATATACAGCCAATAAACAAATGATATTTATTTACATCTGCATGAATTAACACAAGATTTATGAACGTTTCGCTCTAAACAGATCAAGAATGTGGCGGTCAAATTGGTAAACTACAGGGATACATCGAGAGTCCTAACTTTCCTGGAAACTACCCGAACAGTATACAGTGTACCTGGAAGATAAAACCCGGAAAAAAGAGACGCATTCTTGTAATCATTCCGGAAATATTCCTCCCAAAGGAAGATCAGTGTGGAGATAAACTTGTCATGCGCAAATCTAGTGAGTAGTTTTTTCTTCTTTTTTTTGGAAGGGGGTATTACTGTTTAAATGATATTGTTTTATAAAAAAAAAAAAATTTAACGCCTCAGGTTCGAATTAAACTGAGACAAGACAAAGTTTAACCAAACCTGAATCGTGTGTATATGTATTGCAAACCATAAATGGGTGAATAGGTAGTGAATATAGTTCTTTAGGAGAATTGCAAAGGAATATAATTTCACTGCACATTATAGTTTTGTTTATTTTTCTGTGAACAGGTAAACCCTCTTCGCTTACCACTTATGAAGTTTGTGAAACAACAGAAAAACCGAGAGCTTTTACCTCCAGAAGTAGAAGGCTGTGGGTTCAGTTTAAATCCGACTCCCAGAACACTGCTGGTGGCTTCTCTATTCCATTTGTCACCTATAATGGTAATCTAGTCGTAACCCTCTTTTGTTTTAATCATCAAGTTGAAATACTTAGAATATTTGTATAATTTATCACAAATAATCTTTAGCAGAGTGTTTGAAAATCAACGAAAGGAATATGCTTCGTTTTTATATTGCATGATGACAAAATGATTCTTCTTTATCAGAGGATTACCAGCCTTTAATAGAAGATATTGTTCGAGATGGCAGGTTATATAGCTCATATCAACACCAGTCCATCTTAAAGGTGTGTAGGCCAGCAGCTGTTTAACTGTAGCATATAGATACCACTGTCATTCGGGGTTTTTTTTATTTCTTTTATAGTCTCCGATAGCAATTTAACGTTGTCGAAATAATATAAAAATGTTAATGAATTTTTCCAAGTAAATTAAAAACTTCATTACAAAAAATATCCTGGAGTTGTTCAAGTGTGAAATTATTTTACCAAGTATAGTGCACTTATAGATTATCATATAACTATAGTACATGTACATGTAACCATATATTAGCCTAGTTTCAGGTGTCAAAACTTCTTTTTTAGGACCGTAAGCTGCTGAGCGTGCTGATGGAGGTGATATCCCAGCCCTACAACTACTTCAAGTACGCCAATGTCTCACACACCATGATGCCCACTTCCTTCATACAGCTCCTGACAGAGAAGGTCCAGCGGTTCTTCTCCACCTGAGACGTGTCTTGTTAGTCGACAAAGATGCTATGGGCGATCAGTGTATTGCAATGGAGAAGCAATATCAAAAAAGGGAACAATCAAATCCAATCTCGAGATTAAACAACTAGTGTAACAATTTTATGTTGCTGTTTTTCAGCTTTTGAAGTCTTGATTAAAAACACATTTCAAGAAAAGACTACAGCCATTTGTGAATGGAATGTATGATTAAAGATGTGTTACTTATTAAAAAACAGAGTTCTTTATTTACAAACTGTGTTTGTGTTTAAATGTATGTAAATGCTCATAACATGCCAAATTAGTATTTATTTTGTATGATGTCAACTTTTAGTTTTTATAGATTAATTTTACATTGCTTCCATGTTTTGAGTGCATATTATTGGAATATGCATCAACAAGTTGATTGTCATCTCAAAGCTTTGTTTCACCTATGGTTTATATATGTAGCTTTTTTCTCAGTTACCAGGATAAGATTGTGCATTATGTATTTGGGATCATTTAGATTTAAAAATGCTGTCATTGATAAAAGTTCAAGTTCTTTCCAATGAAATATAATTCATTATTCATTCAGGAAAATTTTAGCTTTTGTTCCCTTTTTGAAACAGAACAAAGGGATTGATTTCATCTTGCTATACACCTTCAGATTCAACTTATGGTATTTTACAATGGCAGTAGACTGATTTTGGGTCCAGAAAAGAGAGCTATGCACTTATTTCAATGTAAAGGAACTGCAGGTGTTCATTATAAATTTCATAAAAGGTGCACAAGTGGTAAAAAAGGACCAGTTTCCCAAAGGAAAATAATCTTTAGTTGCCAGTACTTATTGCAGCCAAAGGTTATGATTACCGGTAGTCCAGATGATTAATGTGACCCTTTTAATTTAGGGTCAGTGATTTCCTGTACATGATGTATGCAAATTCGCGGTGGTGGAGGGAGCATACATTATTATGTCAAATATTGTACTTGTTTTTATGTTTTTTTACAAACCATGTTTGTTAATAGTATGCCAATTGTTTTTCACATATAATATTTTGTTTCATTTCCGAACTCGTGCTTTGTCATTCTGCTGATATTTCTGAGCATTTGCCTACTCTTCATATGTATCGGAGCTAATTTTTTGTTCCAAGCTTAACTTGATGCATTCACACAGATCGAGTTTCTGCCATGAATATGTACATTTGTTGTCTTCATAAGTGAAGAGTGATTATTTTATGTGCCTGCATTTTTGTGATTATGAGCAATTATTAATTATCAATAAATAGAAAATC
Source organism: Magallana hongkongensis (assembly GCA_016163765.1). Lineage (NCBI taxonomy): Eukaryota > Metazoa > Mollusca > Bivalvia > Ostreida > Ostreidae > Magallana > Magallana hongkongensis. Next base: position 15,529,597 of record WFKH01011801.1, read on the forward strand.
CTTGTGTATGTAAAATAACCCAAGTCTTTTATCTCTAAAAGTTATTTCTTCAAAATAAAAAGTTTGCCATCAGTATAAATGGCTTCTTGCAAAATTGTACCATAAGTGCCAGAAAATACAACAAATCGGAACAAAATGTGCATAAAAAAGCTTTTTTTATAAACCTTTTAACATTTTATTCAATAACATAAAAAATTTTAAGCACCAGTCTTTGTAGCTGCAGGTATGTACTTCTACAGTAAAATTTGGGTTGACATGACAGCAGGTCAAACAAAATTTCTCTACAGAGTTGCATATCTGCAGCTATATGTACAATCATTGAATGCCAATTTCTTTTTTTATTTTGCTTAAAAGAGTTACATGGATAGTGAAATTGAAATAATAGCATCTCAGAGTAATGTAGGCTTACTTCGTAAGCTGAAAAATAACACTATTAATAGCAGAGGTTTTGTTAAATGTGGTTATTTAAAGCTGCATGAATGATTGATTTCCAGAAAAAACCACCACCAGCTCAATTGTGGTAAGGGGAATAAAACGCTGCAGCAGTTTCTGTCCTAAAAGTCTTGTATTGTTCCTAGAATGAGGAGTTTCAAACAGAGATCCATTCAAGTTATTTATCATGAGACAATGCTGTCATAAAATCCTCTGCAGCATCTGTACACTTTGTCGTAGACTTCCTGGAAGGCCTTTATGTCGTCACTCTGTTTAAATCAAGTATGTTACATGAAAAAGTAATGTAAGCTTCACTGAAACTTCATATTTTATTGGAAAAATTACATTTTCAACTGGTTGAGAAGAACAAAGAACTGGTAAATCAAAATGGTTATCAAAACTGTAGACTTACATAATATGGATCTTCTACATATGTTTTGCTACCATCTGTATCATAATCTCCGAACATGACCAGTTTTGCCTTTGAGTTTTTTGGCTTTAAATCTTCCAAATCACTGAAATATAAGGAATTTTCAAAACTTATTCATCTATATTGACATGACCCACATTCATTTCGTATCTGAAACATTCAATTTACATTATGAATCCTACAGTAGTGAGAACTTGTTAGAAAATGATTGTAGTACATGTACCATGCAAAATTTCAAGATAGTTGACAAAATTGGTTTGGGAGGTACATATGTAGCATAAACAGTGCACAAGGAAAATTTTTGAAAGCATGTGTGCCTCTTCACCTAAATATCAGTTGAATAATCATGTAAAAATACCTCATGTTATCATTATCCATTCCAACAATGTAATCAAATTCCCCAAAATCTGAATTTCTTATCTGAAAAATAAAAATAAAACTGATTAATGATCATCCTTGATGAATCTACAAACTGTGGAAATCGAATTTCATATAAATTTAGTACATGCTGGTTATAGAATTTATTACAACAGCTCGACTGTGAGATTTAAATTTTAGATTAGGCTACAAGATTTGAGTTTGGAAGTAATTACAATAATATAGAGTCTACCTGTCTAACTTTGTGGGTGTATGAGGTGATTCCATTCTTATTCAGTGTCTTTATTGTTCTGCTGTCTGGATTTTTACCAACGTGATAATCTATGACTGCTGCACTATCCACCTTCCACTTGAAAATTGACAAAAACATAAATATCAGGTCACTGTATGTTGACATTGAAAATATGAAATAAGTTTATTTCTTTTTTATATTTTTTAAAGATGTGCCACAGACAACCTATGTAACTAGGCAAAGGGGTTTCACCAGATTAACAAATTAAGTTAATGTCACCGGGTTAACAGCTGGTGTCAGACAACATATCGGGTCTCAATACCTCAGTGGTTAGAGCACTGGCATGGTATGCCAGAGGGCCTGGGTTCGATTCCCGGTTGAGACTTGACTTTTCACCACCTGTTACATTTTTTGTGTCCCTACAAAATATTGTGCCATGTGTACTGGTTAGACTTACTGAATTTCTCTCTCCTTTCTTTTCTAAAAGGTCCAAGAATAATGCCTCTGATATTGGTGATCTACAAATATTACCTGCAATTCAAAGCAATTAAAATTTTAATTATTGGATCACACTGCAATTTGGGTACCTGTTCTTGATTAATTACAATGTTATAAAATAACATGTGCAACGTACACTACTAATTTTATAGATTGTGCATATTTATCGCCTAAAACAATTATTTCAATGTTATATACATGTAATATAAACATCATAAATATGCTGTCAAGATGTTTAGAACATTTGTCATTGAGAGAGTCATATACAAACCAAGGCAAATAAAAAGGACAGACTTCTTTGGTGATGCCATTTTTAACTTCGGGATCGGCTTGTAGATATCAGATATTGATCCCGATCCTGAAAAAAACTTTTTTTTAGTGATCAATTATTCTTATAGAAAACCCGTAATTTTGTTCATAGATATCATTAATATCTTAAAATTAATAAAGACAAAGACATGTAAAATAAGATGCTTGTTTAATATGTTAAAAAAAAAACAAGTAAAATACCAGAAGGCCGCTTACATCAAAATTTACATTGACAACAACATGTCGGACGCAGGAGCAGATCCACCAAAGCGGAGTAAAAAACTACCCCCAATTTCCTCTGAAGATGGCGATGAACAAAAGAATCCCGTCAAAAAGAAAAAGAAGAAGGCCCCGAGTTCAGAGGCGAACGGCACGACCTCTGTAAAATCGGATGAAACGCCAAGAAAAAAGGTTGTGAAAAAGAAAGACGGAGAGGGGTCTGATAAACCTACTCCAAAGAAACGCAAGAAACCTACAACCACGGAAGAAGGCGAAGGAGACCCTAGTTCTGCTAGAAGTGCAGCAAGCAAAGACGAGGTAAGAAATGTATACAAATCTTTCATGTAAGTTTTACATTTTATAAATTTTCATCCAGTAGATGTGTTTAAACATGTTTGCAAAGATATTTCTGTCTTGCAAACTTGTTTCACCTTTAAATGTGATTATATTTTCTGAAACTAAGTATTTAATTTTGCAAATCGTGCAAAGTGAAAAATAAAAGCAAAGCAAATTTATAATTTTATATGTTAAATTGATTTCTCGATACAGTAGGTTGAAGATATAACAACAAATAAAGCAAATTGTAGACCATAAGATTTTGATTCATGAACTCTTGTTTTATCAATTACAGACATTCAAAATACATGATTATCATTATTTTGCAAGGAAATAATTTCGTTTTGAAACATAAACAGAAATGAATATCTCAACCATAATTACAAATTAATTACCATTAATACAAATGGATAACAGCTTGCCTGGACAGCACTCAATATTATTTTATCAATTCTTGCTATGCAAAGTTCAGTTTTCAAGGGGTAGTTAATACACTTTCTTATTTTGATTGATTTCATGCAATCATTTCTGTTGCTCATGTTGCTATGCAATTCATTTTTAATAAGTGTTAAAAGAGACCAGAGAGATGTACTTTATAGGCCTACATGTAAACATCATTATGACTGTAATAATGCATTTTTGAAAAGGATGTAACTGGAAGCAAAGCAAGTCTGATATCTAAAGATACAAAAGGAAGTGGAACACCAAAAAAGAAAGTCAAAAAGAAAAAGAAACCTTCCTCTACGACAGCTACTCCCAGGGAGGATGACGAGTGGGCGGATACTTTGACAGCAGAATTACAGACCATACACGAAGATGTTGTGAGTCCCAGTGGCAAAAAGGGCAAAGATGAAGTACTAATGCATCCATTTTCAACAGAGGCAGCAGTACTAAAAAGTCAACCTTTGGAAAAACTTTTCATTGAGACCGACAGTAAGATTTTGTTTACATCTGTTTTTCATCAATTGCTACATGTATTAATTAAAGAGAGGCACACAATTGGCTGTTTAAAAAGTTGTGCAAGCATGTACCACATAAATTATATCGATGAACAGTGGATACTGTCTTTACGAACAGTAACTTCTTATCATTGTTAAAAATTATGGATAATAACTGTCTTATGTAGCAATTCTAAATTATTAATACAGTGTTTATTTCTTTCTACAGGCGGATTTAAAGGAGAAAGCAAAGTCAAGTTTGCCAAGAAGTGGAGAGAGGAAGAAGCTATTCGAGAGCAAGAACCAGAGCAGCAAGTGGAGTCAACTATTTTGTTTGCTATAGGATCACACAAAGTGTTTGTGACATTCTGTCTGTTTTTACATGGACTAACAGCAGGCATTGCTATGTGGCATCTGACAATGACATACATTTTGTTGTATTTCTCATACATTGACTTTCTGGAGCACTACAGAATTCTGGCACTTCCAGTACAGTGCATGTTTTATATTCTCCTTGTGTTGTGTACAGTTTCAGCTTGTGATAGGTAAGTACCCGTCATAAATTTAAAAGTAGATTAACTAGATTTTATTATAAGGAAGTTTACATTATGATAAACAAAATTTAAAATAAAAAAATTATTGGGACATTTAAAACTTTATGGTCATATTCATGGAAATACTTGCATTTGAATTGTAGACAGCTATGTGAAAGTTATTCTATTTAGACATTTATTTTTGCATAAATATAAAAGTATGTTTTAATGAATTTAAAATTAATTTTTTAGGTTTGACATAGGCCGCCCCACACGTAGATTTGTTCTACAGTCGTTCACGCTACAGACAGGCACGGTGTCCATCGTCATCTATTTTGTGGCTCTTATACTTAGCCTATGTATGGCCAATCTGGAAGACAAAATGAACTTGTACAACAGATATCCAGCCCTCTGGATGGATGTGAATGTAAGTACATTGTATATGTAGGAATTTTGTTGTCTTTTTGATATTATCTTAATCTTTATATATTGCACAAAACTGTTGAGATTGGTCCAAATATCAATCAGACCATGCCATTAGGTTACTCCCTAGATGATTGTAGTGGAGAGTATTTTGTTTGGGTTACATTACTGGCATTGACTGTTTAAGTGTTGCTTTGCATGGAAAACTGGAGGGCAAATGGAAGTTCTAATTTCAGTTAGATTGGAATTTTCATAGGTAGTATGCCATTAGATACATTAATAGTTATCCCAATTCAGTTGGATGTCTTCTATTGTTTTGACAAGGTAAAAAATATGTCATGCCTTTCATGAATACCCAACCTCTTTTTTGTAAACACAAAAAAGTTATTAAGTAATGGAACCAAATAAGATAAGTTTTAAATAGAAGATACATTAAGTATTTCTGACTTTTAATTTTTGTGATAGAGCATAGCAAGACCCAGGGTTTGACATAACAACACAAGTTCTAATTTTCTTCTTTCATTAATGATATTTTGATTCACACTAAATCCCCCTCTTTTTGCCTTCCAGAATAACATACTGTCCAGCGCAGGTGATGACATCAGTACATGGAGAGATCTGAACACGGCTCGCTGCTGCATGGCCATCCTGGCCTGGATCGTGCTGTCAATTACAGCTTCCACGGACAGACTGACAGACAACTTGAGGGCAGGAGATGATGAGTTTCTGGAGGATGTGGGGACTCAACAGAAAGTGTGAATTAACACTCAATAGTGCCTACACATGTATTTATTATGCCTTATTATGTGATGGTTCTCCATTACTAATTTGTAATATACCCAAGATCACTGGAGTATCTATTGAAAATTAGTTACATGTATTAATTGTATTTATTTATGAAGTGAAATTCTTTGATCAAAGGAATATTCCAAGCATTTATATGTTAACTTTACTGTAATACATGCATATATGTATAATACTGCTAGATAAATATAACGTAAGTTCTGCGTTTTTCTTATTTTATGCTTTCAATGTACAATACATCATGTAAGTTTATTAATGTTAGAGGGTGTCCAAGTAGCGCAGTGGACAATGCACTTGCTTCTCAACGCAGGCGCCGCAACCCGAGTTCGATCCACCTGATCAAAAACGGTTGTATGTGATAGGGTATGGTGGTCGCCCACAGGGACAAAATGGTTTTCTCTGGGTTCTCAAGCTTCCTTCCACATCAATGACCCCCTCGTGATAACTGTGCCATGGAGAGATATTAATATAAGTTGTAGAACTTGTTTATCAATTGTTATAAAATAAATATAGTTCAGTTCAGTAAATGTTAGGATTAAGGAGAAAATAAAAATTAAGATTGCTTTGCTTTTTTAGAAGGGGTCTTCAGTAAGATTGTCATTTCTTATTTATATAATGCTTCAACTATGTTGTCTTAGTGTTCCAAAAGATCTAATGATCCCTAGATTTCATGTGTGGATTATTATTTGGATGCACACTGGTAAAGTAATTGTTGATGAAATAAAACAAAACAAATAAACTAGCAATTAAATATTTCTCTGGTTATGATATTTATACTTTTTATGGTGTTAAGTGAGCACACACTCTTTGTACAAGAATAATCAGCAAACTACACTGGCCATCACAATTGAATACAAAAAATGTGTCATTTTTAGATCACCTGAGCCAAAGGCTCAAGTGAGCTTTTCTGATCACAATTTGTCCGTTGTCTGTCGTTGTCGTCGTTGTTGTTGTAAACTTTTCACATTTTCATCTTCTTCTCAAGAACCACTGGGCCGCTTTGAACCAAACTTGGCACAAAGCATCCTTAGGTTAAGGGGATTCAAGTTTGTTAAAATGAAGGGCCATGCCCTCTTTCAAGGGGAGATAATTAAAAATCATTGAAAATTTGTTGGTATTTTTCAAAAATCTTCTTCTCAAAAACCATTCGGCCAGTAAAGCTGAAACTTGTGTGGAAGCATCCTCAGGTAGTGTAGATTCAAGTTTGTTCAAATCATGACCCCCGGGGGTAGGGTGGGGCCACAATGGGGGATCGAATTTTTACATAGGAATATATAGAGTAAATCTTTAATAATCTTCTTCTCTGAAACTGATCAGCCAGGAAAGCTGAAACTTGTGTGGAAGCATCCTCAGGTAGTGTAGATTCAAGTTTGTTCAAATCATGATCCCCAGGGGTAGGGTGGGGCCACAATGGGGGGTCAAATTTTTACATAGGAATATATAGAGTAAATCTTTAAAAATCTTCTTCTCTGAAACTGATCAGCCGGAAAAGCTGTAACTTGTGTGGAAGCATCCTCAGGTAGTGTATGTTCAAGTTTTGTTCAAATGATGATCCCCAGGGGTAGGGTGGGGCCACAATGGGGGGGGGGTCGAAATTTTACATAGGAATATATAGAGAAAAATCTTTAAAATTCTTCTTCTCAGAAACCGATCGACCAGAAAAGCTGCAACTTGTGTGGAAGCATCCTCAGGTAGGGAAGATTCAAATTGTTCGAATATGATTTTGACAAATTTTAATCTAGACTATTTGAAGACTGAACTGACTAAAGTTAGAGCTCTTCTAGACAATTTGTGTTTTAGAAGATTTTTCCCTATATATTCCTATGTAAAAAT
>WFKH01011801.1:15537061-15569185 GCA_016163765.1 Magallana hongkongensis
TGATTTTTCAGGAGTAGGGTTGGGCCACATGGCCGGGGGGGGGGGGGTCCAATTTTACAAAGGAAAAGATTTAAATTGTTCACAAAAACTCAAATGTTTTTATATATAGTTTTACTTATATGCAAGCATTTTGACATATTGTTGATTCTTTAAAATTGTTTAGACTCTGGCCCCTGGACAATTCTTAGACCTCACAAGAGGTTCAAAGTTTGATGTAGGTTTATAATCCATATATAAACAGTTGTTTAAGTCTGATCATCTTCTCGAGAACTGCAATGCTCAATATGTGATATGACTGTAAAATCATCCTGTTACAAAGGGGCTCATAAACATAAGAATATGAAGAGGAATTTTTTTTTATACAGGATCTATTATACGACATTGTTCAGATATTTTGTATATGACTCCATAAAGCTGATTTTATTATGTCTGTTGTTGCTCAGGTGAGCGATGTGGCCCATGGGCCTCTTGTTTTAGGTTATACTCGGTACTTCCATTCATCAAAAGAAATTATGTCTAGATCTGATACAAGCAAGTAAAGGCTCAACAAATATTAAAATGAATTGCAGAGTTGTCCATTTACTACATCAGTAACACCTTGGATGTTTTAAATATTGATAGTCCAGCTGATTGGTGCAAAATTTTAGCAAAATTGCTCACTTGATGAAGAAAGCATCAAACTTTTTACACAAGTTCTGTTATGTATAAGCTTCAATTTCAGCTATGGACCCACTTTCAAAAATCCAATATGGCTGCCACTTTCAAGATGGCGGAAAACTGATAAAATGTTTAAAATTTCCTTTATTCAAAGGTTTGTTTTGACAAAAGAGCAACATTTTTTAAATAACTAATGATGTTTAATCATTAAAGAAGGTTTACCATCTCATGTAATTGTAGATTAAATAAAGTTCAGTAAAAAAAACCCGATGCTTTTTATGATATTTTTGCCATAATTTTGCCCAAAATATGAACCTTTTTTCTGACCAAATAATTATTTCATTAAAACTGAAAAATAAACCCGGTCTTTTTGAAATAAAACAGATGCAAATGCTTTAGATATTTTGATAAAATTTTGATATTGAAAATGTTCAAGATTTAGTCTCTGTCACATTCTCCGCCACATTTACAAAGAGCAGTGCAGGTCAAATTAGCTTTAACACATCGGCATCTCCCTCTACATCCAATCTGAGGCTTGCATACACATTTAGTTAGCTCAGTGCATGATGCTGATGCTTCAGGTGGTACTGTCCAAAATGGAATCCATATTTGTTTCATTCCTTTTCCAGCCCCATATTCCTGGATCTACTGTTGGAGAGGTAGGCTCAAGACATCTGTCCCAGACTTGGCTAGCCATGTAACAGACTCGTTTTGTGTGTTAAAGCATTGCTGCTTCTGTAGGAGGGATATTACCAATTGCCCTTCCTTTTCTAGCAATTAGGTCCATTCTTGCGCCATTGACTGTTACACACTAACTTGCCTTATCGTACATGAGCACAACATAACGTTGTATTTCTTCCATGTGATCTACAGCTGTTGGTGACAGACTCTTATCGCTTAAGTTGTCAAAGGTTTCCGTTTCTGGTCTATAGCTTGTCCATGTATCCCATGCTCTTTTCTTACCCTTGTTTGCAAATGATGATAATTATATGGTCACAGCCTGTGAATGCATGGAAAAATAAAAGGCCACCTGACTTTTAGGGTCCAAGAACATTGGCAATATTGTGGACTGACAGGAACCTAAAATATTTTCCAACTCCGAAGGCAATTCACAATTCTTTTATCTGTTCAATTTTCTTAAAGCAAGATATGGCTATGACCACAACATCGGTATCAACCGTCCGAATCATGACACACTCGTGTCCTTCTGCAACTGCATCCTTAACATGAAGCATCATTCGTGTATCTGCCTCTTCATGTGTGCAAGGTTCTATTTGACTGGTGTCCTTGTCTTTAAGCACATGAAAGAGTTGCCAATCGTAGTGACGATCTGTTTCTCAGCACCCCAACTTTTGTCTGATACCAGTTGTTTTGATAGGTAAACAAACAATTCCTTCTTGTTCTTATCTACTCTTAAGAAACTTTCCAAATTTCTCGACACGTTAGAGTCTGATACAAACCTCCTTCTTATCCCCTTTCCTCTTCTAGCTCTTTCCGATGATTTGTCTGTAAAATATTCATCCTAGATGATATCAATTCTCCTGGCAGAGTGCAACTGAATCTGAATGTATGGTTTAATAATATCTCTGAAGTAATCTTCAAACGTTTTACCCCCCCCCCCCCTTGGTTTAAGCATATTAATAAGTGCAGTCACATCTAAAACTAAAGCATTAACTGTAGGTGCCTCATTGATTGATTTGGTAATTTTCTCCAATTGTACAAGAAGATCAGATTTTGTCCGCGTCGTAAACCACCAAATTGTGAAAGGGATGGAGGATAAGCTTGGTTTTTATGATTGAAAAATTCTACAAGATCGCCAGTTCGGACACGAAACATTCAACTGTGAAAAAAGAGATCAGTTCTGTTTTAATGATGCAATTTGTTGTTTCTCCTTGGATACTGTTCTTCGTTGTTGACGGCTAAATAAAAGGAGCTTGTTTTGTTTAATTGGTTCGTAGATAGATTTTAAGTTACTCTTTAAATGTTCTTTTACAAACTGGTAGAATTGCTGTTTTCCAATAAGCTCTATCTTTCTAACTGTTTTAGCTACTTTTTTGTCAACAACATTATGTGTGTCCAATATAAGTAAATCCTTGCTTTGTTCCATAAAATGATTTACCATATCTTCTACAACTGAACAGAAAGCTTTTACATGCTTTGCGAATGTGTTTTGTCGACTCCTGACCTGTTCGTAGTGTCGTGTATCTGGTCCTTTGCTTTGATCTTTCTTTATTTGTTCTTGAGCAGATTCGAATTCATTTATTACTCTGGCTACTTTTGGACCCGATACCATCCAACTTTGAAGCTGAGCCATATTCTCTGTAAGGCCGATTGCTCCACCATATCCTTTCACTAACTTATTGTTCTGCTTATGTGCCTAATCTAATGCTATTAATGAAAATCTATTATGAGATTTCTTTGCAACAAATTTCTCATTCTGAAACTCCTTTTTCACTTCTGGTGCATTATCCTGTAGCATAACCATGTCACGTTAGTGAACAGGTAACCATCTCGCATAGTTCGGATGATCGAGCGCAAAGAACCAAGGGATAAGAAGTGAAATTAAGTCTTTATACATTACCCTCTCTCAACGATCTAATGAAAACAAATATTGCTATTTCAAACTTCAATGTTAAAGACCAGAAGTTGAAAAGGGGACTTTCGATTTCTCTTTGATCTCGCCATTCTTCAAATACAAGCTGATCGTTTTCAGGTTCCTGTTCCATTATACAGTAAAACACGGTTATAGCGAACACGCTTATAATGAATTGACGCTTATAGCGAAGTGATTTTCATTCCCTGTGACTTTATTTCATGTTGTAAAATTGACGGATATAAAGAATTACGCTTATAACGAAGCAAAATAGCCCGTCCCTGGCACTTCGTTATAAGCGTGTTTTACTGTATATTTATCGTAAGAACGCTTCATCAAAATGTATAAAGAACAAGCAGTCACCTCATGTGCATGTCTTGTCCGTTTCACATGGGATGCTTTGAGGAGTGACTCAGGGGAACCTGAACTTGCTATGTCGGCTTGACCGAACACACTTGTCCAGCCACTGTTTTCTAGCCAATTACCAATCGTTCTAAAAACAGCAATCTCAATGTGAAGACCATCAAATAGGGATTGCAACATGTTTCTCTGAGAATCTTTCTGGCCAGGTCCACTGAATCAGATTTGCTAATGCAAAGAGGGGTCGGTCACATTTGCTGACAGGTCTATTTCCTGAGTTCAGAAAGTCGACATTTTTCTTCATAATATCTAAGGCATGTCGAATCTTTGTGTAACTATTGTGTCGTCTGCATCATGTTCCAAGTATGAAAACCACCGTGTGTCATTGTTACATGTAAATGCAGATTCTTCTCAATTTCCTAATTAACTGATATTTTAGTCCATTTTATCAATTTTTGATATTCTAGTTGAATAAATTGATTTATGTACAACATTTTCATCTCATATAAGTCATCAATGAAATTAGTTGAAAACCTTTATTTAAAACCAGTTAGAGAAAATATGGCAACCATAATGAAAGATCAAATTATCAAATTTAATAATTAATTAAGGCTCTCAATTTATTTACAATTGATAAATTCTGTTGTATTTTGAACTATCATCAAAAATAGTATTGTTTGAAACAAACTGAGATGTAACAGATATTTTACATGGCGGCCATTTTGAATATGGCGCCCATATCAAAATATTATCATTTTGAATATTAGAACTTCCAAAGCATATACAAAATATCAACTGTGTAAATTTTTGAACTTCTAGGATCAAAAACAGTGATTCTGTTGAAAAAAGTTAAAAAACGATTAGCTATTTGGCGGCCATCTTGAAAATGGCGGCCATATTGATTATTGAGAGTGGGTCTATAGCTAATATTGTTTAGTACACCTAAACATACCACCATGCCAAATTTGGTGCTTTCTTCATTAAGTGAGCAATTTTTTCACCAATCAGCCGGACTAATATACATATATGTCACAGCACCTGTATTGTTACAGTTGGCTGCTGAAATGCCTTCAGAAGCCTGAACAAGATTCTTAATCAATGCAGATAATTGTACTCTATAAACAATACATCAATGAAAATAAAACCACAGATTGTTTATAACTTCGTAATCAACAGCATGGTTTATTGGCAGCAAGTTTGTCAAAGGTTTTGATGGCGTGATGGAAAGACTCCTTGAATTCCTCGTAGTCTTTGTTCCCAACAGGAATCATAAGTGTCTCAAAGCACGTCATGGCCTCTGGAAGCTTCTGTCTGGGATTGGACATAATGAATTTGGCGTGGAGTTGTTCTTGGCTCACAGAAGGGCTGGACAAGCCCGTTATGAAGTGGTAGAGTGTTTTTGCTTCGTCATCTGAAAATTCAGAAACCTTCGTAAAATGTAGATTGCAAGAATGACATATTGTATATGTATAAAGTATACAAGTTATTAGACTTATCCTGTATAATTAAGTTGTTACATGCTTTTTTTGAAACACCCTTTTTACTGGGTAAATGTTATTGCATGTAATGTTTATTAATTGTTTTAGTAACTTTAAGCTACATGTTAAGTTTGGATTAAAGAAAAAAATACATTAATACTGGGTATGCAATGAAAAAGACACACACACTGAAATATTTAGCCTTCCAATGAAGTAAAATGTGTTTTTCTACGTCCCAATGCTATTTTGTAAACTGACCATTTATTTCATTGACGGATCGTAGTGCGTACTCTTTAGCCTTTTTCAGTTTCTCATTGGCTGCATTGAGACCTTCCAGCGCGGGAAGTAATAATTTCTTCAGATACTCCTTATTTATGGAGTACTCTTCGGAATGAACAAAAAGGGGCTCCAACAGGGACACGTCTTTGATTTTCTCTAAGAATCTCAGGTAGTTAAGGCCCTTCCGTAGGGCATCAATGGCCGGTCTCCTCTCGTCAATGATGCTATACCTTGTGAGCAAGGTGATAAGCTGTTCTCTGTTTTTCATCTTCAATAAAAAACTTTAATTTAATATGATATTTCAAACTGTTTAAATAATTGTTTAAAATGTGCATGTTTAACTTCTATATGGGTGCAGACTTACGTTGTACTGTTTGCCTGTTGGCCATCCAATGTGTTCTACGCTAACTCCTTCATCACTTTGTATGACGTCATTTATTTGGTCATCTGTTTCACATTCTAAGAGCTGTTACAAACATAATAAAGATTCAATATAAACATGTTTTTTTACAACAATTACATACCAAGATTGCAAGCATGGTTTGCAGCAAGATATTTCAATCTTTGAATTCATTGTGAAAATGAAATGCATGTAACTACCAGATTGACAAGGTGTTTCACGGCTGGATTTGGAATGTCATCTACCATCAGATAATGTTCAAAATCGTCATGATCCATCATGAAATGATACAATCCAGGATGTAAGTACGGAAACCCGCAATCAAAATTTAGAATGGCCTCCACGATTCCTATCCCGAGCGCAGTAAGATCGTCCAGCCTGTCGTGAGCAAAGTTGGGAACCAGTCGTGGATAGTTCCCAACAAACAACCCCTGGTCCCTGATAGCTTTCTGGAAGAATGTGGAATAGAATTCCCTCCGGTAACCCCCTCCGTCATAGTCAAACTGACCGGAATCGTCAAATATAATCATCAAGGATTCGTGACGAATCGAGACACTTTTCCGGCGGATTTCGCCGACTTTTCCCTTGTAGTGGGACATTGCAGTTGTGTACATATCGGACCTTTGGACTTTCATACATTGTTTGATTTGTTCATCCCCGCTGATTTGTTCCAGAATTGGTCGGATTTTTTCTTTATACATCCAAAAATCTGAAGAAAAAACAAAACAAAACAAAACATGAGCGCTATCATGTAGAAGTCAGATTACATGTATTATACGTGCACTGATTCGAGACGACGAAAACTCGCAATAATTCAAAGATCCGCAAAATCAAAACTTACTAGCGCACGTTGGAAATTGAGCAACATCTGCAACCTTCTTGAAGGCAGCCTAGAACCATTGTATATAAAACTCATATCAAAAGTTTTCATTTCCATACTTATAGAATTAATGAACTATGACATCCATCGGGTGTGTACAAATTCGAATACTGACCTTGAATTTCTCGCTGGGTTGCTGAGATTGTGAACTGTTTTCGTTGCCCATTTTTGTTTCTCCCTTGAACTCTTCTGTCGGTTCCTGATATAAGTGAAAGCAGCACTGCGTAAAAGTTATAGTTCATAATGAAAATCACACCCTTAAGATTATCCCCCTCCCCTCCACATTAACAAGCGTACTTTGGCATATTTTTTCAGTCAAAAGTATTATTCGAAAAAAACAAAATTCCAGAAAACTTACCTGTAATGTTGAACAAGACAATACCTCAAATCATACCCCTGGCCAAAAAATCTTATCTTTCGAAAACAATCAATCGATATTTGTAAAGTGCGTCACAATATATATTCAGAACCCATGCAGCGGGAGACTGTGCTGTATTGTTTTCAATACTTGGCTTCGATGACTATCCATTGGTAAACAGAGACAAAATTGACAATTAAGTTGCAAAACAAAAATTCTCGAGCTTGTTTCGTCATGTATTTAGGCAGATTGCCGCGTAAAGAACGAACTACTTCCTGGTCTACGGCAGAAAAACACAGAAGACCAACGTGATTTAAACAAACGAAATTTTATCATCAGAACTTTAAGTATATCGACGCTAAATCATCGGACGGACAAGTTACGTGAGTTATTTGCTATAGACATTAACTTTGTTTTATAAATCAAAATGCATTTCCTATTTTCAAAAATGTAGCTCGTGTGGAAACAACAAAGAGCATACCCCTGGTTTTAAAATTCGCTCTTTTAAATTAACAGTTCAATCAACTGACAAATCAAGACAAGTTTCTGCTTGCAATCATGCTCGTATATTCGTAAAAAACGTGAAGAAAAAATACTACAATGCTTGAATTATGACATTTTAGATCTTTTTTTTAATTGTTTAACAGTAAAATAGGCAACAAGAAATGTCAGAATGGGGGGACAAAGTGTCTCCAAAGAACCTGCCCCAAGTAAGCCAGTCTATCTTTCTTTTTTTTTTCTTTCTTTTTATCTATCCGTATTTATGTCTGTCAGTCAAATCATCTATTCATCGATTCGATCAATCAAGACCAAAACAAAAAACAAAACAAAAAAACAAATAATGCGATTTGTCCTTAGTTGAGATAGTTACTTTAAGTGTATTTGGTTGTGAAAGATTAAGCCATCTCGAGCATGCACGGCTAAACAAAACTAATATCCTCTGAAATAGAATGAATTTTTCTCTTATCTTCTCACACGTGTATTTTACCAAATTTTAATAAAGCGAAATTCGTCTAAGGTTGATGGTCGGTTTAGGTTTTTTAAATGTGTTAACGCCTGAATAATTTATCAAATATCATCGATTTTCCAGCGACATAACTAACATGAATATGCGATATGCATAATGCTAAAGTGATTGGAGAGATTTACACTTAAACCAGTATAAATTACACCCAAACACTCGCTTTATAACGTTGTTATCTTCCTTGTCATTCTTTATAAAAATATGATTCAGTACGTCTTTTCAACGATATCTAATCTAAAGATAAGGGTGTACCAAAAAGTTAACATCAAAGTATTATATTTTCGTGGTAAACAATTATCTTTTTTTCAGTTACACGCCCATTTTACTTTGGTTTATTTTTGTGTAGAAAAATAATTTTAAAACCCAGCCCCCCCCCCATTCCTATATATAAAAAATGATATTTGTGCTGTGGATTGTTTGACTTTAAAAATCACGTGGTCCAATGTATCCGACAATTGCTGATATCAGTCAAGGAGAATGCATTCACTCGTTATTTTTAAAACATTAAAAACAAAAGTTTCAGGAACCGACGTTTTCCTACTTGGGGATATATGTAATGGGTATCCTCTTTCAGACACCACCTTAATGTACTCCCGTACTGAGTTCAAGCACATGCCGCGGCAGAGAATGCTATATCATTGTAATGTTGAAAAATGGGTGCTTTGGTTTCCGGAAGATGCGCTAACACTCTATTGACTTGCTAGGAGTTATATAATTTATAATGCTCTCTCCCGACTCAGTTTGATGACATTTATTTGAAAAAGGTTTCTCCAAATCATAAAAATAATTGATTTCGATTTTTAAAAATACAATAAGCAGTTTTATTGTCAGTCGTGGTGTTGTAAATGTGTCTTTACCGGAACCATGCAAAAATGAGTGTAAATAATGACTGTACTCTTCAAATAAATCATTACTTACAATTGACAGCTCCAACATCTAATGTATTTTTTATTCATATATTTTTTCCAGTGTCAGAGACTCAGCTTCGAACGTTCAATACAGTTATTGCAGACTTGCGCCGACAACAGATTGGGAAGAGAGTTGTTCTTAAAGTGGATAGATCGTCTCTCTTAAAGGGAGCATTTTCCCATTTCAAAATGAGCGGAAGTGAGTTGAGTCCTGTTGAGGTCATTCTACACACTGAAAGAAATGAAGAACCATGTACCAACTTAGGCGGACCAAACAGGGAATTCTTCACGCTCCTACTGGAAGAATTCAAATCCTCGACACTGGACATGTTCGAAGGTCCTGGGAGTTTCCTTTTACCCGTGAATAATAGGAAAGCGTTAAACGAGGATATGTTCTACTTGTTTGGGAAAATTTCCGTTCTCTCAGTTCTTTCGGATGGTCCTGGTTTTCCGTATTTTCCGCCGTTTCTGGTCAGCTACCTCAGAGGTCATGAATTTGAACATGAACTGAGTAGTTTGTACATCGTAAATTCGTTTTTGACAGATTACATCAATGAGGTATATATAAAGTATGTTAACTTAATTATTTAGAAAGGACCCACCTTTATTCTTACATACTCTCTGTTTATGAGGTACATAACACTGTGCCGGATAATAATGCCAGTGCCGAGGTAGCATTTTTGTGTAATTTCGTAAAAATCCATATATACCAAATGATAGAGCATTACCTAAAGAGTATATAACCACTTTTGTTTTTAGTGTGTCTCATCTGGCAGGTGAGGTATTGACCTTTCAGAATTAATATCCCATTGGAAAATAATAACTTCCATTGGAGAAATAATTTTCCTACAAAAAATAGTGAAAATTCTATAGGATATTCTAAAAATCCTACAGGAATTTAATCCAGACTGATAGTTTTCCTATAGGAAATTAAGATTTCCTATCGGATTTTAAAATCCCATGGGAGTTTTATTTAAATTCCTATAGGAAGTTCTTTTATTCCGATAGGAAATTCTAAATCTCCTCTAGGAAAATTGTTTATACTATGAAAAAAGTTATTTTCCTGAAGGAATTTATTTTTAAAGGTAAATATCTCACCTGACAGGTGAGCTACATCAATAACAAAAGTGATTATTTAAACAATAAAATGCTTTCTTTGGTGATATGCGGGATATGAAGGTAGCGACATTGCAGAAAAAATACATAACCCGCGTTTAATTTTTTTTTTTTTTTTTTTTGCAATGATCGCTACCTTCATAACCCGCATGAATCATCAAAGAAAGCATTTTATTGTTTATATTTACATCTTTCTTTCAAGAAATTAATAAATTGATTGTAAAAAGTAAGTAAAATTAACTAAATTATTGTTAATTAGTACGTTAGCTTAAAGAAACAGCCATATCGTCTTCTATGGAAATTTGAGACTGACATCATCAGGGCTAATTTCGTGCAGTCCGTGAATTTTCTTAGGTTGATGAAGGTTTCGACCAATCGATAAACGGGGCGTGTAGATTTCAGTCCTGTCAGTTTCTACAGAGCTAGGAATTACAATCAATTTCCGTAAGAAATAGAGGGAATCATACTTGGTGGATGTAAATATAAACTCTTTAAGCAATGGTCTATAATATGACATATTTGGATTTTTCGATACATGCACCTTAGACGGATGCTAAAATTATCCGACACAGTGTTACATGTACATATATTCAGATTGCATTATATTTTTTAGTTTCTAAACAAAATGGCTATGAACAGAGTATACTTTAATGAGTTTAAAGACATGAAAGTATATACATATCATATCTTATCCTGTATATTTTTATTAGATCCTTGGTCTGTTAAAATTCTTTGTTTTTTGTTTAAGATATGCAATGCAACAAGCCAAGAAGAGTTAGACAGAGTAATAGGAGAAGACGACGAGAGATTCATTGACAATTGCGGATGGCCGCGAACGGACATGGTGACAGTAAGAAATCAATATATCTAAACTACTTCATCAAAATTTTTGCAAAGTTTCACTAACAGAATAATAAAATGTATGTAAAATATTGCTAAAGTTGTGTAAAAAAGGGGAAGCAAACAATCAAAATATGATAACAGAGATGGGCACAAGTAACGCAAAAACGTCGTTGTAAATCTTACATGTGGACTCTTTTTCATATCTAAAGCGTACGTAAGGAATTCTTTATGTTTATTGCATCATATATTTATGATAATCCATGTTTTACATAAAAAAAATTGTTTAGCCCAGCAAACGAATGTTGTACGTCCAAACATTGATTCGATGGGAGTTGCTAGACAAAAGGAAAGATGTGTATGATCAACTTAAAAAAGGCTTGAACGTCCTGAATTTCCTCGATCTTACTAGAGATCTACAAGAATTCGAACACGTGTATCTATGTCGAAACAAGAGTAAAACGACAGCGGAATTCATCAAAAAGAAGTTGGTACCGGAAGTGAAGAAATTACAACCCCAAGACAAAGAGGAAGAAGATGCAAAGAAATTTACACTGCGTTGTTTGAAGGATCTAGAAGGTAGCAGTTCTAGTTGTCTTTCTTGTAACAACTACACCATTTTTTTACTGTTTATTTTAATGAAAATCAAGTTATAATCCATGTTTTTAATGTTGAAGTTTAGAAAAAATGAAAAATGATGTGTTGCATTTTTATCAAAATTTGATAAATTAAATTTAGATATTACAATTTTTAACTTTATCAATACAAAACACTTGCAGATGAAGAAGCGGCGCATTTATTTCAATTCATCACGGGTCTTGACGATTTACCGGCGCAGGAATTACCGATAAGCGTGGAGTTCAACCGGGTCAACCGAGTAACGGAACTTCCGGAAGCCATAACGTGTGTCCAGAGACTTATACTGCCGCTGGGAAACAAATCAAAAATACAGCTGTACTCGTCTTTTGATAAAGCCCTCAAGTTTGGTAGAATCGGATTTGGTGAAAAAGCAAGCGCAAGCAAATAAGTGACTTTCTATATTATTTTATTCAGTGATTTCTATTGATTCCGGTTATATTCATTAATATTGTTTGTTACCTGTTATTTATAGTTACGTATACACTACCTCTTTCTATGAGAAAGCAGTTTGCCGTTTGACGTTAATCATTAAAACTTGTGCAAGACAAACACGCAGATACAAAGCTGCTGTATAGAAGTAACCACAATTAAAGCAGTGTTTGGTATCAACTATCATGACATAAATGTATGATATTTTATAAATGCGCAGAAATGCAACGGTGACATGACAAATTAAAAGAAATACCGTGCTTGTACAACTTTCAGGATGTACCTTTCACCTTTTTTCTTTCTCAAAAAATAACGTGTTTAGCTACGAAAAACAAGTTGTAGCTAGAGATGACGTCTGCCGATATATCTTTCACAAAAGTATAAAGTAGCTTCACGAACCCGGAAAATGCATACATGACATTATGTATATATATCCTGCATTTCATTTATGTTAGAACATATCTCCCGTTATATTGGGGTGTCGTTGATCCCCAATATGAATCCAAAGATATCGATCCCATTTTTACAGTTCTTTGGAAGTAATCCAATTATATTTATTACCAAAACTTGCCATAAACTGCGTACTACATTAATGATATTAAGTACATGTATATGTAAATGCACTTTCATTGAATATTTATAACAACAGAGATAACATCTATTCGTTTAATAATTTAAAAAATATATCAACGGAGAGTAGCCACAAGATGTTTTAGTATAAGAATTGAATTTCAATGCTATGTTTTGTAAATTCTGAATCGTTTATGTACAATATCAAATTGTGTGCGCATATGCATGTATATACTCAATAAATTAGGTTCCCCAAACAAGTACAAATATATCTAACGCCTCTCCAGTTGACCTGTAGGATTTTACGTTAATTAATTAGTGTGCTTTACTTCTAAATACTAGATACGGCATAAAAATAACACAAAACATAGACAGGAATTTATTTCCGCGTTTTATTGCATCTCTGATGAAGCCTTCTCGCCTGAGGTAAATTCTTCTCCATTTCACTTCCGTTAAGCGTTTCCGTTTAACGGCGATACATCACCCTGAATTTGACGGTATATAGTTATAGTAACAACAGCGAATTTAAGAAACCATTCGACCTTCACAGATTTGACCTTATGAACCCAAACAATCGGATCATCAAAGACTTTTATGGTTGTGTTTTGAAAGGCAACATTTGCAAAACACACCATCTTTCATTTTGTTTACCTCTCGTCAAAGTATGCCAAGGTTGAAGCCCAAGTTATTTTTTTCGGTTATGTAATTGCATTTATGTGCCTTTAGCTACAGGAGATTTCCGTTCAGGTACCGGTATTTAAGTTTCTTTTAAGGTATGTGTACATCAAACTAAGAATTTTGAGTTATCAAATTCAACATGAAAAATTACTGAAAACAAATGAAATACCTAAAGCTTAGAAATATTGGCAAACATTTGTTAATTTTTATGTGATAAGAGCACCAAGATTTAATTATGACGCCCAAAGACTGCTTTCTAAAGAGTAGCAATTTTGAATTGATATACAAGAACTGAGTAATTCTTTACTTTTGTACAATGCAACATTCGAAGTAAAACATGTACATTGGGACGAAGTTCGTTTATCAAAATCAAATTAAAGTGCACTTCACGATTTTGCATTGTTATTTTTTAGAATAAAAATAATTTTCCTTGACTGAACAACCTTTGTTTCAAATGCAGCTTTTTTAAGGACACATTGTTTCACATGTGAGTAAAGTTCAGTACTCTCTTGAAACATCCAGGTCATGAGGTAAATAGGTCATATCCTTTTTTATAAGGACAGGTACTAAAGAGAAAAATGCACATTTCTGTCGCGAGAAGTTATCTGAAGGTCTACAGGTGGAAACTAATTTGTCTTGTTTATACCGACAGATAGATGTGCATTCTTCACTTGGGGGTTATATTTCTGGACATGTCATCAAAATGTAACATTTTTTTTTTTTTTAGATTTACAGAAACAACAGAGAACTTTCAATATTCTCTACACTTATTTAGCTGATTTAGGACAATTTCAACCCCCTCCTCCCCCACCCCCACCCCCACCTCCCCGCCCACATACACAAAGACATGATTGTAGTTTGTTTGGATTCATACATAAATAAATGAACAATTTTTCATACACAATTTAAAAGTACCCTTTTAAGAGGAAGACATTAGTGAAAGTAAAAGAAGCATTTACACATTGATTTATTTCAAGCATATATACACCATTTAAAAATAATGTATTTCATTTCAAAAAACAATTCACTAGCAAAATACACATGTATATTCTTAATTTCTCAGAAATATAGAATTCATTCAATTGAATTAGCTTTCATTATTTTCCTCTATTTTTAAAATCCCAAGTAAAGACTAATGGAAGCGTGATTAATTTGAATAGGAGGCGGTTTTAGCATGATTCATTATTCTGTTGGTTAAAACACGTGTAATAAGCCCTTATGTAACCACAGAACACGAAGTTTGTGATCTTCGATCGTTCGTCAATTTTTTTTAAGAAGCTGTTGTATAAATGCAGACAAATTGCATTTTGCCTACACACTTTTATATCACAGTTTGTTTTCCAGAAAACTTCTCTGAACCACTTCTACATAACAGTTACAAGGCATGCCTGGCCTCGCCGTCACCAAAATGTTCAAATCGCTCATCTCGGTCCTCAAAAAAGAAAGAAAAGTTCATAAATTTGAGGTCAATACATAGATTTGAGGCTGAGTACTGGGTTGAGGAAAGTTGGTGATAGCTGGGCCTGGTATTTATCACAGCACAATTTGTGATGTCTGATTAAAATAATTTACAGTGATCATAAATTGGAACAATTCCGATCAGGAAAACTAATCCCAATGAATTGGAATTTTAAGCGTAGTAACTGAAAGATACCTTATTTTTTTTATTATACATACTAATGTATTATGCACACTGAGTAAAGATAATGAGAAAAACAAATCATTGATTGCATATTTTATACCAAAAACCCGGTAAGAATTAACAGTTATTCTATTGAAAACGCCCAAGGCTCAGGTAATGACATTTTAAAGGCATGAAATATTCAAAACACATGCCAGTGTCATTGTAACATTCATTATACAACACTATACATGGTATCAGAGATGCACCTTTGCACCACGTGAAAGGCACGCCTCTATATATTACTTGGTTGATATATGTACAAGTCCTGCTTCCTTTCTGACTTCTAGTGAGATGATGTGAAGGTCTGAAGATGGAATTCTGAAGGTCTCTTTCAATGTACCAGATATTAATTGTCTGAATAAGGGTTATTAGAAATACCTAATGTGATATTTGATACGTTACAAAGTCATATTAATCATTAATTTGTGCATAGGAGATACTAACTTTTGATAAATCAATCATGGCAACATGAGGGAAAAACAGCTGTGTGTTTTTCATCTCCGCTTCATAGGAACAGTCGTTATTCAAAATAAAAGTGCGTTAATTGAATTTCATCTCATAAAAAAATGGCATAATAATTTAGATTAAGTAACTTATATTCCTTTATAAACGTTTGTCGAACATTTCCTTAAATCCAGAATAAAATAGAACATTTCTGATGCAAAGGCGATGTGTCAGTGACACGACGTTAGCCTTAGTTCTAATGGTGGTCATGGAAATGATGGATGAAAGAATTGGCTTACTTTCTGTTCAAAATGTCGAGCAGAATTAAAGTGAAATTGCTGTGGTTAAATTTTATTCTTGTTCTATCTTTGAATAAAAGATTACTGCTACCTAACGATATATTGACATAGTTACTACAATTAACTTGAATAGATTCAGATTTATACGAGTCTTTCAAATATAACAATAGGAAAAAAGGGGACTCCTTTTCCTCAAATAAGCGTATAATATATTAACGTTGATCGTAGGATAATATAATCCACGTTCCTTTTTTTTTTTTTTTTTTTTTTTTTTTTTTTGGCTATGAATCGTTAAGAATGAATTGCCCCTTGTCAATCCTGTTTACAGCAAGGAACAGTGACACCGATAGGGGAATAGCGCTATTATCACTTTTGTTTCCCCCTTACTATGACTTGTGAACTTCTTTAATATTTTACCTTAAGTGACACATGGAATCTAATCATCCACAATCACCACTTCAGCGCAATTTGTTTATACTGATCATTTCACACACGTACAGTTAAATATATACATAAGTAATGGTGTCTTCTCGTATATAAAGCCGTTGTCCCTCTTTAAGAGAGTATATATTCATAAATCAGCTGTTGTTCTCTTAAACCCTTGACGACGACAGCGTCAGAATCACTAACTGAACACAGTTGACCATCAATGACCATCTATGACCATCAAAGCGAGAGGATTCGTGATTTTTAGAGTATACAAATGTAAGGTTTTATACCGCCCATTGGCGAACGTTGTACAAGGAGCACTGATTTGGGTCAGTCTTTGTTGAGTCCCACTGACACCGGCCCGTTATTTCCGTCTACAGTGCGATCATTGGTAGTCTTCCTCGTGTGGAATCTCAACGCGGTTTTATAGATATGTCACTTCTATATTTTGCAATGCAAATGTGGCCATGGTGTAATTGAATACACTTGAAGCTGTACTAGACAAGGTGTCTACGGCAGCAGAAAACAGAGAAAAATTGTACTCAGATACTTTTTTTTTAATGTTAGACATCCATCATTTTAAATATAGCATTTCTATTCAAGCTGTCATAATTAATCAGAATTCTGAAAAGGTACTTCGATACACATTCCTGCATAAATCAGTTCTCCTTTCTTTTATTTTCAGAATATTTTGGAATATTGTTGTTGCAGTTTTGACCAATTCATTTATTTATTCATTAGAAATTAGATATCAAACAAGAAATAAAATAAATAAGATAAAATAAACTACACTTCAGGTATATAAAAACTATAGTAGAAAATTTTATTTAAAAAATTTCTGTAATATACCTTATGCATGCATATGACTACTTTGTTGAAATATGCATAATTCAAGTATGTTTCAGTTTTGATAATTTTTCAAAATGATTTCTCTTCATTTTCATGAACAGTATCAAAAGAATTGTAAGTTTTACACTAGAAACTTGGAAATGTATTCATACTAAGCCATGATTCTTTAAAGAAGTACAGTAAAATAAATCTAACCTAAGCGATCAAAATAACGTATTTCATTGCAGTACAGACAAACAAACAGGTTGATATCGCAAATCATAAATACATGTACATGCAAAACCAACATATTTTACATGGGAAAACTATAGTTTTTACCGCTCAAGTACCTCTTAGAAGCACGTTCCTATAGAAAAACAAACAATCAAACAAATATTCCTCATTAAAGATTTCAAAAGAAAACCTCTGCCGAATACAGCACATAATAACCCTGTTCACATTGCAAGAGTTCAGAAATCCTTCAGGTAGGTTAAACCAAAACTAAAAAACAATACATACCCAAAACATTTGTCCATTCTAATCACTGTTGTAACAATCTCTTTACTAAATAATGATTAGCTATTCATTTGTTTGTATACTTTTCATTTGTAGTTATTGATAAAACTAATTTATATTTTTTAAACAAATTCTACGTTAGATTTCACCCGCGAAATTTCCGGAGTATTTTGGAATCTGTTAAAGAATATGGAGTATCATTTACTGTTCCAATTTCCTTTTTTCCTCATAAAGTTCGTTAGGTATAAAATGTTCTGCATAAAAACTTCTTTTTATATATGGTCTAATTTACTTCTTTTTATAATCTATTGTGTAATTTAAAACACATCTGTACGACTTTTCTGGACAGAAATAACTAAAATAAAAGACAGCTTTTATTCATTATGCGTGTTTTAACAGCCATACAGCCTATATTTAGCACTGGTTGACTGGAATACTTTGTTCTTTGACAACTTGTACGGAGGACAGACAACTCTCAATGTGGTCAAGGAGAATTGTCATGTCGACATTTGAACACTGACATAATTGTCAATGCATGACCAGAATCCGGGCTTTACCTGTTTATAAAAGTTTTTGTAAACCACTTACTTTTGTGCCTAATAACATGTTTGTTTTAGGGTCGATTTCAAAAAATGTCGTCTTTTTGCGGTCATGGTAATAATTTAATAGATGAAACTAATTTTGAGGCTTTGAATAATCTATTGAGTTAAATATTGTGCGAACTTAGTTTGACATGTAGGAAAAAACATAATTTGTTATAACAATCGATATTTTCAAACATTTAGATGCAATTTTAGCGAATATTCGCATGTCCCAAATCAAAATTTTATGATATCAAGTCAAAAATATTCATGATAAAGTTGTCTTTCCTGCCAAACATTTTTATTGTTTGAAAGATCTGATATATAGCTGTTAAAAATCATCCATAAAATTTTAATCTTTTCCCTAAATATTATTTTTTTCCCACATATGAATTGTGTCTTAAAAATTTTGTCTTTCGTGTTACCATTACAAAAAAATGTGTCATAAATATACTATACATCCCTTCCTGCACCTCAGTTTAATGTCGTATGACTGCGTCATTTCCTGGTAAGAAAAGTAAAAGCGAGGGAAAGTTTAAAAATGTGAAATAATAGAATATACAGAGAAAAAGTTCAGTCACTACGATTCCGTATATTAAGAAGTCCTTGGTGTTACCGGTCAAAAATATGTTAAGAATGCTACAATCTATTTAAAATTATAATGATTCAGCTTAATTTACAAAATCATTTTAAATGGGGAAAAGTTGCACGTCATCTAAGGCCGGTGGTTATCTTTTTCGGTCAAATTATATGGCGTATGTCCGTGATGTTATTGTCTGTTGTGTTACCAAACCAGCATGTAACACCAGAGACAATAAACATGGATTTTAGATAATTTCTTGGAAAATACTAAAGCTTGCAATGACAACTTGTGATGAAAGTGAGCCCAAATACTCTATGTATCTTTGAGCAAATCAATATTATATATTTAAGACACAGTTGATTAGTATGAAGATCTCCTCGTTATAGTAACATGAGGGACTTTTATTGGTAACATAACGGACAAACAACACTTATTAACAACTTCGATAACATGTCTAAATATCATATGAATTATAACACCGTTACTAACCCAAGTGATCATACTAAAATTTGAAGATTTTAATGCCAGATGAAAGCCTGATGTTTGCAGTGAACAAAGTAAAAAAAATTGTCCGTCGTGTTACTCAGGAAACACAGCTAGTGAACTTGAAATACGAAGTTATAGATGAAGAAATGCCAAAATCTTTAACTAAGATATAGTTTATCTAAATAGTTATTAAGAGAAAAAAGTGTCATTTGTATGCTGAATAATGTTTTATGTAGATTTAAGGCTATTCCTTTACAGTTAATGTCTTTTATGTTACTTTGAACATAAGAAGAGGGATGCAAAGTAAATGATAATTATTCGATTGTCATCTTCGGTCGGTTGATTGAATTGATGACCATGAGAAATATAGGATACTCTATACTGTTGATTTAGCATGTTTTAGGATCCTTCAAATCAGAGTTGTCCTTCCTGTTTCCTTCTTGTCCTTAGTGTTACACTGATGTCCCTCCTGTTACCAATCAATATTTTTAATTTTTTTATTTACTTTGGTCTCTAATCATCTCGTATTTTATTCATGGTCTTTAATATAAACTTTTTTGACATATTAATGCGAAGCTCCTCTGTACAAGTTCACAGGAAGGCTTTAAATGCAGAATACTATGAAGTAATATTTTGCATATTTCGAGCCAGAGTCACTTCTAGAAGAAAAAAATCTGACATACTGCTTGTAACAATAAACCCTTTTTGATATGTCATAATTTTAATGTTTTTAATGTAATTATGTTATAAAATGAAGAAAAACTCAGTCCAATTCTGAATTAATTCTGATTTTGTTGTGGTAACACCAGAGACAAACTTTTCGGTCATCCGATGTAAAAATCCTCCGTATCTACGGAATGAAGTCGTTTGTTTTTTGATTTTTTGTTCTTTAATGCAGTTTATAAATCAGTCTTTACTATGAACATGCTTACAACAAAATATACACATGAAAATTTTGAACTTTTTTAATATCCCAAAGTCAGACACTTTTTGAAATCGACCCTTTAATATTTTTGATTTCCTACTACACTCTCTAAAAATACAGATAATTCTAATTGAAAATTGCCTTAATCAGATAGCTGTATTGATTAATTTCAACACGTCTATTCAAAATGCATTTAAAATTTTGAACTTAAGACAACAGAAACAAGCAGATCTCAATGTAGGAAATTATCTTACGGGGGTTTGACAAAATCAACATAATGAAACCATAACTGTGTTGTTTATTGGCGTAATATTCGAGTCACTTGATTGTAATTGGTAATACACTGTAATGTACTTTCTCGGAAAAAAAAATGACCTGCCTGATTAATAACTGCTATCTATATTCATTCTAAGTTCTATTTTATTTCGTTTTAAATTATTTTCACTTGACATTTCATTAATTCTCAATTAATTAAACCAAAGATTAGAAACTGTTCATTTCCTACGGTGGCAAACATGTATGCAATATTACACAACGTCTGTTTAAGGTTCTTTGACCCTCAGCCTCAAAGTAATTTTTTCATCATAAAAATATTATTTGTCTTCAAATAATAAGAAATAAATAGAAATTTATTGATGGTATCCATGCATTTAACAAAGTTTTTGCATGCCCACGATGGATATAATGGAACAAATATACAAGTTGAGATCAAATTAAAAAAAAAAGGTTGTATCGGTGAATCGGTGGCTCAAACCCCTTTACCTACATGTAGTAGATCTCCGTGGAACCACTACGCCAACCAATTCTTTGAATAACTGATCGTAATATTAACACTAGAAGACTTATTAAATTTGTCTATATAAAAGGCAGATTTATGGTACGAATAAAAAAAATACGGATAATTTAGAGTTTTCTAATATGGTTGAGGATCGGAGATCGTTAAACGGGCTTTGCCACAATTTGAGCCCAATTTTTTTTTCACTTTTAATGTATACTGCTGAGTATGCTTTATAAAGGTATTCCTCATGATCAAAATTTGAGCATCAGTTGTCGAGTTATAATAAGAGTCCTACAGGCCTTGACGGTCACCTGAGTACCAAAGCCCTTAGACTGACCTGTCAGAGGTTTTATTTTTGCATTAAACCCTAATCCCCGAGAATTTTCTGACTGCTACCCCCGCCTTTTATTATTTGATGTTTGAAAAACATTTATGCATAAGTGGGGGGGGGGGGGGGGGGGGGGGGGGGGGGCAAGTGTCGGAGGAATCTCGGATCTCGGATTATCTACACCCCAGCTCCAGTGGCCAAACATTGTAAACTTTTGGTAAAAAGAGACCTGCAGGCCTTTAATAGTCAATCTTTTATAATATTCAGTTTTATTTATGCATACAATCTTTTATAATATTCAGTTTTATTTATACATACAGTTTATTTCCACAAGCATACATTGCACAGGAAATTAAAGTAGCCAGATTTCCTAAAATAGAACACACATTTAATCTAATATGGCCAAGAGACAATTTACCTTGTGGTTTTCAAGACGAAGTAAAAAAGTGAAACTGTTAACGGACGACAAACGGCAATAGGTTACTCGAATGACTGAAGTGACCTAAAAAATACATGTTCACTATACAGCAAATCCTCCCCCCCCCCCCCCCCCCTTTGCCAAATAAAAAACTTCAACCCTGCCCCAAGGGCAGTGAAAAGTGAAATCCACAATTTAAGAACAGGGCATTATAAACTGATAACAATGCATTTAGTTTATCTCACAAGACTGCGAAAGTACAGAAGAAAATATTATAAAATTAAATACACTCACTATGTGGTCATATTGGCCCTACCCAAGGGTCTTGAATCCCTGACCCAGGGGTCATGAATTTCACATTTAAGAACAGGGCTTCATGAATATCATAACCATGCATTCAGTTTAACACAACACCCCCCCCCCCTCCTGCTGTGGATGTAGAGAAGAAAATCTTCTAAGATTTAATACATTTTCAATATATGGCCATATTGACCCCGCCCTAGGGCCTGAACTCCTGACCCAGGGACCATGAATATCATAATTTATGAAGAGGGCTTCACGGACATCATAACCATGCATTTAGTTTTGTCCAAATATATAATGGGAGTGGAGAAGAATATTTTCTATGATTTGATACATTTTCACCATATGGCCATATTTGCCCCGCTCTAGAGCCTGAACCCCTGACCCAGGGGCCATGAATTTCACAATTTTGGTAGAAGGCTGCATGGACATTATAACTATGAATTTAGTTTTTTTCCCAACATGTGTGGGAGTAGAGAACTTCCAGAAGATTTTTGAAAATTTGGTATTTTTTTGCTTATTTTGGCTCCGCCCATGAGGCCTTGGGGGTGTTATGGTAATAAATTTTACAATTTATATTCCTTTTATCCTAGAGATGCTTCAAACCATGGTAATGGTAAATGGTAACAATTGGCCTTGTAGTTTTCAAGAAGAAGTTAAAATTGTAAAATTGTTAACTGACGACGCACGATAGACGACGGACGACGCACGACGACGGACGAAGAACAATTGCAAAAGGTCACCTGAGTCACTCAAAATACAGAGGTCATAATTCCTTGTAATGTAAAAAAAAAGTTCAGGCAATGTTTTTGTTTACATTTTGAGTGCTGGATAAGGTTTTAAACAAAATGTGACAAACGCTAGAAACTATTTATTTCTGTTCAAAACGAATTACATGTAGCAATAAAAACAAACTGATCATGATTAAAACAGATCGTTTAACTAGAATATTTAACCAATTTAAACAAAAACATTGCACGGAGTAACCCATCTTAGAAAAATATCCGTATATTCTTACGCCGACAGCTAAGTCGTGTTCTGGATGGCATAGATTTTTGGCTAGCCATGAAATACAATTAATTTCCGTAAGAAATAGAGGGAAACATACTCAGTGGATGTAAAACATGATATTCCTGTATAATATAGTTGATAAATTCAAAATCTCTATGGACTATTTCAAAGAATATAATCTCGTTCCAAACGTATTTTCTGTTTTTCTGCACTTGGTAAAAAAATAAACCCAGCATTTTAACTTTGTTCGTTTACAAATTCAAGATTGATATAAATCCAAAATTATAATATCCATAATTCAATTCATTATATAACTTGTGTATTCATGTGTCTTTTCATCAAGAGTAATCATAGAAATATAAAAGCGTCGAGGATTCTATAAAAACGATACGATATAAATTCGACCCAATTATATTTTTGTTGAAAACACGAGAAAGGTTTATATATACAGTAGGAGAACGCCTTCTGTAAGCCAACATTAGTTATGAAAAGTTTTTGGGTTACATAAATGAAATTCCCACGAAACAAAATGGGCAGGCAATGCATGAAGTGGTATTAATGGTACTTTACATTTATCAATTAAACCTCCTTAAATATACTTGCAATTTATCTACATAAAAACAGTATACAGGTCTTACCAGGGGGTCATTGCATTGGTCACCCATCTCACATAAAGAGGGGTATAAATAATACCTGGTATAAATCTCGTATGTTCCATGCTCGAAAACAGATGTAACCAAGCTATGCCTTAATTTCAAACATAAGGTTCAATGTGAAAAATTGATAATATCTGTCAATTCATATACAAAAAATAAGACATGAATAGTAGACACATAGTTAATGTTAGAGTAAATCAGTTACATGTAATAAATCTTGTTGAAGATATACCGTAATACATGAACAACTACATGACTTCCGCTAATTGTTAATATCGCATGTTACATGTGTTTTACCACTACCCCAAAGTAAAACGTGTATCAATACTAGTATATAGGCGGAACAACTCAAAAGAATAACATTTCTTGCATTAAAATATTTCTTTAACTTATTAGTGGGAAAATCTATCTTCTTATTTTCTACAGGAACAGATAGGTGAATCTGCAATATGTATTTAATTATTTGTAACCTTTTTCTTATTACCAGTATTTGACGTTAATTATGTTATTGAAATACCGGAGTACGGTGTTTGAATCTTATACACGTTATTTGTTTTCATATAATATATCATATATGAAGTAGGATTTCGAAAACATGGCGTAAGTGGGTTAAATCTTAGATGTATTCCCAATCTGAAGCGAGATAGCAAATTTTGACATTTATGAAATATTGTCTCTCAAAACATTTTAATTTTTGAGGCTGGATGGTCAACAAATTACTCATCACTAGCCATCAGATCTAACGTAGTATTTTAGATATGAAATTTTTAGCCATAAACAATCATTTAGTAAAGAAATTCCATCAATTTTAATTTGAACTTTCAAATTTTTTTCTCATATCTTTATACAAAGCTCTTTTCAGGGAGACTATGCCAAGGGCCATCCAGCCCTCTTAATGAGATAGAATTTTATGCCAATTGTCGATTTTGGACACGACGAGTTAGCATGTCATTTATGTTCCACTGTGCACCTTTTTTGATTACAGCAATTCTTGATTATGTGCATTGTTGATTACTTAATTAATCAAGCAGAAAGCGACAACCTTGGCAAATTCAAACATTTAATAGCATGCATATACACTGCATAAACTCTGATGAGGACAATTTTACTTTAGTTAATTTATGAGTGTAGAACATTTCAATTTTGTTTGGTGCTAGCATTGTGTTACAACTTGCGGTATCATAATGGTTTGTTTCAAGTATTTGAATAGTTGACAATGGGATGTTTATAAGTAGAATAAATCAAAGTAAATACTGATATTTTAAACTCTAAATATTACCTTAGAGTTTACTTTAGGAAATGACACTACAAGCTAGGCAAAATGTCCCTTTTGTAAGCTTGTTTTTTATGAAACTAAATTTGGCTATGTGAATTCTTAAGTACTATATCTGCATATAGCCATATCTCTAAATGTCAGGACGAAGGAAATCACAGGTCCGTTCTTTTCACGGAGTTTGACTCTATAGTCACTGATTAATGACGACTTCTCGATTTATCCTTCTACTGTCCATCGTCCGAAAAATATGAAAAATTGAGCGAAACACTATAACACTCAAAGTTCATAAGAGTTCAAATCAAAAATAGCTCTTTAATTCTCTTTTAAAAGGAAAATGGGCAATAAGGTAAAAACTATGATAAAATGATTTGCCTATATGCTTGGTACACTGGTAAAAACCAAATATTGGTGCTGAAATGTTGCAATAGTAAACGTTATGGGGTTTGACTCTCATCATTTGTGCAAACTACCTCACCATTAGCGCTACCGTTCATTATACGTTTTCAATGCGTAGGGGGATTCCCCATCACTGAGCTGAATCAAAATACACCTCAGGATATACATATATTTGGTGTGATATAAAGATGACTTTTCCCCAATTTGAACATAATTCCTGGAAAATAAATCTGAGAAAAACACCGTACAATTTGAAACCGTGTCAAAATTAATGACCATCGTCAAACACTGAGTGGTCTTTTCTCGCCTCGCCTTTGACCCCGGGATATTGTAGACAAGGCATCATTTTTTAACGCAAGTACAATGGGTATTCTACTGTCCAGGGACTGTCTGGATTTGTTCAGTAATTATGTCATAAAAGTGTATTAAACTGACGTGCATGCGACACTTCACAGAGCGAGGAGGGCAATACATCAACGCACGTGCGCGTAGATACGATTCTGACATTTTTGAAGACTGGTGTATAAAAATGCCAGACGAGCTTAAAACCCGTTTTTGTCATATAAATATATTGTTTAACTGAAGGAGACTTTGAGGTGACTTGAATGGGATGGACGTTGTTACACGCGTTTTGTTGGTAGTTGATGAACGGTCATTTACCTAATTTATGGTGCAGTCTCCGCAGAGGACAAATAAAACAGTTCTCATAGCCAGGGAATTCGCAATTCATAAAATTCGTTCATTATATGAACATGTATAAACACTGCGTATCATACGTGCATGTTTTTAACATGGTCATTAGTGTTTATTGATGAATGTATACTTTATTAGAGTTTCTTGTGTACAGGTGTGGTGTCAATGTTTCGATATGTGGGAAAAGATTATTCTAATTATTTCTGTCATTTCAATGAAGATTTGCAGAAAATGTCAGATTCATAAATCTTTTAGCACACATAAATTAATGTAAAAATGCGTTATACATTTTTTCCAGATGTAATATTTAGCTATGCGGTCCGCTAACAATAAACGATGTCGCTTTTTGGGGGGAAATTTGGGGTCTTTTTGGACATTAATTTGTCGTTTGACCACTTAATGCGCATAATCATGTGCTTTCGTCTCACTCATTTCACTCTATCGTCTGTTCGTCGGCGCCGTGTTGTTGCATCATTAAAAAGTGATGGTTAAATTATCTTTTCTACAGTTACGAAAGGTAGATCAAAACTTCAAAAGAAATTCTCCTTGTTGAACAAGAAAGGTGTTAGGTTTACGGGCGTGTGTGGCACGACCGTGTACACAGAAAAAGGTGTCACAATATCCGCCAAAAAAAATGTTCTCTGTGTAGACTTGGACACTTAAACGAACTGTTAAATAATCATCCGGAAATGTTTATAAATCCTGTATGTCATGTCAGACTTTGCCGTACTTTAACCTCCTTGAGAACGTTGAATAATGGCATCTATATTTAAACGAGCATAAAAATTTATGAAATATTAATGCAAGAAAACAAAAGCTACAATGTGTTGAGTCAGACAGAATTACTTAGGCGTATGCCTGTCACATAATTGTCATTCGTTGAAGATAAATTTCATTTGCATGTTAAACATTTAACCCCTGTGTTCTTTGCTTCAATATTGCGAATTTTCCTGAACAGCGTGTAAGGTATCTGGTGATTCCAACCAAAGTGATCTTGACTTCACTTTCGTTTTTTTAACCTTGTGTTAACTAACGACGGTACCACTATGTAGGTAGTTTGTAATAGAAACAAAGGGCTTAAACAAATTAAAACTGAACAAAACAATAGGTATGGTTTTTGGTATATTTTATTGTGTATTCCCCTTGTAGAAAAACGATAAATGAAAACTTCAAATAACACAATACTGTTTGAATTGCAATGTCTGATTACAAAATATCCGCATACATTTACGTGAAATTTAGCACACAGCCAATCATATTTGCTGTTACACCGTTGTATATACAAGACTGTATTTTTTTTAAGCTGGAAGTTTAGCAAATTCAATTGAATTCGTTCTGATATTGCATTTTGAAGTGCGTTTTAACAAATGAATTATTAAAATGAACTGAATATCAATCAAAAATATTTGATTTCTATACACACAGCTGAAAAACATTTTAATGTAAATAAACACAAAGTCTTTGTGTTAAAGCTAATACTATTGGAGACGAAGCATTACAGGCCACAGGCTTTGACAGATGGCGCCCTTTGCTTTCGATGCTGCCGAACTCTGGACTGGAGAAAGATTTATTCTCACAGGATTTGTTGGATGAGTTCTGCATTCCTTTTACTTGCCAATTTCAATTATTCAACATTTAGTTGACAAGGAGTTTAAGAACCTCTAAATCTACGCTGTTTATTGAATATTTGTAATGTAGGAATCTTCAGCCGCTTCTTCGTCATCGAAGTCCTCGAGCACGGGCGGAAGTGGGCGAATAGACTGTGTCTTAGCAACGGCAATGGCGTCGTACACAGTCAAGAATAAATTTTCCTTTGGAATTCTGTCAAACACACCCGCTTGGGTCATTGTCTTTATTATGTCCACGGAGCAACCCGCCAAGAATACCTTGACTTGAACGTGGTTGTACTCTGAGGATATGTGGCCAAGTACATTTGCACCGGAAGCATCCAAGTAGTTGATATTTGAGCAGTCGATAATAACATGATGAGTTTTGCGCATAATTCGAATTTTTTCGGGTGTAACGAGCTCGTCTCCAGTTTCAGGGTCTTCTTCGTATCCCAGTTGGCTGATGCTAGAAGCGGTGGACATTTGTCTTGGCATACCTTGGTAATTGCCATTTCCTGAATAGTTAGACGAACGAGTAAGGTTTTCGTCTGAGATGGAGAATACGGGGTTGTCGCTCTTGGTGAGAGCTGTATCCTTGCCGTTTGAGTTGATGCTGACTTGGGAAGATTTGCGGTCTCCGGTAACTGTAACTCCAGTTAAATCTGTTGACACCTTCTTCTCTTTCAGGCCTCCTTTGCGCTCTTGTTTCTTGATAAACTTAAGAAGTTTTCGTGGGTTGATCGTGCATTTATACAAGGTATTACGGAAAATTTCAGCGTTGGCAAAGAACAGGTTGGCTTGGAAGCGGAACACCTTGACACCTGTATCCTCGATTGTTTCAGAATATCTCTTGTATTCCACGATTGCGCCGTCTTTGGTGATTCTGCCGAGTCTGTATCCGCGAGCAAACTGAGTCTGGAACACAACGGTGATCAGCGAGACAATGACACCAATTCCGAGTCCGTAGTCAATATCAAGGAAGACCACGCTGGCGATAGTGAAGAACCAGATGACGAAGTCGATTCTGTTGATTCTCCAGTATTTCCTGCAATCTCCCATCTGGATAAAGAGACCTTTGAGGGCAGCGACGATGATAGAGGAGAGAGCGGCTTTGGGAAGCGGCTCGAACAAAACGCTCATGGCCATGATGACGAGAATCATCAACAGTGCTGCGAAAGCTCCGTTGAGTGTAGATTTAGCATTCATGTTTGAGGCGACCATAGATCTTGGTGGGGCGACAGCGGACGGAAAACATCTGAAGAAAGCGCTGACGAAGTTACACATTCCGTAGGCGACCAATTCCTGGCTGTCATCTACCTCGTAGTTGTGCTTCTTGGCGCAAACCTTAGCCATAGCGATAGTGTTAGCGAAGATGAGGATGGCGATAACAAAGCAATCGACAAAGTAATCGGCTACTCCGGTGGTGTCAGGTAAAACAGGAGGAGGTATAGTTGAAGGAATATTCCCGACAATGGCAAGATCGAACTCTTCGTTTAGTTTTCCAAGGTAAGAAGCAAGGGTAGCGATGATTACAACAATTAATTCAACGGGAATGGGGATGAACAATTTGTCCTTGAACCTTTCGTTAACGCATTCTTTCATTAAGAAGATGAAGGCGATGCAGATAATGGTCGTTATGATGGCAGCAACATTAGCATCCGTTATATTTTCAAAAATAGCTCTGTATGTTTTCACGATCTTGAATGCACCACCATACCTTGTAATGGAAATTCCCAAGAGAGCTGGAATCTGGCTTGTTGCGATATGGACAGCGGCCCCTGAAGTAAAAGCGGCGAAGAACGACTCAGATAGGTAGGCGGTGATGAAACCAAGACGAAGAAATCCCATAATCAGAAGAATAACTCCGACGAAGAGGGATATTGTCATGGAAACGTGTTCCTTGTAATCCATAAACGCAGGAACAGACTCCCATTCTAGAAGCGTTGCATTTGAGGATCCGTTGACAAAACTGTAGATTAAAGTAGGATTGGCAGCTTTGAACACTTCCGCTTGTTTGTCAACAACACTTGCAGTCACAATACAAATGACAGCACTCGTTCCCATGGACACGTGTGGAGAGGTTCCAAAAATCACGTACAAGATGATCGGCCAAACGGATGTATAGAGTCCATTTTCTACCTTCACCGAGGTGAGTAATCCAAAAGCCAAAGCCTGGGGAATGTGCAGGATACCGATGGTAATTCCAGCGAGAATATCAGTGACGGCATTTTCCTTGAGATTGTAGTAACGGATTGCTTTGATGATCGGTAAGAAGCCGGAAAAGACCTTGAACACTTTCTTCGGAGAACATGACACCTTTTCCAGAGCACGCTGATAGATGGGTGGCTTGTCCGTGTTCTTCTCTTTCAGGTAGATTTCGTCGAAGGCCGCCTGGGTATAGGGCTGACGCTTGATGAAGATGGTGCTGTCCACCGGGGTGGTCCCTCCCGGGGAAGACTTGCGTCTGTCCTTCACTCCCGGCTTGTCCTCCATTGACATGTTGTCTGCACTCGAGGAAGATCGCAGCATACTGACCCGTCCTCTTATGTACTACGGCAAGTCTACAAGGAAAAAAGCCAAATCTCCAGTCCATTTTGACGTAGTCATTTTTATGTGAATATGAGTGACAGCTCGTAAAGCAATCAAGAGCGACAAGCGGATGACAAGCTCTGGCAAGTTTGCATAATTCAGGTGCAATTCTTGTTCTTTTGAAGCAATGTTAACATGTGCATTCTAGAAACAAAATTGTCATCGAGGTTGTTCCGAAAATAAGACCGAGTGACTTAAGACACAACCAGACATTTCATCAAGCTATGACATTTCTAAAAGATAATGCGTAGAAAAACCTGATAAAAGTTTCTTTCTTGATGTTTCGTTCGATTCATTTAATCTGAATTATATCTATCATGTGATATACCACAAAAGTGAAAATAATTTTCATTTAATTATTGAATAACATTTTGATATATTACTTAACACAATCAATTTCGTATACAAGTGCGGTACTCGATCAAAAAAGTTTTAAAATTACAGGATTTTTTCAAAAATACTCATCAGTCCGTTTAGATATTATATATATATTTCTTGATCTTATTTCATGTCACATATCATGTCCGTCCTATATCGGAGATAGATAAACTTACTTACCAAAGAAAGAACACAGCGATTTCAGGGTAATGTTTTCATTCGTGGCCTGTCAGCCCGGCCGAGAACGCGCAATGTCAAATTTTACACTTATATACGAAGGGCGACGTTGATTGATAATTTGTGCAAATTAGGAATAAATTCAACAGCTAGAAACTTATCTATGGAGATATGTAGATATTTTTCCCAGTTTTATTTTTTTTATTTCAATTTAAGCCCCGCCCACCTGTTGAAAATAAACGGCAATGCGCCCTGGCCTCAACATTAATGAGAACGTAGACATTTAAGCCACTCCCACCAACGGCATAGTACTTCGAGGAGTTTGAACTAATTAAAGTTTTTATCTTTTCCCACCCCCTCTTCCTCTCTCTCTCTTTTTTACTTTATCCCCACTTTTAATTCTTAAAAACAAACAACATATTGATTTATTTTTCTCATAATATTTTGCGATTCAATATAGAAATATAATACGACATAATCTGTTTGTTAGCGATTAATGGTTTTTTTGTTTTTTGGGGTTTTTTTTGATAATCTTAAAACTACATTTTTAAGTATAAACAGACTCTTATAGGTTCGCACACATGTACACAAAACTGTTTACAAGTTTTTATTCTTTTTTGTGAACTGAAATAAATACATTTTTTTCTTAAATCGGTCAGGAACTTTATGTATTTACTGCTTAATTGCATAACGTTCATACATAAGTAAAATGAACTATCATGTTATTTCCATTATTGAATATTGTTGATTTAAGGCTCTGTAACGATTAATATAAAACCGTAATCAATTGATATTTTGCTTATATGACATTTGTAAAGAACATGTGTCTCCTTGTATCAGGTATGGGACCAAGAATCGGGTTTTTGACATTTTATTCAGATGTATATATACATGTACCTATGCATATACTTGAATATTAAAATATGCGTGTAATGAATAACTATTATCGAACTGATATTTAGCTATTACCAGTAAAAAGAGGTGTCTTTCTATATTTAAAGTGGAAATAGTTTGCTGTTAATTTTTTTGTCTATGGGAAAGAGACTGTGAATTTAATCTATATACCATCGT
Source organism: Magallana hongkongensis (assembly GCA_016163765.1). Lineage (NCBI taxonomy): Eukaryota > Metazoa > Mollusca > Bivalvia > Ostreida > Ostreidae > Magallana > Magallana hongkongensis. The sequence goes on from WFKH01011801.1 coordinate 15,568,727, forward strand.
AACATACATTTACGATCCTATATGAAGCAAAAATGTTTTCAAAATATTGCATCGTCAAAATCTAATTTTTAATAAATTAAGAATATCAAAACGTATATATGATATAAAACACCAGTTGGCACAGATTGTTATAATTACATTTAAGAATATCTTATGTATTAAATACAAAAATAATTACATATGTGCCTATCTATTTGTAATTTATTTTGTTTTGGTTAAGCTCTAAAAGAATCTCCCGTCCCCTGATTTATTACTTAAATTCAGATATAATTCAATTGTTCTACATAGGTACACAGACGTATTATGCAAATCCCCCGGGTGGGGGTTATTTCCTGCTGGTATACATCGATGAGTTTTTATTCATGCGTCTCTGAGACGCGGATTAACATCAATGTCTCTCAGTGTTTAATTGAAGCTGATAATCATTAACCCGATACCCCCTGTTAAGATGGATTAAAA
>WFKH01011801.1:15574185-15611685 GCA_016163765.1 Magallana hongkongensis
ACTATTATATTATTTAAATCTGCAAACACATCAATAAAATGTTCTACTGTCCTTCTATTAAGCTTTATGACATCGTTAGCTTTAAACATGGCTAGTTATTTTGATGTTATGCACAAGCCTATACTGTTGGGAATTGTGCAGTGATTTTAATATTGGTTACTCAGTAAGATATTAAGGAGATAAAGCTTTTTATACTCATAGCAATGATTTGAAATAGTGTGTATGCTCAATGATGCTAATTTATTACGTGTATTTGTTTATATTTTCGCACAAATATCATTTGTTTCAATCATGCGTCTTTTTGTAAAGTAATTCAACATTAAATATTTAATGTCAGTCAAATGTTTGTTTTCAGGAATTTGTGATGCTGAAATGGTTTTCCAGATTTTATTGGAATTCAAGGATTTCCAAGTCCATTGTTGCGTCATTCATCAAACATCAATTGTAATATGTATTATTATGCTTGCCGAAGAACTGTAAACAAACCTGAACCTTAAAATCACTTATCCTTTTGAAATTTGTTTAATTTTTATCTGGTAACGTTTATGATTAAATGTGTAAAACTGATTTTGTGTTGCTGGTGTTTTTTCGCACAAAATTCAAAATGTGTTCTCTGTTTTGTTCAGTTCTGCGAAGATGTTATCCTTTGTGCTTATATGTATAAACAGTTATAGGCGTCTCCGAAAAATTAAATGTTAAATTGAAATTTGTTTAAGTATATGCTCAATTGCTTATTATCCAAAAATATCACCGGAAATAAATGAATAAATGAAATGTTCGAACGGGCATCGCACGTTGCGAGTGGCAAATAAAACCGTACGTGACACCTACGACTGGCACGTCAAACGTTCGTTTGTCTTACGTTGCATTTGCAATCACGTCAATACTCTTTTCTCGCCCTACGATCAGCCACGGGAGCCAGGACTGGCAAAACCCGTAGCACACGCACAGTCACCGAACACGCGCGACCAGCTGTGACTGAGGCCAGAATGATATCATTAATTGGTTTGCCATTAAGTTTTTTTTTTTACCAAATATTTTTCCGAAAATCTAAAATATGTATTGTTGACTTATATTGCATTTAGAATTCAATATAGGAAAAACGAACATGTTTGTATATTTCATCGAGTTTTAATTTAACATGATAAATCAAAGGAATCGATAAATAAAGTTCAGATCAAGAATACGAATTCTATTATCTTTAACAGCAGCTACTTTATTTCTATAAAAGCTTAAAGCTTATTAATTGGTATTTGTACGTATGTTTATGTTCACAATCATTAACGCTCGCTTCACAGGAAAAAATAAGCATTGTACATAAACAATACCGAAAGACATTTTTATCAGAAGCATGTTTAAACATTTTCACAATACACTTCCCTTGTGTACAACAACACTTATTGCAAAACACGATAATCTCAGAAGAATATAAATGCCGTTTTACCTGGTTGCATTAAATTTGATAAACAAAAAATTTATTAAAAGATTATAAATATTATGAAAAAAGTTATATCGTATCCTTTATTATTGTTTTCTATGAAAGTACATGCAATACATGTACAGTTGTGTTCGTACAACAATGTACCATAGTATCTTTATATCTACATGTACGTTCTATAATATTTAGAGAAACTAAAGGCAGTGAACTTCAAAGTTGGCACTTGATTTTCAAAAGAGGACTTCTGCCGAAATTATCAATATATTTTTGTATAAAATCCAAACTAAAAATTGGCTTTGAGAAAATAAACATACACAATATAGCTAATATTTACCTCCGAGAAAAAGCTTACTCTGGAGAGCCAAGGTTTCTGTAAGTGGGTGAAATGCATAACATGACAACGTGGCCAAATATCAGTTATAGACCCTAAATAATAACATGAATTATACATTCATAGAATAATTCTAAATGTATTTTACGCATCGGTTAAAACATTATTTCCTCTGAGCAAGTATGATTATAAACAAACGCCTTTTGGGTGACGGTTTAAGAACGTCTGTATTTAATAACTGACTGAAATTTAAAAAAAAAATCACATTCTTTATAGATAGCAATATTTTTTGAAAAGATCATGGCACAGTAAATGATACATAAACTTACGAAAGCTGAAATTAACATGGAGGCTGAATATACATTTTATTGAAAAGCCTTAAGGAAAGATTTTCACAAGAAGTGTTTGCCCAAATACATAAAATACATCTATAAACCAATGTGTAAGTCTGCCTCTCAACTTAATTTTACGTTCTTCATTAATATAAAAAAAAATTGTTTTTCAGTTTTATAAGTCTGTGAAATAAACCGACACACAGCACTGGGGACGAGTCATGCAGAGAGGTGAAGGAGGATACAAACCTTTGAAGGACCCAATGTTGTTTACTGTAAACAACATAAACATATCATGTCATTTTTCTTTGGTCAATATGAGTCACATTAGGCTTCTGAACACCGATGTGTGACCTATGTTTTGCTTTCTTGGTTTCTTGGTGTTTGGTACAACCCTCTGAGTCAGTAGCTTAGACTAATATTATTTTCTAAACCCTGCCACAAAATTTCATACCCTAATACAAAAACACCTACCTGTTCCTCAATATTAACCAAAAAAAATTATATATACCAATAACTATATTATTAATGGAGAATAATTTTGTTTACATCTTGAATTACATCATCACTTTGGCAAATAAATTGTCCAGTGTAAAAGAGAACAATGCAGCTGTCCGCTCAAAGAGAGGAAACTCGGATTAATAATTCAACCCCTTAAGTTTTATACACATTGTAATCCATAAAGATAATTTTTAACTCTACAATTCTTGTAAAAAAATCAAAAATTTCATTAAGGGGGTTCAGGACGTTGCGGTGTGAAATTATTTTTTAATGATATGTTATTAAGGTTCTCCGACCCTCAGCCTCAAAGTATTTTTTTCGTCATAAAAATGTTATTTGTCTCTCAAACTTTATAAATGAAATAAAATAAAAAGAAATTCATTGAAGGTATCCATGCATTTTACAAAGTTATTGCAAATTTGCTAACGATGTATATAATTGAATAAATATAATAGTTGAGTTCAAAAAAGGTTGTACCGGTGCAACGGAGGCTCTAACCCATTTACCTATGTGTAGTTGATCTCCGCGGAACCACTAAGCCAAGCATTTCGTTGAATAACTAAATGTAATATTAACACTAGAATACAAATAAAAAATTTTATATAAAAGGCAGATAATTTAGAATTATCGAACATGGCTGAGGATCGGAGATCGTTAAGCACATGCTTAGGTTGATATATATAATTTTTAGGAAAAATCCATTGAGTATTTTTTATGTGCTATCACATTCTGTTCAAATTTAGAATGAAAAACTCCAATATTTTCGTAAAATTATGATGTCGCTATGTAAAAAGGTTAATGTTGAAATTAATTTTTAAATTTATTTCTGTTCTTGAAAATACTGAATAAAATTTATTAATAAAATTCCCTCAAATGAATTATTTCAGAAAATTGAAATTGTCCAAAAAAATCTTAATGCCAGAAAAGGGGGGTAATTCATATCAAACTATCTCCCTTGCAAGGCAAGAAAGTGATCGCAAAAATAATATGTTGTAGAGGACATTTTTAATGTTGACATGTTAAAAAAATCAAAAAAATTTAAAAAATTCATGGCCACTTTCTTGGCATTCAACGGAGATACTACAGTAGGAATCATCCCTTCCCCATTTTCTGGAATGATGATATTTTGTGAAAATTTCTGTTTTGAAACATCAACAAATTAATACATTTTTGGGATTTATTTATTAACATTAAATAGAATAATAATTAGAATATATCTATGATTATTCGTCAATGAGAATTTAGTTGTTTTTCAAGAAGTAAAAATTAACAAGCTGCAGATTATAGATGGAACTGAAATGGCTAGTTGTTGATTGATAAATACTTTATTGGCAAACTTAAAGATCAATGGATGGGCATAAAAGTTATTTACTGCTGATGTTATGACCATATCACGGCCAAAATGTGCGATTTCCTGATTTCCTCACGTCGGCAGTAATATGCGGCTCCGGACTTTGTCTCGAGACCATGTCAATCGGAATTCTTTTATTGGGGGGGGGGGGGGGGGGGGGGGGCTATAGTCTTTATCGCGGTTTGTCAGTTTGTCAGTAATTCTGTCCCCTCTTCGTTGTCCAGGCTTTTTTCCGTTATGGTTTGGCGATAAATTTCAAACTTCCTGTGTAGCTTTATAATGATGCCTTACCGATAAAGTATGAATATTTTTACTTTTAATCAACAGGTATTTACGTAATTAATTTTTAAATGTGATTGATTGACTGATTGATTGAATAACTGGTATTTTCCGGTACACATTGAAAGTGAAAACAAATCTTAAGGCATAACAATACCTTCTGCCTGTCGCAAAAGAACTAAATATACACATTGATTGATTAATGAAAGATCATTATTTAAATCCACTGTTTTATTATTTACATCCTCTATTTCGTAAGTAAACCGATTTTGAATCATAGTTCTATAGAAACTGACAGTGCTGAAATCTACACGATCCTGTTCTTACTAGTTTATCGATCGGTCAAACCTTTAGCAACCTAAAAAAAATCACGGACTGCATTTAAAATAATCATGTTGTCGAACTCAAATTCACATATAAGAAGATATTGGCTATTTCTTCTATCTTACGTACTGATGTACATTAACAATAATTTAGTTACTTTTAATCACTCTTTATGATAAATACAACAATTTTTAAAAGAAAGGTATGAACGTAGCCATCATTGCAGAAAAAATTAACTTAACCCACGAACGCGGGTTATGTATTTTTTCTGCAATGCCGCTACCGTTATACCCGCATAAATCATCAAAGAAAGTATTTTTCCTGTTAAAATATTATCTTGAATGCTGGAAACTCTCTCCATATACCGTGAGTATCCAACAGTATGCATCTCATAATAAATCTTGTCAAGAAGTTTTAAAAAAATGAAAAGGAAACGTATCAGTAAATAATGGGTTTTTTTCAGAAAACATGGGAAAATTAACTGCAATTCTGACGTCATATTTACAATTACTGCGCTTCGCCCTTCTGAGATGGAGTAGAACAGTACAGCGATTGCAGTTATTGAAAATAAAAACTTTTTAAATTGCTTATGTGGATGGTATGAAACATTTTAAATTTTATTTTAGAATACTGAGTCAAAGAAAGAACAACAGCTTTATTTTTGATAAGTAATAGTTCGTCGTTAGCAAAGAATGAATCTACATAGTAACAAAATATTAAAATGTGAAAGAAATTGTTGGGGGTTTTTTTCTTCGAAACTCATGGACTCTTTGAGAATAAATATTATTCAGTAGATAATGAACGCATTCATTTCGATGATAAAGTATATGTACACAATGAGGTTTAATTATAGGAAGTTAACATCGATTTTCATGATGAAACATAATTATATACAAGTTACAACAAATTATCGCTGGTTCAAGTTCATGTCTGTCGGTTCAAGTTCATGCCCGTCGGGTCAAGTACATGTTCATTGGTTAAGTTCATGTTCGCCGATTCAAGTTCACGTAAAAGACGTTACTGTTTCTATAGATGCACTACATATGATTCTTCCGCTGCTTCCTCGTCCGTGAAAGACACTGATCGAGTCGGGGTGGTTTGAGCTGGTTCAGACGGCTGAACCAAGAGTTCCTCCGCAAACGCCATGGCGTCCGCCAAATCCGGAAATACGTCATCTTTTGGAATGACGTCAAAAGCAGCTGAATGTTTCATTGTTAGGTGAACTCTTTCAGATAATCCCGACAAAAGAAGACGAATTCCAAGTTTTGAATACTCTTTGTGGACGTGAATGAGGAGATTAGTACCGGAAGCATCGATGTAGTTCACGCATGCCATGTCAAGAATGATGACTCGAGTCCGCTTGTACTCTGCTAACAGTTCCTTGGGATGTGAAATTTCGTCAAATCCAGAGTCGACAGTGTCCAAGCTATCAAGTGTGTCAATAGACGTGAGACTCAAAACATGCTCCGGTGGCGGCAATCCCACGAAAACAGACTCCTTGTTTAAGAAATTGCCAGCATCAAAATCGGGTTGATTGCTGTATAAATGATTGCTCGACGGCGATTCCTCGAAAGAAACTGATGAAAACACAGGCTGGTTATTATTCAAGCCATTTTCTGTAGTGATGGTTGATATTTTCTTTAGCGGAAGTCCAGTACTTTGGGGTGCACTCTCATTTCCACCTTGATTGGCCGTGATTTCGTACTTCTTGTTTAACAATTTCATGAACTTCCTTGGATTAACTGTTGCTGAGTACAACTTTTTACGGAATATCTCAGCATTTGCGAAGAATATGCTTGATTTGTACACAAATATTTTGATGGGACTCAATGAGAACATTTTCTTTATGCCACGTATATTTCTGAAGTTTGAGTTGTATTTCATCAATCTCAAGGCTGAAGCTCGCTGGCTTTGAAACACAACGGTGAGGAGAGAGACTGCTAACCCGATTCCGAGTCCAAAGTCAATGTCTATGAAAACCACAGAGGCAATCGTACATAACCAAATGATGAAATCGTACTTGTTGATCATCCAATATCGTCTAGCATCCGACATTTGAACGAACAGTCCTTTCAATGCTACCAGAATAATGGAAGCCAAAGCAGCTTTTGGCAGGAAATAGAAGAGTTCACTGATTGCCACAATGACTAAAAGCATCAGAAGAGCCGAAAACAAACCACTTATCGTCGTTTTGGCGTTCATGGACGACAGAATCATCGATCTCGGAGGAGCTACAGCGGACGGAAAGCACTTGAAAAACGAACTGGCGAAATTGCAAATGCCGTAGGCATAGATTTCCTGATTGTCGTTTAACTCGTAGTTATGCTTTTTGGCGCATATTTTTGCCATTGCAATCGTATTGGAGAAAATCAGGATGGCGACGACGAAGCAGTCGCCCAAATAAAGGGGAACGTCGGTCATGTCGGGTAGCACTGGGGCCGGTATTGTGTTTGGAATCGTCCCGACAACATCGACATCGAACACCTCGTTCAGGTTCGACAAAAAGGAGACGAGAGTCGCGACTATAACAATGATCAACTCGGTTGGAATTGGAATCTTTAATTTATGCTTGAAACGCTCATTGATACATTCCTTCACAACACACAGAATGATGATACAAATGATAGAAATGACAAGGGTGGCAAGGTTTACTGATGTGATCTTTTTAAAAATGTCTTTGTATGTGTAGACTATTTTGAAGGCCCCCGAGAAGCGTTTGATATGAATTCCTAGAAGTGCCGGCATCTGACTTGTTGCGATATGAACTGCTGCACCGGAAGTGAAACCACTGAAGAAGGACTCGGAAAAGTAAAAAGTTATAAATCCAAGACGGAACATTCCCATGAAAATAAGGATAAGACCTGAGAACAACGAAATGTTCATAGCAACGTTCTCCTTGAAATCCATGAATTCCGGGATATTCACCCATTCCACTTTAGTCGCGTTTTGCATAGATACGTTATTTTTTGCAATAAACGAAGCCAGTAAATGCTGATTTTGGGATTTGAACTCGTCTGCCCGTATATCAACAACCCCAGCGGTTACCATACAGATCACGGCACTGGTTCCCATGGAGATGTGAGGCGATGTACCAAAAATAACATAGAACAATATCGGCCACAATGAGGTATAAAGTCCGTTCTCTACCTTAACTGATGCCAGCAATCCGAACGCCAGGGCCTGTGGAATGTGCATGATTCCAATGGTTAGTCCCGTCAGAAAGTCCATCAACACATACTCCTTGAGTTTGTAATACTTGAGGAATTTCAACACGGGTAAATGGTAAGCACAGAACTTCCATGCACGTCTGGGAGAACAGTAGAAATTCTTTTTCAGTCTCTGTAACAAGGTCTGAGAATTTTCTTCGATTTCCACGTAGCGATGGCTGAACTCTAGCGTGGCCATCGTGGACGACCAACTCGTTTTGTCTGTTTACGAAACGCTTTCCTCGGTCAGTGATTACTGGTCACTATTCATGAGAATTCATGAGAATACTTGGGAGTTCGACAATGAAAGTGAACAGGCGGCCGGGTCGCCGTATTTTATACCTGTTGTAATGATGGTCTGCCAAAGGGGAATCGTACATGTCGTCATCAAGTTTAAAGCTGATGTTAAACGACGCAATTACTCAAACTGATTAATAGTCGAATCACAGTTAGAGACTCATATATTCTTATATATAAAAATAAAAATTAACATCGGGGACTTCGTATCGGTTTTACAAAATTAATTCTATTTACCTTCTGTTGATCCAGTTTTAGCTAGTGAATGTTAAACAATTATGTGAGTCAGAGTAGGGTCATTTGGTTACTTCTAATCCATATATGTCTTCTTTTGGTGTTTTGGTCGAGATCTGCTACCTTGAACACGACGATTTCGATCACTTATTCACGGTTTGTCAACAAAAGCGGAAATATGGTAAGGCAGTTAATGTCAAATTTCTGTCAAAATCTAATTAAAAGTACAATCTTGTTTGTAGTAAAATATTAATACATTGTAAACATAGATCTTTATCTTTTATATGGGTCAACTATGATATTTTTAATATTCCTTTGATGGGAAACAGGGATGTGGATTGTATCGTTGTTTATTTATTATTTTTCTGTGACTAACTAGATGTTCCGTAAATATTTATACAACACGTATACATATATATTATTATGACATCTAATCCTTAAGAACGTATGTCAAGATATTTATAGGTATGAACAAATGTAGACTCAAGCATTGGCATAAATAAAGTCCGAATGAACCACTTGTTGATTATAGTCACAACCTTAATTCATTGCGTATATGTATTTTTACACTGGAATAGAACTTTGATGTTCTGGAAAAATTCGGATAACGATATGACAGAGTGAACTGTCGTCCAAATCTGTGATCAATTTCCGTCATTTACTGATCAAGCTTTTTTGTAAACAAGCCAAGGTCAACACCTAAAAATGTAATGAGGTCATATTTTTCATATTCTTACTGTTTAATGAACATACATCATTCTGTTTACTAAGTAATGTGTCATCTAAGTACTAGAGTATTGTCTCATATCTTTTTGAGAGAAATTTTAGACATTTTATATGTATGAAGAAAACAAATCCATCTAGTTTATTCAGCCACTGGCTTTCCCATTTCTATTACAACATTAGAAGTATTTTTTTCATGTGTAAAGTGCCTACATGTATAGCTGTACATGTACCACATCCTATCATAATATTATTAAAGCTTAATATGCCATTTTTATCGCTGTTTTTGCTATGTTAGAAACCCGACCAAAAAAACAATTGTCTTAAAAAATATTCATATATTTTTCAGTGAAAGTATATTTTCAATGTACCTACACAGACACAGACAAATATACCTCGTGCCGACTGATAGTTCCTGAGACCCATTTTAAGAATAGGGTACCCTATTTTGAAACAAACCTACAACTTAAACGGGCAAGCTTCAACCTTTTTCTCAATAAATGGTTGTAGAGTGGAAACCAATGACCTCTTTTCCTTTTTTCAGATTTTTAAATCTTCAATTTAACTCTACAGCTGCGCAATTCTAAGTGATTAATAAAGGCATTGTTCTGTACTTGTATGCATAATTTGCATACATAACAACATGAAAAACCTCATATTTATTGCTTTTTTTATCTTTTGACAACAGTTTTTGGTCATTTTTTTTACGAAAGCCTAATAGGCTCAATTTTAAAAATGTTAAAAAATAATTAACGAGATGGTTATCTCGTAATAACGAGTTAGTATATCATTTAACGAGTTAGTATCGTGTAATAACGAGTAAGTATCTCATTATAACGAGTTAGATAACTCGTTATAACGAGTTAATTATCTCGTTATAACGAGTTATTATCTCGTTATTTCAAGTTAATTTTCTCTTTATAATATGATACATTGAATGTTATCTATCTTTTCACTGAAGCAAACCACCCTCTATCTAAATCAATTAAAAGCTCCTATTTGTACACAAAAAGTATTTTATAAATGAATATGTCAAAGTAAAAGATCGATTTGGTAAAAAAAACAAAACAATTTAATACTGATGACCCTGTCTTTTTATGTGTTTCATTAAAGGTGCTGAGACACTAATCCTTAATTGTAAATGGGATGGGGTGTACGGAAGCGTATACCTATACATGTACTTGTTAATTGTCCTTCATTTTATTGTATTGTCGACATATAATGTATTGTGGTCTATTAATTATGCAATTATATTGCATTGTAAGTTGTGATTTTACATAATTTAAATCACCTGATGGAATTTGATCAGATTTATTGCTATCTGCAATATCAACTTTAAAAAAATGAGTTTAAAATATTGATCTAAGAATGAGACTCTATTATATCGAGATAGAAAGTTAATAAAAAACCAGTAAAAATGTATACATTATAATCATATCGTTTTCAATATGTTTCTATATTAGAATATATTGCGAAAATATTGTTGTTTCGCGGGCGCTCTAATGGAACGTCACAATCCTCTGAGTCTAGCTCTATATTGACAGCACATGTACACTGACATTGACAGCTACTGTGAAATAATTGGAATTCGTGTAGGCTCAATTTTTAGGGATTTCGTGGATCTCCATCATCCACAAATTAAAATCCTCAACGAATTATGAGAAAAAATATTATTTCATCATACAAAAAGTAATACATCGTAAAAGTAATTCCACGAAAATTTCGTCACTATATGAACCTGTGAAAAATTAAAAATCAGGAAAACTAGCTCTACGAAATCATTCCACAGTAAAGGAATTTAAACGTCTAAAAACAGATATTTCTTTAATTGCCATTCAATTACTTGTATTTCAACTCGTAGTTAGGGGCTGCAGACATTCTACTCAACTCTATTCTATTCAAAGGCCGCACCCTCAAAGTAAATAACACAACACTATTTATAAAAAATCTACATTATTGTAAGGTTTTCACCTCAAAATACACAACTTGATTCAAAGGAGGTTGAATCAAAACAAAAGCTCACGCATTTATATAAAAATTGGAAAAATTTTGTATTATATATAAAGGGGCTAGGAATCACTGTATTTTCAGAATATTATCGTCTTTACAAAAATTCTTCAAAGAAAAGGCTGGGTTGGTGGTATACCACCTGTTCGTCAGGTACATGTACCTAGGTATTGTGTAGGATATTTAAAACTCGTTATAAAGAGAAATGAACTCCTTATAACGAGATAACTTACTCGTTATAACGATATAACTAACTCTTTATAACGAGATATTAACTCGCTTTAACGAGATTCTAACTCGTTATAATGAGATAACTAACTCGTTATAACGAGATGCTAACTCGTTATAACGAGATAATTATCTCGTTTTTACGAGATACTACATGTAACTCGTAATAACGAGATACTAACTGGTTATAACGAGATAATTAACTCGTTATCACAAGATACTAACTCGTAATAACGAGATAATTAATTCGTTATAACGGGATACCAACTCGTTATAACAAGATACTAACTCGTTATAACGAGATACTAACTCGTAATAACGAGTTAAATATGCTTTTACCTTTATAGAATTGAGCCTAATCGGCTTTCGTAGTTTTTGGTTTATACAATTCAGTCCAAGAAATGTTTACATTTTGGTCCTGAAAGGTACAAGATAGCCGGACATACCCCTTAAACACGACATATATACTAGGTTTAATATTACGCTGAATTTTTTTTCCACATATATATGTAAAACACACCACGCTGATTGAGATTTTCTGCACCTTGACCGGTTTTTTTTTATTCGTGCTTTACTTTTTTTTTATAATTATATATTCTTTGGTGTAGGGGGGATTTTAATCAAAGATCCGGTTTCTTTACACTTTTCGTCCCCCTATTACAACACATTATTTATCCCTGGTCGAGCACTCTGTTGTCAAGACCCACGCCTCCCATGTGTAACTGGGCAAACTATTTGTAACATCCCGGAAATACATGTAACTTCAAAGGACTACAAGGGTTATTATGCATTTTTAGTTCAAATCAAAGTTTTAAAAGGGGGTTGCAATACAGTAAGTTTAAATCGTAATGAAAAGAAAAATGTAAAATTATGCTGTAGATATGACGTCATGAATATCATCCCATTTTTAAAATTGTAGCAAAAATTAGGTGTTTTCTGTTCGTTTTTCGACCATAAAACATCGTGCGCATTCTTGCAAGCTCCATTTTTTGCTATGATTTGTATTGTAATTTTATGAACAGAAATATATGATACAATTTGACAGTTGGTAAAAATCATATGGAGAAATCACGTACACTTTATTCATGAGCTAAAATCCACGTGACACTGTTCTCATTAATATTCATGTCTGTAATATTATCTCCCTTACGAATGAAAATTACATACCTTTTTGTATGATATTGGTGTTATTACGTCAAAACTTTCATTTTTTGAATGAAAACACGTGTTAAGGCAATGCATAGATTATCTGTGTATGTTTTTATCACCACAATCAGTGATTAACACTTCAAATTCACTTTAAATGCCTCCCTATTCAACCCTTAGATTATCTAAAAATAGGACTATATTGGCTAAAATGAGTAAATAAATAAATAAACAGTTGAAAAAATCAGCTTGGAACTAAATAGAATCATAACCTGAAAAATATCATTCAATTTATAATGATAATTCTTATAGAAATATGCAATAATGATTCAATATAAAGCCTAAATGCCTATTGCAAGTCCGATAGCTTACTGAAAAAAATCTTTAAAAATGCTAATTTGAAAGTAAAAAGGAACCGACAAGACGTGTTTAATTTGAGTCAAGATTTCCTACACAATATAGTTTGCAATATAAATTTTGTAAATATATGAGGAACACTTTTACCTATGAATGGCAAGTATTTTAAAAATAATTCCAAAATCCCTTCATGACGTCTTTCATCACTAAAACACACTATATTCCTACAACGCCCCGCTTCAATTTTTCAGATTCAAAAGGAACCGCCATCTCAACATCTCATGTAAACAAAACAAGCACATTCCGATCCCGGATGTAGTAAATAACAAAACCAAATGAGGAGAAAATATTTCCGAAATACTATTTTTTTTAAATTAGTGATTTTTCTCATTCCTTTCTATATATTTTATTGTACTGAAAATCACCATTGTGATAACAATATGGCCGCTATGCAAATTAGTCAAATGTGCACCATTTCTCCATATGTGGGGCATATATTTGGCCTATTCAAATCTAGTTCTTTTCTCTACTAATTACATCAGTATTATACCTTTACCCTTTTACATATCTTTCAAAATCTATAAAGTTCATCTTTTTTCCATGCATACGTTTACAAGTACACTAGCTGTGTATTTCCTCGTTTATTCCAGTACGTTAATTATTCTAATGAACAATTAATTTAAAATGTACGTTTATACACTTCCGCAATTCTCTCTTTTCCCTTGAGGCACAAGACACGAACGTGCTCCTGTGTCTTTTAAAAAGTTTTTTTTTCTGTACCACATCGCATATATAACTCCCGGGAGTTTATGCATGCATCACCTGTCTCTTCATGAGAAAATTACCGTGGCAGTTCAATGCTTTTTTCTATTATGTTTATATATTCATGTGGGCTAAAATAAGTTAATTACAGCAAGCAAAAAAAATATCATCAATTACAGCAAGCAAAAAAATATTTCTTATTTCATTTTTTTAATTATATTTTTTAGTCAGCCTAGTTTGTATGTAAATTGGTAAAGAGACGAGTTGTCTTGCCTCTTATTGGTGCATTCAGATTACCTCGCCCTTTCCGTAGCTTACCAGAACTAAATATCAGAGAAATCCGAATGCATCTAGGTCACATGATACTTTACTTTCACTTTAGAGGTTGGTATAACGTTATAATTATGTATTCTTTATTTTGGAAAGCTATACAGTAGTACGATTCAAATTATGCAAAGAGAATAAACCTCGAACTGAAACCGAAGAATATTAAAACTAATACTGAAGTAAGCTAAAAAAATGTCTGAGAGGATCTTTGTTATTTATGATAAACATGTACGATTACGCATTACCTGATTATGCATTCAGTGAGTAATGTTGGAAATCGGTTAGGTCTATACAGTAATATTCTATCCGCCTGACTTACATGAAAAATTTCCTATCGAAAAAAATGTACAAGTAACTAATGGAACTTTTCCGTATAATATTTGCATGTTTATTTACATGCATGATATTGTACATAATGGGGTTTTTTTTTGTCCCCGCTCAACCAACCCATAAATGGGTGTTGAAAGAGACATTCTGGAAATTGCCCTCAGTTAATATTTTTGCTCTGGGATTTTTTGAAATAACTTAGGGTTAATTTTGATAAGGTGCATCTAACAGTTATTCTTGAGTTGAGTTGAACATATTTTATTGACTAATAATGTCAAAAGGATTGGACACAAGTTCCGAAAACTTAGAGAGTCCTCTCCTTGTTGTACATAATATATTACAATGCCATACAATGCCAGTTAACATTTATAATAGGTATAGTACACTTAATGAAATAGAAATGAATGCTGTAATACTGTAATACTGTGCAAATCTAAAATTAGAATTAGGATGGATAAGAAAATTATTCAATTACATTTGAAACTTATGTAAATCTTCCACACTTTTGTATAAATGTATGAACTTCTTTAAATATTTTAACATTTTCATCATAAGATAAAGTTTTGTCACCCCAAAGTATCAAATGTACATCAATTATATTCAAAAAGTTCAACGATAGAAGATTATACATAAATGATTGTTATTCTTCATGTTCATTGACATATGATATGTTGATTGAAAGTACTTACTTTTACTATTGCATTAAAAATGACAGTGTTGTGCACACTGACTGACCATATATTTCTTCACCCTCGTAACTGTATCAACAAGTGTACATTGTGTTATGACAGTTGGGTTTCTGATGTATTATAAAGGTTACCCAGCATTCAAAGTACCGGTATTGTTCAAAGCTTCAGATTTTAATTATATAGAATGAAACCTTTTCATTAAGGTAGTCCTATACTCATCAAAAAATGGGCTCAATCATGAAAAGCCTAGTTTTAAATTATAGATATGCTTTCTAACAATTCATAAACACAAGAAAAATTATATGTTTACATGCTTGTTTTTTTTTTTATCACCTCCCAGAAATGTACACTGTACCCCCTTGCAAAAATTATTGACAATGATAAAATTCATCCATTTTTTTTCTTAAAATAATTATCAAATTTGTGGAAATTAGAACTGAAAATAGAATATAAACATTTGTTTAAACCATATCACATCAATATTTTTGTGCTATTTGTTGTAAATAAGTACGCTTTGTGGGCCTGACACATCAGAACACAATACGAAACAATGCTATGCATGTGTCAATTTTGGTCTTTTTAAAACTATTTTTATGGACTCAAACCTAAATTATTAGTATTTATTCTATAGAATGACATCTTAGAAAAAAGATTTAGTAAAATAAATGATATGTTGACAGATTACTTTTCACGCTATAAGCTCTAAACCAAGTAGACCCTGAAGAAAATTATATTGGGGATCAATGTGATGTCTGCAAATAATAATATTCCAATCGCTTACATTTTATTTGAAGATTTCTTGCAATGTATTTTATGTTATTGTTAATAATACGAAGGTAGGGGTCATTATACTATTAATTTACTAATTAAAATGATACACCAAATCAATAATCAATAGAAATAATTTAATCTTTAATATTCATTCCCCCTTTATGGGGTTCAACTTGCTAGCTATCAACTATACAGTACATGTAGGTCTCAAATTGGCGGTGTAACGTAGCATGCCTAAGATCCTGGTTAATCGTTGCATTCTTATATGCTCAGAAATGTTGTTCATTTTTCTTTTTACATCATCACATTTCTTAACTTCAATCATTTTTATCTCTCATTCAATACATACATTACTGTCTAATTGTTTATAATTGACATTGTTTATGAGAGCCATGTAGAGCAAAATCAATACCGGATATCAAAAATGTTATGTAAAAGTCAAACCAATATTGTAAAATCCAGATTGTGACGTAGATAGTACTCAGACCACTTTAAGCATATATGTTGTTGGGGGTTTTTTTTTTTCCCTGTTATATTTTTTATCCATTTGCCATCAAATTCAATAGGCATTTTAAACAAGAGGCCCATGGGCCACATTGCTCACCTGAGCAACACTAGACATAATAAAATCAGCTAAATATAAACCTACATCAAACTTTGAACCTTATATGTGGCACAAGAATTATCCAGGTCCACAGTCTAAACAACTGAGAATCAACAAATGGCAATATGATTGCATATTAGTAATACTATATACTAAAAATTTTTTTTTATAGTCAAATTTATTTCTAATGTAAAACTCCCCCCCCCCCCCCCCTTTATAGTTTCATCCTTTTTTATTTGATTTTTCAAGATTTTTCTCTCTATATATAACACTACCTGAGAACGCTTTCACTCAAGTAACAGCTTTTCTGCTCAATTGATTTTCAAAACTAAGATATTTCTCTTTACATTCCTATGTAAAAACTTGACCCCCCAATTGTGGCCCCATTGTACACCCGGGGATCATGATTTGAACAAACTTGAATCTACACTACCTGAGGATGCTTTCATGCAAGTTACAGCTTTTCTGGCCAATTGGTTCTAGAGAAGAAGATTTTTAAAGATATTTCTCTATATATTCCTATGCAAAAATTTGACCCCCAATTGTGGCCCCACCGTACCCCTGGGGATCATGATTTGAACAAACTTGAATCTACACTACCTGAGGATGCTTCCATGCAAGTTACAGCTTTTCTGGCCAGATGGTTCTTGAGAAGAAAATTTTTAAAGATATTTTTCTATACATTCCTATGTCAAAATTCGACCCCCAATTGTGGCCCCACCGTACCCCTGGGGATCATGATTTGAACAAACTTGGATCTACACTACCTGAGGATGCTTCCACGCAAGTTACAGCTTTTCTGGCCATTTGGTTCTTGAAAAGAAGATTTTTAAAGATATTTTTCTATATATTCCTATGAAAAAATTCGACCCCCCATTGTGGCCCCATCGTACCCCCGGGGATCATGATTTGAACAAACTTGAATCTACACTACCTGAGGATGCTTTCATGCAAGTTACAGCTTTTCTGGCCAATTGGTTCTAGAGAAGAAGATTTTTAAAGATATTTCTCTATACATTCCTTTGTAAAAATTCGACCCCCAATTGTGGCCTCACCGTACCCCCGGGGATCATGATTTGAAAAACTTGAATCTACACTACCTGAGGATTCTTCTACGCAAGTTACAACTTTTCTGGCCAATTGGTTCTAGAGAAGAAGATTTTTAAAGATATTTTTCTATATATTCCTATGTAAAAATTTGACCCCCAATTGTGGCCCCACCGTACCCCCAGGGATCATGATTTGAACAAACATGAATCTACACCACCTGAGGATGCTTCTACGCAAGTTACAGCTTTTCTGTTCTGGCCAATTGGTTCTAGAGAAGAAGATTTTTAAAATACACCATTACTTTTTCACTAATTCCTAATTATCTCCCTTTGAAAGAGGGTGTGGCTCTTCATTTGAACAAACCTGAATCCCCTTCACCTAAGGATACTTTATGGCAAGTTTGGTTGAAATTGGCCCAGTGGTTCTTGAGAAGAAGATGAAAATGTGAAAAGTTTACAACAACGACGACAACGACAGACAACGGACAAATTGTGATCAGAAAAGCTCACTTGAGCCTTTGGCTCAGGTGATCTAAAAAAAACTGGGCTCTTTTAAAAGTAGTAAATAGCTAAAACTCTTTAGAATCAGCTGTGGTAGGTTGAATTCAGTAGATAACTGAGCAAAATTTTTTAATTAGAGTGATTGAGCACAATTAAAAAAACTTTGTTCATATGTTTAATGCTCATAAGTTCTTAATAGGTGATGTAAAAATATGTTTTATGTTATCTTAGATTATTTAGAATTATAATGTTTGAGGCATTTACTACTTTGAATGTACATATAGTTATTCTTTTTTACAGCGAGTTTAATTTAAGCACATATTCAGTAAGAATTCCCTTTTTTTTCAGACCAGCCATGTGTCTCAAAGGCCTATCCTATCTGCCTGTGATTACCATTATTCTAACCCTTGGAACATTCATCTTATCTTACATTTTTGCTGTTCTCAAAAAAGATGTCAATGCATATTTTCCATATATAAGGTAGAGTATTGACATTTTATATATTTGTTCTAGTTAGTGCATACTTTAGAAGAGGAGTAATTTAAAAGTGAGGATAATGAATTTAGTATTTCAGAAAAATTCAACAGGGCATGTTTCTGATTCTGCATTTTATTAAAGATTGAATTGATCTGTCACATTTGCAATGCATTTATTTGTTAATGTCTAATATACCGGTAATTGTAATAATAAGATTTGTTTTTCCACAGTGATACAGGAACAAAAGTTCCAGAGAGTTGTGTATTCGGTCAACTTTTAAATATGGCCTCAGCAATTGGTAAGATAATTAATCTTATTTATTAGAATCAATTCATTTTTGTAAGTTTGATATACATTTATACAAAAATTCTAATATTTCAATCTTAATTCATGTATTCTTTATCTATTTATCAAGGTAAAGATCTGATAATCATTTGTATATTCACTTTTAAGCCATCTGTACACTGTATGTTCGCTACAAACTGGTGAAGAGTATTGTCCAGCCAGAAGATGATTCAATCTTGAAGCTTAACATGCACGCCTTCTTTTGGGGTATTCTCTCTCCACTAGGTCTTAGTCTAGTCGCTAATTTCCAGGTACTCTGATTCATTTTTAACTGTTATGAGCTGAAAGTGCAGTTTTCTAGCTACCTAGATCTCAGTCTATTGTTATTAAAATGATTTTCAAATAGTTCAGGATAACCAAGGAAAAATTAACACTCTGATGCTACCAATTCATTATAAATCATATTTTTTAACATTTTGACATATATAATTATATTTATCTTTTTTCAATGAGACTATAGATATATTTTAAACAAGGTATTAAAGGCATTTCATAATTCTTTAAAGTATTGTATACCAACTTTTATTTGTGAAGACTATTTTGTGCTTAGTGTTGATAAAGTTGTTTGCAGTGACTAATTTGACTAAGCCTGAGTTGAAAATATTAATCAGTTAATAAAAAGATTGAAAGACTGGTTTTGACAAGAAAGATTTTTTGATGATGAAGCTCTGGAGATTCTCCCAAAGTTTTCTTGCATGTGAAGAAAAGTTGGTTTATAGGTTTTCATCTGTAAAGATTACACACTAAATACAAGTTTTTAAATGTTTCAGGAAACATCTGTCGAGTTTGTCCATGTAATTGGAGCATCCATGGTCCTGGGATTTGGGGTTGTGTACGAGTTTCTCCAAACAGCCATTTCATTCCAAATGCACCCTTCCTACAATGGCCTAAGGATCTGTAAAATCCGCCTGGTGATAAGCATAATATCTGTGATAGGATTCCTAACAAGTAAGAGGATACATTCATTACATATTGACTTTTTAACTTGGACTCTGACGCAGATTTACTTAGATAAACTTATGATACATAAGGGCCTAAGGAGCAAAGTGGAGCATACCTAAGGTGATTTGCCCTCTGCCATTGATAAATATGTACCCTACTCAATATATTTTCACAAGCAATCACAACATACCGGTACTTGTTTTTCAATTCCAGTTGTTTGCAGATCAATTGTCAATTTTTTAATTAAAATTTTGCTCAATTTTGAATCAAAAAACTATATTTCTACCGATCCTACATGTCAGTAGCACATTACACAGAGGGAATGGCCAATTCTACAACTACTTGGAAGTCTGGGGTCAACCTGTGAGTCTGAGCCCTCAATGTAGTGTAGTATTCGATCAATCAAAAAATAATCCATGCAATATCAACATCAACAATTCAAAAATACACAAATGAATAATTTAAACATTTTTTACTGCAGCTATCTGAATTTAAGTTGATATTTTAGTAGGTAAAAACTGCTTGTAAAAGCATAATTTTTTTTTTTTTATGAAATAGAGGAGAAAATACTTCATAGATTTGATGAAACATGTACTATGAGGGGTGAGAAAACGCTTCCATTTCAAGACGACAAATTAACAAACGTGATACAAAAGATATTTTAAATTTAGAACTAACAACTTCAGAAATAATGTAATTTTAGATAATCTAAAAGCAGGTTCAGTACTACAACTATATATAACTATTATCTAATCCTTTTGACTTACTTGATATATGACTTTTGGATAATACAGTCATTACACAGCAAGTTTCCATCAACAGCTAATACTTTCTAAGATTATCATTGTATGTAAATAATGGAGTTTTTTGATTTGTGCACAACAGGTGCCGAGCATTTGTGTCTAAGGATTACAATAGAACAGACATAGAGATCTACACTGTGGTGTCACCCTGTGATTAAATCCTTGTATCAATGATGTCATTCCATAGAAAGACTGAAAGTGATTAACTGTATTAAGTATTTAGAGAGATTAAAGGCTTAATGCTCCATGTGAATTATGTGAAGAAAAATAATTTATTATGATAATCTGTACCCATTCACGTGTCTCAAACTAGCCTCATATAGGGAAAATTGAGTCCATAGTTGGGCTAAATCATGCTATATAATAGTACAGAGACCAAAAGATTTTTCGCAAATCTGTACACTTGTTTTTTGATTAATTTTTCTTTAGAGATGATTTTCCAAAAGAAATCTAAATTTAATTTGTTAGAAATTGCTGAAAGTATAAATTTTTTCAAGTCAGAGTTATCTCCAATACCAGAGGGTTATTGTACCTTAAAGCGAAAAAACAACCCTGGAAAGTTTGACTATTATTATTAAATTCTTATTACCAGAATGTCCAATACTTTCTCCTTGTAGAATGTTTTGTCTGTTCACCACGGTCAAGAAGCGTTAATTTATACATACATGTATGTATTATCGTACCAGGGACTTTATAGGTTCCCGGCCGTGCCGTTCTTTAAAATACATATCATCCAAAGACACTCTGTCTAGCTGAACATTGGATCTCCATTGAAGTCCGTTTGTGTGGTTTTTTATGACCGTTGATTAACCAGAGAGGTCAAAGTATTACATACAACGGTCATGTCCACTAATGTCAGAAATAAATCGGGGTTAGATGTGCAAGTCATTCCGCGGGGGTGTCCGAGAGCGTTAAAAGGGTCAAGATATTTGTAAGTACTATAGTGGAAGGAATTGTCTGAATTACATGTACAACCACTCTCAGGTGTACCATCATGTTCTCTGCAGTTTTAGGCAGATACATGTAGATTTACCTCCAAAGGAAATGAGAGAACAAAGGACAGTTAACTGGGTTATCCTCTGACAAACGGAATAGGCCTTGCATCTATGTGCAGCGATTTTTTTTTATAAATTAAATAATCTGTCTTTTGATTAACTGTAGTTTTTTGTGTTTATGTTTTTAGCTTTTTGAACATGGGATTTTTTAGTCAGCACAGTCAGATTCGAATTGCAAATATTAGATAGTATATTTTTCATTTACTGAAATACGGAAATTTAATGGTGTTTACCGGGCTAGCATTCACCTTTGAAAGGATTTAGTTCTTAGTTAATTTCATAGAAAAGTCACGTAAGTGCATGCGCAGGAACTTCATGTTATTTTATTGACATTGACAAATGTTTCAATGTTAAAAATTAGCAAGATTTGTAACGCATATTAATAATTTCTGAAACTAAAAAAAAAAATGTTTTATTGCAATCCCAGTCGGAAAATAGACGTGACAAACTGTGTAAGGAAATCAATTGTCTACAAACGCTTTGAGAAGTTGTATGCGCACACTGAACGGAATCCCCACAGGAACGGGAAATGAGAAATGGTGATCCCTGAAGGTACACATACCATGCTCTGCAGACTCTCTGTCAAAGGATGGCGAGCTGCGCTCTTCCTCCGACTTACTTTGCTTTGTGAACGCTAAATTCTCACGAGCTAGGTCTGATAAATTATCTACTCTGTACAATGTATAATAGAAACCAAAAAGAAGAAATGGGGGGGGGGGGGGGGGGGGGTGTCATGATAATGCTCACACCTTGGTTGCGCAGTCGCTGCGTACAGGGTATGATATCATTCCTAGATGGTTGTCAATACATGAAGATACCTTTTCCACTTTCTTTGCGATTTCTAAATAAATCGACAAGTCCATTTCGATAATGTTAGAGAGAAGATTTATAATGCATTTGTTTTGCGATGAGAATGTTTTCAATATTGCCACATGTTGTGACGATCTGTCGATATCACTTAGCGATCTTGGCGCTCAAGGGACGCAAGCCGGAAGTTTGCTGAACCATTGCTTTGCGCCCATGCAAGATCATTAATAGATTTACTAGTATTGAAATCGGCGAGAGATCGTGTTCGACCAAGAGCTATCACTGAGAGAAAAAGGTGTGAACAAATAGACCTCTGCGAGATATTTGGCAAATTTTCTGCGCTTTTTTTTTTTGGCGACGCTTGTGCATTCTTTGAAAGACCGCTTACATTTGCGATCATTGCTATAGAAAGTTTTAGGTAGAGTCAAAACTTTGATGAGACTGTGTATATTGTGGATACATCTAGGAAATTACTGAGACATCACGACGAAGATTACATGGACAACTGTTAAAAAACTGTTGAGGGATGTGGATAATTTTTCAACGCTCAGCAACTATTAACCGTCTGCCGCCTCAGTGAAAAAAAAAGATTAAATCTAAGAAGTTGACATCCGCAATTTGTCAGATTGATTTGACATAATTAGTACTAGTAATTTTGATACATGTACTAGAATGTAAAGGTATCACTCTTCTACATTTTTTATTATTGATATATTTTCTAACCGATGTTTCATTCTGTTACACGGCATTAAACAATGTTTTATTGTACGACATATTTTTAGATATGAAATTATATGTTCAATTCAATTCCCACCAATGAATGTTCCATGTGCTTTTACTGATAACAAAATGGCCTTTTTATTTTTGATAGGCTGGGTTTGTCACGCTGAATGCACTATGCACGCTATGTGTGGTATGGTGATTTTTAGAGTTCATAATAATACTCATTAAGATAAGTGATAAATTTAATGTAGATTCGAGTTTTAAATAGATGTTTGTAATAACTGTACTCAGATCAGTCTACGGGCGGACAAATTGTCAAAGATTGCTGGTGCGACCGATATTTGAAAATTTTTGGATTTTTGATAGAATAGAAATTTATAGAATTCTGGACATCGTTTTCACAAAAAAACTTATGACATACGAACAAATAAGTGAATGTTTCATATCGGTGACACTTATAATCGAAATAGTTGCAAAGAATGGGTTATACTAGTATAAGTTTTTTTGGGCCTCAAGGATCACTTGATAAGACAATATTTCCAATCCAATTTCTCCCCTGTTTCTGTTCATTCTTCTACTGAAAAAAAAACCCGAATTCAGATATACGTTGAACCTAATTTGAAGCAACTTGTCCATATATCTGGTATCCGTATAGTTGTGCACAGTTACTTCCATACATGTATGTGGAAGTAATCATTTAAGAAAAAGAAATTACATACCCGGCTGACACGGGTTATGTATTTTTCTGTTGTATTTGCTACCTTCGCACCCGCAAGAACCACCAAAGAAACCATTTTGTTAAGGAGGCTGGATGTTAATCCAATTACCCATCCAATTTGTATATGATTTTTTTCCATATACCATATAATTTAATAAAGAAAAAATCCAAGTACTAGTGTATTTTAGGTTTAAAATTGGAATATTTTTCTATAATTTTATATAGAGCTCTCTGTCCGAAGGAAATTAGTTTAGTCTAAACATGGCAGCAACTCTCCATCCCTCTTAACAAATAATTGTTGTTCACGACGAAAATTCGCCCAAAATTTAGTATTGTCCCTTAATTTGTTCTAGGCTCGGCTAGTGCTGTGGTATCAAGGATCCAAGGCCATCCCGAGGATAAACTTCACTGGAAACCCACGGACGGAGTAAGTTGGCTAATACGCTTTTTCAGTCCCGGGAGGGGGGGGGGGGTGTAAGACTAGGTCTTCAACGTTTCTTTATGTGTAATAGAGGCTATAAAAAAGTCGTGCTTCAGATGGGACAATAACAGTGTCCAAATTGCTACCATAAAAATTGATCACTGCTCTGTAAATAGGTCAAATTATGGATGTCTTCCACTGGTTCAAGTTTAAAAAATTCTACAAAAAGTAGATGTTGATGTACGACCTTTGACCCCTATTAAAAATATAATTAGTTGTCACTATTGATTGGTGATAAACTAAATAGATTTAACAAACAAAAACCCAGAGCACATTGTTTACATCGATCATAATCAAACGTATTTGATAGATTATGAAATACAATACATGATTTTCAGGGATTTGCAGCTCACATAACCAGCACGATATCGGAATGGGTTACCGCCCTGGC
Organism: Magallana hongkongensis; assembly: GCA_016163765.1. Classification (NCBI taxonomy): domain Eukaryota; kingdom Metazoa; phylum Mollusca; class Bivalvia; order Ostreida; family Ostreidae; genus Magallana; species Magallana hongkongensis. The sequence continues at coordinate 15,598,712 of WFKH01011801.1, forward strand.
ATTTATCGGCTTCTTCTTCACTTTCATCAACGACTTCCGGAAACTAAATATAAACGTTGAAGCTCAGCTGCAGGTTCGTCATTTAGACGAACATTACGTGCCATATGATGACGTCAACGAGGAATCCCGGCTTCTCGTGTAATAGATGGATTGTTGCATGTATAAGAGTTCGAGATAAATCTCATTCAAGAATATGTGTGCTTTAGCAATATGGATCGTTTTACTTTGAATCAAGTAATTTTTTTTTTAACTTGTGTGATCGAAATTCTGTTGTAGTCTTCGGTGTTATCAAAGTATCGTTGGATAAGTAGCTTATAAGTTGGCCCACAGGCTTAAAAGGGGAGAAAATGTAAATAGAGTGGATTTTTTTTTTTAAATGTTCTTTTCCAGACCTGAATGACCAGCATTATATAAACTTTTTGCGGAAGATTTCTATTTTCTGTTTTTGTTAAGGACAGTATACTATAAGACATAGCAAAAGTATGTTTTGAGGATATGTTTTCTATGGGAGAGATTTGTTATGGTATGAAACGCATTGAGGATTCAATGGATTAAAGTACAGCATATTCAAAGAATAATAATCCTTTTAATTTTTTTAAAAAGCAATATTAGACTATAAAATACTTATATTTTAAATTATCTATATAAGAAGTAAAATTGGGAAAACCTCAGCCTGTTTCGAATCCATTACTTAAAAACAGATCAATCGATCTATCAATTTTTCAGGTGAGCGATATGGCCCACTGGCCTATAGTTTAAGGTGGTATGGGACACCTCCATGTTGTGACGTATTGTTTATCGAAATAAACAAAAGGAAGTGTAATTATATAAGTAGTTTCTTTCCTAATATTGTCGCCTTACAGCGTAGCGCAGTGGGTTAGAGGGTTTACTACGAATCTGTAAGTCATGAGTTCAAATCCCGCTGGGGGTTTTACATTTTTTACCTCACAAAATTTTTTCCAAAGCTATTTTTTGGTTAAATATCGTAAAATTTGAAAAATTCTAAACCAGTGAAAGTATTCTAATTATAATGTACTTTAATCCACATTAATATCGACAGATGTCCCATACCACCTTAAAGACAGTGAATGTTTTCATTCCATGTATCTCTGAATCTCCATCGCTTATACTTTATTTTACTTTCTTCTTTTTTTTATTTTTACTTTGGACATTTCATTTATACTTTTAAGGAGGTTTTCAATCTGTTTTACTTGAATCTGTGGTGTTTGATTTAATATCACTGACATGTACATATATTATTGCCGTACATTTCAAACTGTTTTTGTTTATTGGTAATCACTTGATTACTTGTACATTATTACATGAATTGTATTTGTTACTATAAATACAATGAGTTTATGTGAACGCTTCCTTTTTGGGGCATTGTTTAATTTCAATATTTATATTTGTATGCTGTTATGATTCCGTGTCAGTATCAAAATCATTAAACATAATGAAACAATGAACACCCATGGTCAAATGGCATTCATATATTAACTAACAAAAATGTTTGCAGAGTTTGCAGATTTCCCAACATCAAAGATTTAACCAGAAATTTGACATCAGTGGTTGAAGTGTAGCTTTGTATATCCAATACCGCCGTGAATGTTTCGAATTCAATGCCAAATGCTTGCTTAAATAATAATAAAAGATTTCAATTATATTTTATTGTTTTTCATTGTAAACCTTTTCAATTGTATTTTTCAATCTTTTTAGCCCAATGTCAATAGCTGAACTAAGAGAGGTAAATCTGAAACGCTACATGTTTCCATTTCGCATTGTCCTGTATGATTAAAGTATTTTTATTTTTTTTGAGGGGTTGTTTTTTTTTTTTTGACAAAATCGAGCATACACTATTATTAAGTGATGGTATTGATCATTTGCTTTGACCGTCTTATTTTTTAAGGAATGTCAGGTCAAGATCATTATCTTTTCCTTCAACATTAAGGATAAAATAGTGTATAATAGGCAAATATGAAACACCTTTTCCTGTTTCAAAAGAGTAAATACACTGTATATTTGTCTATATATGGATAAAAAGGTGATACTACAAGCTAAGAATTACAGAAAGCACTGCCTAAATGAAATGCGATATATGCACTGAATTCGATATTTGACTAGCGCCAATTTCCCCTGATTTCTTTAACTTTTCAAGATATTTCCTTGTTTATTTTTCAATGTTTCTTATACATCTATTTAGTATATATCTGCATATTATGAAAAAGTCATAAAAATCTATTAACTTGACAGCAATGCAAATATTTTGACAATCATATAAGAGAGAAAAATATGGATTTTAAATTTTCACTGCCGTCTGTTAAAATCTTTAAAAAGCTAACAAGACTGTAATTTGTCGGGGAAATAATATTTGATAAACATGTTCTAAAACCAATGTTCATAATTGTCGATTTCATTTAGTTAAAAAATCATGAATGATTTTCTTGCTTTAAATATGTGAAGTAATGTTATGCTATAATAGTTTTGTTTAATTAACAAAAACCTGTGATATTTTCCTACGCCAATATTCCGCCAAATATATAGTCAACTGACATTAATGAGAATATACTTTTTATATTCCGATAGGTCAGGCACCAGACAATACTTCCTTTTTAAAGATAATTGTTTGTTACAAAATAGTAAATTTTTCATTTTAATTTCAATCAGTTGTACCTTTTTTGGTACAAAAAACCATCAAAGGAAATAATAACTGAAAATGAAAAAAATAGAATAAGGAGTGTCAGTGTATGTGGTAGGAAAGCAAAGAAAGTGAATAACGAAGAAACCAAACTCAAACATTTCTAGCATTTTATTCTTTTAAGAGAACAGGTAGGTGTTTTAAGGTGAGAGCTTAACGTTCAATATCCAATGTCAGGATATGCATTGTAGGTGCTAGCACGATAAAGAACCCTCGCGTTATTTAATGGCGCAGGTTCCAAACTAAACTTGAAGCTCATCACTGGTATATACAATGTAGTTACGTCTTAAATGAGTAAAACAATCTGGAAGGGAAGTAAACAAAATCAATTAACCTTTTCTTTAGTAGGGCTGGTCACTTGATTAACTATATATATTTACAGCAAATCGATGCAATACCCTATGAGCCTATATTGAATAAACCTATGTTATAAACATGTAAAATCATAATTTAGTAACGATAATTCTACCCCAAAAAGATGGGACATGGTTAGGTATATTCTCAATAATTCTAGCTTTGCTGTGAGAAGTAATTATAAACAGCTAGTATTTATTGTCTTCAGGAATAAAATAAAATCTCTAGGGAGGTAAGATGCTAAATATACATAGTAGAATAAAACTGTGTGACGATATCTCATTAAGAGGCTTGGCGAGTTCACTCATTAATCCATAACAGGGAAATTTTGGATTTTGAAGAAGTTTGATGACTCATTAAGATATTAAATATACAAAAAAGGCATCTGTTATTAACCATATTACAACAAAGCAACAAATTATTCTTATAAAATTGTTGTATATTGCACTTTGAATAAGTTTAATTACAGTATTTGTCAAATTTAAAAATCAGCATTCTTTCTTTACTTTTGCAATTTCATTTCAATTTCTTTTTAAATGAATTTTTATTCTACAAATGATATTTTTATGACAAATTTTTCCAGAGATTTAAAAATATTTTTGAAAAAAGTTTTATGGTTTTTATCCTGATAAATTTATTTAGTAAAAATTAACGTCTTTTGTCATACTTAATTTGCAATACGTAATGCATACTTAATGCAATGAGAGAAGCAATTTCTATTTCGGAAATTGTTATTTTTCATAATTTTTATCTCATCCTTTCGGAGATTTTAGAAACAATTTTTACATTTTTGAATTGACGTCACAAGTTGAAGACGTTATAATATATTGGTAAGTTCGTAAACGGTTTTGAGCAGATACTAATACAGTTCGGTTTCCACTAATGAAGTTAAATAAATGACTAAGTTACAAGCAGAATTACGTTAATAGCACGATTTGAAGCAAAAGGAAATTTTCGTAATACAAACAAATTATACACAATATGACATAATAAAGAGATTTTACTGGGTATTTGTCCTTCAGTGATAATATAGTATTTAAAAAAATACTTTAAAGAGCGACTAAATCAAATTCTTTCTTGATCAAATGGCGCTTGATGATAAGTGCCTGAATTTTCTATCTTGCAGAATAATCTTTGTAAGTTTTTGATCACTGTATCATAGATACTTTAGAGATAAGTATTTTTACAGTAAATAATACACATTTTTATTTTTTAATACTATATGCATATTATAATGGAATAGTTATGCGCTAAAAAATGTCAACTTGAGAAACCTGTACTTGCAAATGATAGCTTTACGTTCAGTTCGTAAAAAATTAACCCGTTAAAATGTTAAACCACTCGGTTTGCATTTAAGATCGTACAAATTAACTGAAGTAAAAATAACCCATTAAATGTATATGTATACGGTACATTGCAAGAATATTCAATATCTTGACTTTCGTGCATTAATATTCTACTTTGGTGTGGACTTAAATAATTATATATATATCGTATCTTCACTCTTTTATTTCAATTCTCAAAGTTTATAGCTATTGGCCTTTAATAAAGGACTCTTATAGAAATATTTACTTGACAATTTTTAATTCCAATAACATTCTCGTGAATGAGACTAATTCTTGAAGCCTTTCTTTGAATTCCGAAATAATTCTAATGCCTACCATGCGTTCTTCTCCTCATATGAATTTAATAAACAACAGAAACATAGCAAGGGTTTTTTTTTATTCACAATAACACATTTTGCTATCGAAACATACGTTGTATTCTTTTCATTCACAGAAATATTCCTTACTTTTGAACTTCAGGAATATTTCGGTCAAACCATTAAAGAAAACGGGAATTAAGATATTTGGTTGAAATTTATAACCATCTGAAATCGCATTAGACTGTCTGTATGTATACCTACTTGTATATAACACACATTATGGAATATAAAACCCATAAAATGCAATATGGTAGGAACGTGTTACTCTGTGATCTCGGCTTTTATCGATTCACGCTAGTACAGAATACCCTTGCAAAACCACTCACACCTTGTAGCATAATCGCTTCGCATTAGAAGTTAGTTCACAGAATTAATGTTCATTTACATTTATTAAAAAAAGAAAGTTGATATGATGTGGAGTTATTATTGCGTTTCATACGCGGATCCGATGTAATGTGCACATAACATGTTCGCTAGATTATGCAGTACCCTTTCCCGCCGCGCGCTCTCCACAAGAGCCAGTCAAAATTACTCCGCTTCGACGCTGGAGAGTTTTGATAAAAATGAAAATGCATATTAGATGTTGATTAAATTCAATTACTTTCACAGTTGGGTTTCGGGGTATAAGATTTGATACGGAATAGTTAGACTGTGTTTACTTCGAGTTTCAGGCCATGTGGTTTGTCGTTGCGAGCACTTTTCTTCTTTCTTTCTCAGTACTTCTGTTTTTCTGTACTGTCTGGTATTTGGTGTTCCCTTTATTCTTTTGTACGGAGAATGTAATGCATTTTTAGTATACGACATGTCAAGCGCAAACTATATAAAACTTATAGTCACTGTCTCTGTGTTGATCATTGCATTATCTGTGCCAAATAGTGTGCTCAGAGAGAGAGAGAGAGAGAGAGAGAGAGAGAGAGATTCCCATCAATTCTTATTCAATTTTTAACGGTTTCAACAATAGCATGATTTTTGAAAGAGAATATCCGGGTTCAAGTTTTTAAAAGGGGGTTAAAGAGATCAAACTTTTATCTTAACAAAATAGAAGTTCCTTTAAACAACTTTGTTTTCTGGTACTTTGCAATAAAATCAAATATTCACCCCACCCCCAGAAAAAAAAATCATACACACGAATTATCGACGGTTCAGTTGTCTGCAACATGTTGAACTCTATCCTTTAGGAATAAACTTTGTTTTAACGTTGAATTTAATCACAGGTTGAAAAAAAGATTAAACGTGTACTGTTTATCTTCCTTTTCCAATATGAGACGATTTTTTTTTGCATTCATAACCAATGATGTTATGAATATTCCAGTTGCAACTGAAAATTAAAGAGAAATCAAAAGTTATTCGTCATAAACCAAACGGACAAATTTTGGTAAATATTAGTTTTATCATTAGTCATTAATTTATTATCATTATTATATCGCATTCTGTTTGATATCTGCTTTTCGTACTTTACTATTTTGAAGAAAGAAATAATGAGATGGTTTTAAAACAAGATCAAAAGCCTCTTAATAATATGAGTTTGAATGTAAAAAAAAAATACCAAGAGAGCAAAGAACTAAAGTTTAATTCAGATTAATAAAATAAAAACTTCCGTAGATTTCAAAATAACATTATCAAAATCAACCATTTCCTTTAAACAGCGATCGCTCTGATGGGTCTTTGAATGAAAAAAATTCTTGGCATCATTTCTTATCATTAAAGATTGAAAAATTCAATTACGTATATACTTTTCCAGCCATTGGCGTCGATTTGCTTTTAAGTGAATTGCATGGTGTCTTGCTTCTATCTGTGTATCATATAGATTAGATCATAAATAACGCAAGGTTAAAGTGGTTGCTCATTAGCACCTATAAGCATCTAATACAGTGACGGATTGCGCGAGAGTAAAGTGGCGTTTAGCCGAGATTTAGGGTATGGTCAACGTGTAAAGCGCCTGGTTTCGCGGATTAGCCAATGTGGCATCGCAATATTGACATTACGTCACAAGCGCGCCAAAAATTACCTTCTGCGGGGGAAGTATCAAGCAACTGCATTATATTTTATGCAAACATATTCACACATGTCGAAAGTGGTGGGTCGGTTTTTGGTCCTGACATAGCAGAATATCTCCGGGTAGGGATCTTTGCAGACGTGTCAAGGTTTTTATTCTGTTCTGGGTCCATACATAATTAGACAGAAGGGTGATATCCCGGGGAGCTTTGGAAGGCGCTCTCCGACTCTTCTCTGCTACATATATCTACTGTTGTACACTGCGACTGCCCCTCCTTACTCTGCTATATTTATACAAGAGGCAACGATCCGAAAAATTTTGAGGTAAAGCTTACTGTGCGACTTGAAGACTACAACTTTGAACTCATCTTGCTTGGATATCACCAACATAGGGAAGTGATTTGTCTGGAGTTAAGATTCTTTGAAAATCCACACAGCTTATACTAAATTATTTTATCTGCGAAATTCAGAAAAAAAATAATTTTTTTGTTTGGAAAATGTCTATGTTTTCGGATTACGCGAGCATGACCGACGCCATGCGTGGTCCTGGGGGTTTGGACATGTTGGGAGGGACCATGCCCCGTCCCCCCGATCTTACCCTAGGACACAGGCCAGAATCTTACAACCAACATACAATTGAAGGAATTCTCGGAACTCGTGGTCGAGATGGCCTCTCATTAGAGCGAATCAATAAAGGTTGGTTAATTAATTATTTGGTATACCATCTTATCGAAATAACTTTTTATTTATTTTGAATTGTTTTGGTCCAGTGTAATTTTCATGAGGAATGATATTTGGACAACTAATTAAAATAATTTCTAATGCAGATATAGATTGATATCCTCGTTAGAATAAAAATCCAAAAAGTTTTAAATCACGCTAAAAGTTGCTACATCTTAATATGTTAAGCTGTTATATCTAGAGATGTCAGAATTGTGGTTTTCTTAACACCATCGTATTTCAAGTGTTCTTTATTTAAATGATCATAAATTATCTTTATCTTTGAAAGGTTAAGATGATCTTGTTAGTAAGCCATTCTATTCGCCACGATTGCCGGTTGATTGGAAATAATAAATTTGATTACTTTCAATCAAGATAAATTGCTATTTATTTATGTTAATAATCTTAGTAAGCCGCCATATAACTCAATTTTTTGATAACGATCAAAGTCTACTGCTCACGGATAACAACTATATTCACCACGGATGGTTTTTATTGAGTGTGAAATTTAGTAATTTCTTCTTTCTCCGAAGGAATTTCATTAGTTCCAAAGAGCTTCAAGCTGCAAAATTGCTGTGAATTTGCAAAGTATTTCTAAATATGAAATTGGAATTCTGATTGTTCTCCAAAAATGTCGCATGTAAATACTTAATTCATGGAATTTAAAAACACAGTATTATTTTTCTACAAAGATACCATATTTTAATACAGTAATTTATTATATTTACTGTTTAATTTTATATTTTGTTTATTTTCTATTTCCTCAGACATGGAAAGAGAAATTAACAAATCTATCCACAATGGTTCGAACGAAAACGTTTCATCGAACATGGACAAGATGGATTCTCCTGGAAACAGCGGAAAGTCCGGACCAAACTCTCCAGAAAAATTCATCAAACAAGAATCAGAGGACAACGAAGGCGACGATGTCAAGAAAGATGACATGAGTGATGGAGACAAAAGCAAAAAGCGACGGAATCGGACGACGTTCACCAGTTTCCAGTTGGAGGAGATGGAGAGAGTTTTCCAGAAGACTCATTATCCTGACGTGTACGCCCGGGAACAGTTGGCGCTGCGTTGTAACCTGACCGAAGCCAGAGTCCAGGTACAGACGAGCTATTCACATTACATATCAAAAAACAAGTTGTAACGCATAAATAATCGGTATATATCGATGGTAGAGGTACAATCATGTAGAATACATGCAGTAACTTATTGGTTTACATGTATTGCGATGGTAACTTATTGGTATAATTCGATGGTAGATGTCAAAAATTTACTGATATAATTATTTTGGTGGAAGAGATAGAATACCTGGTACATGGAAAAACTTGTTGGTATATTTCGATGGTTGAGGTAGAATTTATTGGTATATTTTGGTGACAGAGGTGAAACTTTGTGGCAGCATTGACGAAATGTCCCTAGAAGTAATTTGAATTTCTATAGTATTGATAGTCTTTATGATTTATCAGCAAAAATAAGCTAGCTTTAATTTTCAAGCCTCACAATATTCACAAACTTTGAAAATACTTTTATGAAAATGATATTGTCTTTAATCAATCATTTTTAAAGAAGGTTTCTCACATTTTAGATTTCAAACTATTTTAACCAAAAGGTTATCACATTTTAAATTTCGAACCATTTCAAACAAAAGTTATCAAATTTCAAATTCGAAAAGCACACAATAACCCTGTCAAACTGCAGACATATGCGGCCCGAACCCCCCGCCGAAGATTTTTGTGGATTACTCGGCACGGGCGTGAGGGGTGTGGGAGACAAATACACGTGCCCGCATTATGCAGTGTATAATACCCGGATGTCGCATGTGTCATGTAAACATAGGAGGGCGCTAAATTGTTTGTATTGACATCTCCGCAAACCAACATATATTTCACCGAATGTTAATTACAATTAATGTTAATGAATAAAAGAGGAATTGCATTTATTTTATTTGGAAAGTGTTAATCTGAAAAAAATATATGTTGAAAATATACATGTACATGTATGTGCTTCATCCTTAGTAAATTTCGGATATTTGAAAGAGATATTTAGTCATGTACTAGTATTGCGTTTTTTGTTCTTTCTGTTGGATCTCCAATATCATCCAAAATTTAATATAAAAAATCTCCATGATTCAAATAATTCTCCATTCTTTTTTTTTTTTTTTTTAGCTTCAAATGCATGTAATCATGTGATAAGATAAATAAATCAATTTTACGACTTTCAGAACATCTGAAGTGTGTATGCGTGACCAATGAGACGATAATACGCACTGTTAAACATTCTAATGTATTTGTTTTTACCAAGATTTGTATGAAATATATGCTTTTCTGCAATCTAGTCATTTTATCAAAGAAATAAATCGAACAAAACAAGCAGTGAAATGCAGGCTCTTGCATGCTCCACATGTGAACAATCGCAGTTACATGTAGCAAGAAATGCCTTATCTTTTTCCGATAATCATTTTTATGAGATTTTTGAGAGAAAAATTTAAATTGTTTACGATCAGGTTTGCAAATGTGAAATTCGGGTGCTTTAAATTGTATTATATTGTTATTCATAATACAACAACATTGTATTTTTTAAGCGTTTCTACTTTGATTTTCAATGAAAAGTATAAGTGCCTATTCATAATACAGTTAATAACTTATCTTTTCAGTAGGGTGTATTTAATTTTTCTACCTAAAGTTTTCAATTCTTTTTGCTTATGCTATGGCTAAAAATTTTGATAGAAATCTAATCACATAAGTGAAAATTTTTTTCTATTTTCTAAAATATAAAAATTATCGCAAAATCTTCTACGAGTTAAAATAACCCAAATAACTTGCACAAAACTCAATGAATCAACTATATTTTAGATCGTTTGATTTGCTTCTCAAAGTTCACAGTATTTCTATTGTTGCTTCAAAGATACAATTCTCATTTTATTTGCTGAATATGTTCGGTTATTAACAAATGTTAATTTTTCTTAGCTTTTTAAAAAAAAACAGAAATGAATAAAAAACATTGATTTAACAGTTTTCAAAATTAAGAAATTATTAGGCTTTGGCGTTTGTTTGTTGACAAATCCCCTTTTCTTATTCTTGTGTTGATCAATAGAAATTCTCAAATATATTTATTTGTAATACTTAACATTTAATATCCACAATTTAAATTTTTTCAACGTTGTGTGGTGTAAGAATAAGAAATCGGCATGCTATTCTCCAAATTAAACAATTCGTGGGAAGAATAAAAAGCACTTTTTACTAGTACATTTACATGAAAAAATTTGATAGACATATGTTTTTACCTTTTTTAATTAAATTTATTTTCAAGAAAATTACATAAGAATATATTGCTTTTATATGATTAACTATTCATAACAATAATCTTTATTAAATACGTACGAGTAAATATCCGTCCCTTAATAATCATTAAATATTTTTCATTTGAAATGCAAAATAAAATTCATGCTGTTTAATTTATGATTTACACTCCAACTTATAAACGTACGATATAAATGTACTCGTTTCATCCCGTGCTTTTCTTTTATTTACTTTTTATGCTTGTCGACAAACACATGAAACCATCAAATATGAACTGCCACTTGAAACAAGTGGTAAAGCTTCTTCGGGAGGCAAATTTTTTCAAGTACATTTTTAATTTGTTTTCTTTCTTAAAAACATTATGTTCTCTTACCAAAAAATCTTTACTTTACTAAGTGTGAAATGGATAGGACAAAATGTGGAATTATTTAACAAACTCGATGGAATGAAATTATTTAATTCTCGGCAATCTTTTTTCATCAGAAGAAATTTAATTTTCTACTTCATTCCAGAATTAACCAAAATCACCCTCAGTTAACGAAAGTATAATTCTTTTTTTACCGCAAGTGTCCGGGTGAATATGAAATATGGAATCTATTACTTCTTAGAAGACTAGTAAACAAAGTGAAAAAAGAGCCAAACTTGCACGTGGACAAATGTTACATGCAACGATTAAAGAAGATATGAAAATTACAGATGCATTCGTCTGTCTTTCATCTTGACCCGCTAAAATGACCCACAGCACGTTAAAAACATTGGGGTTATGTCGAAAAAGTCGATGTTAGGGGAACATAAACACTCATCAACATAATCGTATTTATCTAAGAAGCGGGCATGAAAACGATCCAGCTGATGCAAATTATTATGAATCAGCGGGGGCCGCGATGCACGCGCTATCCCGGGGTGCAACGCACGAGTCCCCGCCCACAGAAATACAGCTTCCCTCACCCCAACAACAATCGATTTCAAACACTCAAAAGAAAACCCCAAGAAAGCGTTGAGACAAAAAGTCTGGTCGCGCGTGCATTTAGATTAGTTGAAATCTACTTTTAATTATAATGGAACTTAATAGTTGCTTTCACTACTTTTTTCATTTTTTTCTCTTTCAAATAAAAAAACCCTCTCCTTTCTCTTGTAAAGAAAAAGAAGACGAAAGCGACTTGCATGTCTATGGATAAATTAGCTTGAAGTTTATTTGTTAACCTGAACTCAATAGCCTTTTATCAATTATATATGTTTAAATATCTTTTTGAATTAAAGAAATGTAAAGGTTCTTTGTGCTATTTAGTCTTGGCCGTAAAATTAGGGAGCGAACTATAAGAATTCGGACCGCAGACTCCGTGACAACTCTCCTACCTCTCAAAAGATGTAAATATACCATCAGTGTCTCTTTTGATCGCTTGATGATAGAGAGGGGCCAAAGTAGATTCACTTATCTTGTTATAATAATTCAATTATTTGAATATGAAAATTGGTCTATCAATTACCAACTATATGGCTGAAAGCTTCTCATCGTAATCTACGCTACAGAGAGGATCTACACGAGACCCGGTGGGGTCCATACTCTAGAATTCGTTTGTCGGAGGTTTTTGATTGACTCCTCTACGATGTTTTTTCCTTATTTACACATGAATATTTAAATGTTACAAATGACTAATAACAACAAATGATTACTCATCTTCAAAACACTTGTTGGAATTATTTGTGAGTTTACGAGTCATTTTCAAATTCAATTAAACTCACGCCGAGAAGTAAATTTCATGTTATTCTTTAAAATCGCAATGTATCAGTAATAAACAAGCATGCATTTATATTTTTGGCATGGATTTTTAATTACCATTTGGCACAGTTCTCATCTTGTTGTCTTGAAAAAACCTAACTTTTTTGTTAATCGAAAAAAATAAACTTTTAAGATTTGCTGTTTCAATAGAATTAACACATCAATTATTACAGACATTAAGGCATATCATTAGAATTTGGATTTCTGTTTTCTGGTTTGTGAATATGAGTTGAATAAAAGACCGACTTGATAAAGTTTGTTTTTTCTAATTTATCAATATTTCAGTCAAGATACTGAGGAATGTATACATGTATTTTGTTATTGATATAATGAAATTATGAATAGTTGATATGTTTTGTTCTAAGTATTAAAATAAAATATGGTTGTCGGGTCATTCCAATATCTGCATAGCTTTTGCAT
>WFKH01011801.1:15616685-15644456 GCA_016163765.1 Magallana hongkongensis
GCCATGGGAATATTCGGTGCTTACGGCAAATGAAATTAAATGTGTAAAAAAATGTAACGTTTTGCCTCCAAGAAATGGACACTGTACTTTATGTGACGTAAGTGTACGTAGATGTTGTATGAAGTTTGGAAAAAGTTATCAGATTGACTCAAATTTATTTAACAAATGTGCCACCAACTGACTGTATATGTGTTTGTAAGCTACAGCTGGGCTACGGAAAGGATTATGTATTTTGTATATAAAAATCATTAACCTCTTTTTCCTTCTCCATGTTCTGTTTTGCGTCGGGTCTTGCTTGGTTTTTGTTATCGGGTTCAATATCTACAAGCACATTTAGTGTTTGATGACGACGGAGCACAAATTCAAAAAAGATATTAGAGAGATACGCCCATTTTACCTTATTTCAAAACCATTAATGTTCTCACTACCGATACACGTTAAAATGATAAGAAATCATGTAATTCATAGTAATCACATTTTACTAAAAATCGGGTCACTGCAGTATATATTATGCATAGTTTGTATGAAATAAGCAGTTTTCAAAGTGTAGAAAAACATTTCCTAACCACACCGGGCAAAAATATTCAACGATTGATATTAAGAGGGTTTGATGGTCGTAGCAATTTTTAGACTATATTGATCTCCTTGAACATATGATCTCTGCATAAAGATATAGGAAAATATTCAAATTTTGAACATTAAATATATGGATTTGTTCTATACCAAACGAAATAATTTATGGTTAAAAATCATATTTGAAATTTTAAGGTAAATCTGATGGGTGATTTGTTGAGCATCCAGATTCCTAAATTAACAAAGCTATAACAATGTGCAAAATAAAAATCTTTAAAAAAAGCAAAACATCAGAAGAGCAACTCGCTGTTCATTGACAACACACTAATGATAGTTACAAAACAGCCAGCCATTTCTCTACAAGTTAATTCAGAATGCCACAAAAATAAGGGGTATTAGGTAAATTACATTATCGGGAAGAAAAAGAAACCTCGAGACAAAACATCAGAAAAATACGGATAAGAATGTGTTCTATGCAAATATAATTTTACTGCATAAACAAATATCATAATAAAGCCAAATGAGCGGCGATAGAAGAGCGCTTCTTTCTCAGCGTATCTTTATTTTCATCGGGAATTGAGTTACTAATGATAAATACCATAATAATGAAGTACAGTTAGAGAGCTCCCCCTCCGGAGGTAGCGAGATGCCTCTTAGGCTGAAGAGCCTCGTGAAGACGTCCAATTGAAGCTGACAAGTGCTTGACAGACGTGTCGAGCTAAGCACATCATGTTTATGTAATGCGCTGGTCTTGCCGGGGTACAGACAACCCTTTTTACACGTGTTCCGGGAGCCGTTTGGTCAGTCTGGGGTGATAATGTATGTACAGATTGATATACACCACAATCCAGTACACGTAAACTATGTTAATTATGTATCTTGCACAGATAGCATTATTAATAGGCAGTGTGACATAAACGTTTGGCAGCTGACACATAACGGCCATTTCTTGCTATCGGTTAAAAGGGAAATTGTCCATGGTCATTTGATCAGAATTATCCTGGATATTAGAGGAAAAAACACAATTTTGTCTATAGAAGAAAAAAATTACATGGTACATTTGAAAAAACAACAACTTTTTTTATCATATAAATGAATAAAGAGTACTAGTATACGATAGATTTAATGTATATCACTGATATTTTGCAAAATAGGATTTGCAAGTAATTCAGTAAAAAAGAAATATGATCCCAAATCTACGAAGCAAGAACTTATAAAGCATTGTTTTACACAGATACTTAAATGCAAAATCCATTTAAGTAGCAATCTTTAAATTTATAATATAGTAAAGTATATACTCGTCAGGTATCATAATACATGTACTAGTACATACTGATACACTGTCCTGTTTATGTTATGGGAATAAACTTGCATTTTTTAAAAATATCTTAGGAATCGATCAATTTCCCTAAGACTTTAACTGTTTGAATATCACCTTATCATTAAAAATATTTCAAATTTCAAAATTCAAAAACATAATAACAGAAAATACAGCACGTAATTAAATTGAAAATAAAAATATTTATTTCCCTATTCAAACACGATATCTGAGAATAAATAAATCCAACCAATCATTTTTAAGCCTAAAATATTTGAAAATATATACATAACAATATACTATAAATCGAGATATATAATGCAATCCGAATAGTTATGTCGCGACCTATACTATAATTTTATCACTAAATCTATTACAACAGAGTTTGAAACTACTTGTGAAACGTTGATTTGCTGAAATATTTCTTAGTTTCGTCTTATTTCCAAGTTCAACGGGCTGTTTTGCATTCATGCAAATTTGAATATAAAAGTATACATTACACACGAACTAATATTTAATGCTCTCGGTAATTCTACAAAAAAGATCAGTATTTCCAACAACAAGTGAAAAAAGAATATCCTTATAATTTGTCAAAACTTCAAAGATGACAGGATGTAGTACATGTATGTTTCAATAGAATTTTTTTTGTAAAAAATTCATTTTGTAATGAAGTTCAATCACATAAAATATTGTCGATCTACACTTTAACGATAGAATTTTAACGTTAAGATGCATAGAGACCGAGCAAAGAATCACTTTTTTTTTAGTTACACTGATTTATACAATTATAGAAATTTAACACTATAATGCTTTAGTTTTATCCTCACTTAAAAAATATTACTGTTCAATTTTTTATAAAAGTTATTCATGCGGATGATATTCTTATCGAAAAATCTACAATGTCCTATTTCTTTTTATGAATTAGTCAAAATTCTTTTAAAAAAGGTGAGAGAACAAAAGCAAACACTGGGCTTTTGTGGGGTTTTTTTTTGGGGGGGGGGGGTCTGGGTTATTTATTTTTCATTTTCAGCTTTGCAATATATCAGTAAATATGAACATAAATAGACCAAAATTTTGGATAAGCCTATATGCATGTACGTAACAATCCTCGTCCTGCATTAATTAAATTCAAATGATCCAAAAAAGAATTTTATTACATGAGGTATCAAGGATCGAATATTAAGACATTTTTTAATCCGTTTGACAATGATAATACCGAAATTTCATTTTATATTCTTTTTCTTTATTTTTGTGAAGAAAAATACTTGCAGTAGAATGAATTATTTTTTGTTTGAAATATCATTGTTTAATTACTTTAATTTTCCTTTAATATATATATATATATATATATACACACACATGTATATATAATAGGTATGCTAGTTGATTATTTTCCTTGAATATCAATATTCATAGTACCAACACTTAACAAAATGAATACTTCTAACACGCTATGCAACAAATGAATAAAAATTCAGTTGTTATTTTTCTTAAGTAGCATCCTGTCAATTTATTATCTATACAATGTATAAAATATAATTCCTTTTCACTTGTTTTCCTTATATATTTTTAATTGTTTATATACCGGTGTAAGAAAAATTATAACACGATGTAATCATAACTTTAAAAGACCAAATTTGGTTTTCTGAAAATAGTGTCTTCCGTCGGTTCACACATGACCATGAAAACAGAAACAAGAAATTACCTATAACTTTTTAAATTTAGTATGAGCTGTATTTTAAAGAATTTTATTTGCTACGAAAACGTAATGATATTATTGTGATGTGAACATCTTTGCTAAATAAATTTTTATCTGAAGAATGATATCATAAATAAAGCAAACCGATTTCATTTTACTTCAGTCAGAGCCTCGTATATGTAGTTGTGTTTCCCTAAAAAATATTATAATAGATGTTTATAAAGCATATTATTTTCTTTAATCATATTTATTCATTTGCTATATACTGGTTATTAAATATAATACAAAATATTGTTTTTCTGTAATAATTTTTAAAATAGGACGCAATTTTTTAAACTAACGAAATAGACACAGTAAAAACTTTAGCAAAACACGAAGCAGGTTACATTGTAAATATTTGTAAAGTTCAACTTCTGAGGGTAAATTCCGACAGCCACTCTCTCGACCGAATCCACACGTTAGCCACACTTTAGCCACAGAGTACACTTGACCCAGAGATAATCTAGATGTATGTGAGAAAAAACCACATAGAGATGTTTCCGCTGGTTTGTTGCCGCCAATGACCTATAAATATAAGATTAGGTTCTGTTAGAAGTCAGCTTAATGTATAAATTCTATTCATTGTCTTAAACTATTAATTCTGTTTACAATACAGTAAAAGCAAATAATGTTTATACCACTTGCTTGTTTTAAATAGTTCACGATGTTCAAGGCTTGTATGAATATCTATGTCTCTTTTTCATTTCATATTTTAAAATCACAATGAAAAGCTAAGGTATAAAGTGTTTTTAAACTTATTTAGGTTTAGAAAGATACATTTGATTTACAATTGTACTAATACCAATAATAATACTAATTTTCCCTATTTCATTGCCAGTAAATTTCGGCTATCATGGTTATGTGCCATTTTGTACAATTTTTTTAAATCTTTTTTTGAAAACAAGACTAAAATAATACACGTTTTGAACAACATCGAATATTAATTTTCACAGAAAAGCTAAATGCAATTGAATGTGAAACAAATTGACAATGTTTCCTAACAACCGTCTTTTAAACCTTAAGGGTGTATTTCCATGACATTGGATAAAACCGGACACTTGTCACTATTATCAAACAATTACTTACTTACTTACTTACTTACTTACTTACTTTCTTACTTGTTTGTATACATACCTGATATTATCAAACACAACACCTGTTTGGATTGTTTGAATTTGAATTAAAACGTCTATTATCAAAATACTCGGTTGTCTTTGAATTACATGTATTTGAATTATTATGTGATTGATTGAAGTGTTGCGTCCATTCACAGATCTGGAAATTACTGGTGATATTTCAGTTCACATCTGTACTGCTATATACCACACGTTTTATTTACAAAACTTTTGCTGCATATATGAAAAGTAAGCGCTACCAAATACAGAGAAGATTTTTTTTAAAGGGACTTAGACACGATTTTAGATCAAAATTTCATTTTTTATCTTTTATATATAAAATGGTTTACTTGCACATTTTGAATGATTGACCAAAATTTGAATGTTAGAATTCGAGTTATAAGAGAGATACAGAGGTAAGAATCCATTGTTTTGTAAACAACGCTCTAGTCTTATATTTGTTTACAAATAATGTAAAGTATGGAATTACCATTTCTTTGACAAAATGACTCGTGGAAAACAAGGAAAACCGATTCATTGTGTTTATAAATAATATTATCAACAGAAGAAAGCAACATTTATTTGTTTCTTATACCAATAAAACACATATAATAATAATAACAAGACTCGAGCTTTGTTTACAAAACAAAGAATTTCAAACTCTGTAGCATGCTTACAACTCAATATTTGACTTTCAAACTTTGACAAAGCATTAAAAATACCCATATTAACCATTCTAAACATTGAAATTGGAAAAATAAGATTTAAAACTTTCAGCTCAAATCGTGTCCAAGTCCCTTTAAAGATTTGCTATAAACAAGTGAATTAAGTGACTGGTATTTCTATGATATCTACTTGGTATTGTGTGTTGGAACAGATGAAAATGACAGTGAGGAATCAGCTGATGTCCCAGTACTAATGGACCAGTTTCGACATGTGACTAATTACTTAAAAAATTGTAAACACTTAAAATATGTAAATATTCAAGATTGTAAGTTAATAAAAATTGAATTGCTGATGGCCATTTACGATTACAAAAGAGAAGGGGTAATCTAAGGTTTATTGGACAATTTGAGATTTCAAGCATATTTCCAATATGATCACCGCGTTTTAAAATATTTGAATTGGATAATTTTCGACCATAAATTGATTTTTGAAATTTCCTATATATGTGAAAATTATTTTTTAAAACCCAGCCGGTTTCCAACACATGATTTATAAATCAAACTTTGACGCTTTAACCAAAATGCGTTATGCTGAAATATAACGATATAGATCGTTTTATTGTTCATTTCGAAAGACAATAAAAGTCATAAAATTGAGGTGTCCCATACCTCCTTTACCAACAGATAGCTTTTTACAATAAAAAAAATAGTTTTAATATACCGGTATATTAAAGCTTATCCTTTAATATACCGGTATATGTACTAAATGACAGTCAGTCTTGGTTATTGGTTTTACAGAATATAAACATATCATTATTTAATACATTTTATATTTATAAACAGTAAAGCCTTTAAGAATATTTCAGTGACTCTGATTCATTTAGAGAGATACAGTATAAATCTTATACATACAGAGGCTCTGCACACATGTTGTGAGAGTAGATAGAGTTAATGGGGATTTGCACCGTGTGAAACATCAGACGGGATTTATGGCACATTGTGCATATTTTGCATGCTTTAAAAAACTCTTTCAACATGGATGCACCTGGGCAGTGTTTAGCGCATCTTCCTTATCAACTATCTTACACCGGGGACAAAAAATGCACCCGAACACCTGTGCGGTTTTTCTGTTTAATATTTTAATGCATGTATATTCAATTCTATTCTTTTTTATATTTATGCGTTTTCAAATCTTCAACTTTTATGTTTTAGTCAATAAAATATTTACGTCTTTTTGTGTATTCTCTTGTTTGACCCTGGTCCTTTTGGAGAACGGTAAATGTCTTCTTATCTGGCAGAAAGAGATATCATCGGAATAAATCCATAAGGTGGGGTCTTATCTTATGAAGTACAAGTTATTGCTGATTTTGCATTTCAAATGTTCGCTATCATTTGTGTCTTTGGACTACATGTATTTGTTGTTTCAGCAATGCACTCTTACTTTTTTAAAATCCCATTTGTTTTATCGATACATCTAAAAAAACAAATAATAATGAAAACGAGAAATTAAAAAAACCCATTAATACACACACAAAAAACCCCCAGTTAAACCCGATACTATTTTCCAGGAAATATGACTATTAAAACATTGAATATGTAATTTTAAAATGAATTTAAATAAAACAAGAGGCCCACAGGCCTTGACGGTCACCTGAGTACCATAGCCCTTAGATTGACATGTCAGAGAGTCTCACGTTTGCAGTTTAAGGTTCATTTTGAAGTCTAAACCCTGATCTGAGACTCATCTGACTGTTAACCTGCTTTTATTGTTTGATGTTTGAAAAACATTCATTTATTCATGAAAATGGGGTGGGGTGGGGTTCAAGAGTCGGAGGAATCTTGGATTATCTATACCTTAGCTCAAGGGGCCAAAAATTGTAAACTTTTGGTAATAAGAGACCTGCAGGCCTTTAATGGTCTTTTATAATATTCACAGTTTCAATTATAATGCACACAAAATGCATACAGCTTATTTCTACGAGTATACAATGCACAGGGTATTAAAGTCGATTTCCTAAAATAGAACACA
Organism: Magallana hongkongensis; assembly: GCA_016163765.1. Lineage (NCBI taxonomy): Eukaryota > Metazoa > Mollusca > Bivalvia > Ostreida > Ostreidae > Magallana > Magallana hongkongensis. The sequence goes on from WFKH01011801.1 coordinate 15,624,124, forward strand.
TAATTATATAATTCAATATTGCCAAGTGACAATTTACCATGTAGTTTTCAAGATGAAGTTAAAATTGTTAATGAATGACTCACAGCAATTAGCCTAAGTAAAAATACATGTTTAATATATGGCCATATTTATCACCCCCCCCCCTTCCCCCAATAAAAGCCTCAACTTCTGCCCCATGGCCTGGGCAGTGAATTTCACAATTTAACATCATCATAATAACAATGCATGACTTTATCTCCCACGACTGTGATAGTACAGATTCTGAAGAAAATCTTATTAAATCAATACATTTTCACTATGTGGCCATATTGGCCCCGCCATTAACCCCTGTCCCAGGGACCATGAATTTCACAATTTAGGTAGAGAACTTCGTGGACATTATAACCATGCATTTAGTTTTTCTCAAATATATATGGGAGTAGAGAAGAAGATTTTCTAAGATTTAATACATTTTTACTATATGGCAATATTGGCCCCGCCCTAGGTTCTGAACCCGTGACCCAGGGGCCATGGAATTCACAACTAAGGTAGATTACTTCGTGGACATCATAGCCATGCATTTAGTTTTTCACAAATATGCATGGGAGTAGAGAAGAAGATTTTCTAAGATTTAATACATTTTCACTATATGGCTATATTGGCCCCATACTAGGGCCTGAACCCCTGTCCCATGGGTCATAAATTTCACGATTTAGGTAGAAGGCTTCATGGATATCATCACCATGCATTTAGTTTTTCTCAAATATATATGGGAGTATAGAAGAAGATTTTCTAAGATTTAATACATTTTTACTGTATGGTCATATTGGCCCCACCCTAGGGTCTGAACCCCTGACCCAGAGGCCATGAATTTCACAATTTAGGTAGAGGGCTTCATGGACATCATAACCATGCATTTAGTTTTTTCCGCACATGTGTGGGAGTAGAGAAGAAGATTAAAAATTTGGCCTTTTTTGCATATTTGGCCCTGCCTATGTAGTATGAGGCCCCGGGGTGGTAAAGCCATAAATTTCACAATTTAGATTCCTCTTACCATAGGGATGCTTCGCACCAGAAATTGTAACAATTGACCTTGTAGTTTTCAAGAAGAAGTTAAAAATGTAAAATTGTTAACGCACAACGCACGACGATGGACGAAGACCGATTGCAATAGGTCACCTGAGTGACTCAGGTGACCAAAAAAAATTATAAATTTTTGTTGATGTTGCTGATACGACGATGATGATGATGACAGGGTCCTTTGTTCAATATATGAAAGTAAGGAATCTGTCTACCTTTTACAAATAGGCTTTGCTTTTATTGGTTCGTTAAGCTACAATCATTACTTCATGCAATAATTTTATAGAATATCTATTAACATAATTATAAAATTAGTTTACCATGTTTACTGTATGTAAGCTTACAGCATTTACAAATATATTTCATTTTTTAACCCTATTACATTGCTCAATAAAATAGCATTTATGTATTTAGCCATAACGATACATATGAATATGTAGCGAATGTACAGTTTTAAATTGCGACAAGTTCATTAAAAGATAAATGGAGTAAAATGCCATTTCTTTCGTGCTGTTTTGTATTCCTCTGTAGCCGACTTACATGAAGAAATTGTTATTTTTTGAAACATGATAACTGGCAGGCAGTATTAAAAAGTATTCCTGTTTTTCCATATATTGTTTATGATGTGTGTATTAATTAAATCGTCTTGTAAAACTCGGAAACAACAACCAAAATAGACAAAAGTATACGTTGTTGTAAAATTGTGAAGAAATTACTTTAAACTTAAATTACAACACAGTTTACTTATACCGGTACATTTATGTTTAAGGTACATGTAGTCCTATACCCGGCACTAAATGGGCTCAATCATGGAAAACCTAGTTTTAAATGATAAATATGCATTCTAACAATACATTTTCATAAGAAAAAATATATGTTAACATGCTAATTTATTGTTATCACCTCTCAGAAATGTGTACCCCCTTGCAAAAATTAAAACTCGAACCAGTGTTTTAAAGTCCGTATTTTGACGAAGTGTGATACTCGGACTTCTTTAATACAATTTGTAAAAGGTTGATAGGTACATAAAAGATCTCCCGCATACCTGGAATTTAATCATGTGCATATTCCACTCAACACGAACAAAGCTTCAGGTAATGCATGCACCCATTGTCTCAGCACAGGTAGCCATACATCAAAGACACAACGTGGATCTTTATTGGTTCAATTTGGTTGTACTGTACCAGAGGATGCTGGGTATTGGCGTGGACTGATTTGTGAGGGAAAAACTGAACTGAACACGGGGACTAGAAATACTATAAACATTCATCATTGTTAGATTTTTTTGATCTCCCTCTCTAGGATTCCCCTAAGACTTTTTCCTCCTACTCTCTTTTGAAACAATATCTATTTCTTGACTATGAATTGTACTAAAAACCTGTGACAAATTGTAACAACTGAAACCAGATTATGTATGCTGTGATGATGAATGTGCTAGAAAAAAGCTATCTACAATTTAGTGTATGCAATGAAGCCGGGACAACCCTTGCATTGACATGCCGCAGAAAGCACCTACACTATGTTGACTGCATGTTGATTACATAAGATTCACGGTATTTAATTGATTCATAGATGAAATATCAATTCTTTAAAGAATTATCGATATGCCTATGCTTTTTTAAATAAGATCTTTTCGAATTTTGTTATCTTTTTATTTTATTTTTTACACTTTACAAAATAATACCATGGAATATATTATAACTCTTACAACATATTACATAAACTTTATCAAAATAAAAATTCGCAGTTAAATTCCATTTCAAGCCGAAGTAAAGTGTTAATTTCATGTATTGTGGCGGAATATTCTCGAGAAAAAAGTTAACATCCTATTGTGTATTGGAAAAAATGCATTTTCTGTCGATCCAGAGTTATACATTAGATCTAGATCTACTGTTTACTAGTATTATATTTATAATTGAGTCGAAATAATACACAGTTGTTTTGACAAAATTTGTCAATATCATTAAAAAATTTTGCCAAACATTGAAAATCATGAAAGAAATATTCTCATTGTAACTTAAAATTAAGATCTTTTATGTATAATATCAACATTTTACACAACAAAGGTTATATTATTAATATTTAATGGTTTATTTTTTATAAGAGTAATAATAAGTTGTTTTAAAAAATTTCCATCTGCAAATCAATGTGAAATTTACACATTTAAACATGCCATATAGGACTTATAAATCTATCTAAATAATATACATTACGTTACAAATATAATTGTCACAATGAGGCCGCATAGGTGGTTAACAAATTACCCATCAGATCTAGTAAAAATTTTAAGAGATGATTTCTTCAGCCATAAACTAGCAAAACTTTTCTTTACTTCTAGAAGAGAAAAATCCAAATCATGTATTTTAGCTATTATTTGAATATTTTTCTATATCTTGAATATATTTCTATATATTTATACAGAGCTTTTCTACTGAAGGAAATTAATATAGTCTAAAAATGGCCACGACAATCCAGCCCTCTGAAAATGTTCGCGCAATTTCGGTTTCATTTTTGAAAATGCGGCAACGCACCTTTGGTCCCCTGACCTGAATGCAAATGTTTTGGTCGACCAATGAAATTATCCGTTACTTGAGGCTCCTGGTTTGGTACACGTAGGTAAGTTTGTCAAGTCAGTCAGACTTCGTAAAAAGTTTTTTAACGAATATTCTGTAATGCCAGTTTTTCAAAAGGTTTTGCAATATAATAAATGTCATGTATAACGTCTGTTTAGCATAATTATATATAATTTTGAACGAATGTTCTCTATAATTTTCGTTAATCCAAGCCGGCTAGTGCTGATGTGGCAAGCATGGCGGATTATGGTATTCAGAATTTCCTCTGCAAACATATTAAAACGTTTAAAATTGTAGAGAATAGCAAGAAAATAATGATATTTCACTCGTTTTAAGATATCCTTATTCTTAAATAAGTTTCAGAGAGTTTGTTTTAGAGTTTTGAAAGTGTGTTAGTATTTACATTCTCAATCTGAGATTCACTGTTGGACTATAGTTTACCTTTGATGCCTTTCAGTTGTTTTGCTAGCCAGTAGTACAGTATTGAAATGAAGTCCTCAGCAGGATGGGGCCCACAGTGGCTCCTCAAAATGTCACCTGACAAACAGGACACTCTTCTCAAAATGCTGGTCTTGTCCATTGCAGCCGTATTATGTAAGTTATGCAAACTTTACTGTATATAGCAAAATAATTTCCGTCCCATAAACCCTCAGTGTCAGTGGGTGAATTTGAAATTTAGGCTAAGCATTTCTTTAGAAACATTTGTCTGCTCAAATTTTAAACTGGATATTTTGCAAGTGTGATTGAGCAAAATTTATCCTGCATATCCCAAAAATTCTTAAAATATGCAATTCATTGTATATCTAGTATGCATACAGTGTCCAAGTGATCAGCATTAAAAAATTGAAATCATGAAGCATTTAAAAGCCCATTTCTAAAATATTTTTCTTTCAGCATTTTCAACTAGGCTGTTTTCAGTTTTACGATTTGAGAGTGTTATCCACGAGTTTGATCCCTACTTTAACTACCGCACCACTAGATACCTGACTGAGGAAGGATTCTATAGCTTCCACAACTGGTTTGATGATAGAGCATGGTATCCCCTGGGTCGTATCATTGGAGGAACAATCTACCCTGGTGAGAAATTAAATGACATCACAGAGTCTTGTTATAACAATGATTGCCACAAAATGTAATACACCTTCTAATTTAAAAAAAAAATTGTTATTTAATTGATCCTGGCACTTGACGCCATCTCAGCCCACATATTAAAAATTGTGTCTATTTTTCCTGTAAGGTTTAATGGTTACATCTGCTGTGTTTTACCACGCTTTGTGGTTCTTCAACATCACCATTGATATCAGAAATGTCTGTGTATTCCTGGCCCCAATGTTTTCAAGTTTCACTACACTAGTCACTTACTGGTTCACCAAGGAACTCAAGGTAAGAGCTTATTTTACTTTGTACCTGTGATCAGGTTCTAAGCAGACTTTTATTATAACTCAGTGTAAGAGTCTGTCACATACCATGCTTTGATTCAAAACTGTGACCATATTGTCTAGATATATTAACCATTAATCTGAATAACAAGACAGAAAAGTACTTGATATTCATATTGCTAAAATGAATTGATGTTTTTAGGATGCTGGTGCCGGGCTTGTAGCGGCAGCCATGATCTCCATTGTACCTGGTTATATCTCGCGTTCTGTGGCTGGGTCCTATGATAACGAAGGAATCGCCATCTTCTGCATGCTGCTGACATACGCTCTGTGGATCAAGTCCGTCAAAACTGGGTCACTCTTCTGGTCCTGTCTGTGTGCCCTGGCCTACTTTTACATGGTAATTCTATCCTGTAAATTTTTCAGAAGTCTAAATCGTCATGTACTACTGTGTGTATTTATACTTAATACCTCTTACCTTCCCAGTGTCATTGTATTTTGATATTATTTGTTGTTGTTGTTGTAGGTTTCCTCATGGGGAGGTTATGTTTTCCTGATCAACTTGATTCCTTTGCATGTCCTGGCCCTTATGTTGACTGGCAGATTCTCTCACAGGATCTATGTGGCTTATTCTGCTGTAAGTATACACATGTAGGTCATCTGACCAACTTATGTCAAATTTGCATTCACAAATCCTTCACATTTAACAAAGATTACTTTTACTTTTGACAGGTGTACTGCATTGGAACCATCCTGTCCATGCAGATTTCATTTGTTGGCTTCCAACCTGTTCAGTCCAGTGAACATATGGCTGTAAGTATGGAAAATCTGGGATTTGAAAAAAAAAAATTATGCTTTAATGTGTGCACTATTCTTGCCTTATTAAAGTTGGAATTTTTGTTGAAGTTGAAATCAGTTATGGTAAATTATTGCTATTTTGCTTCTGCAGGCCCTGGGAGTTTTTGGACTTTGCCAGATGCATGCTTTCATTGATTACGTGAGATCCAAGCTGAGTGTTGAACAGTTCAATATCTTGTTCAGAAGCATTGTCCTGATGGGTGCTGTCATCAGTCTGTCTGTGGCTGCCATTGGAACCGCCACTGGCAGTATCCTTTCTTTCGAAATGAAATAATTTTCATGCTGTAATATGTAGGAATATGTTGTGTGGGTTTTATTTAGAGCAACAACTGTGATGTAATTGTAGATGAAATATAGAAGATAGAATTATTTTATTGCAAGTTTGTAGAACTTTTCAATTTTTTGATAATACAAATGGGGAAATAACACTTTTATGTGGGAGAATTTTTTTTTAAGTACCAGGTACATGTAATATACTTTGCACAGCTGGTGTAGTATGGTGCTAGCGAAAGAGAAATATGTAAATTTGCAGTACATGTAATAGATCCTTGACAGTGAAAAGAAATCTCCCCCTGGACTGGGCGTTTCTACTCCCTGTTGGACCCCTCCTATGCCAAGAACAACATCCCCATTATTGCCTCTGTATCAGAACACCAGCCTACTACCTGGAGCTCCTTCTACTTTGACTTACAAATGCTAACCATCATGTTCCCAGGTCAGTTATTGTCAAGAGTATATTTTTATTGTCAAGTAAGATACCCAGTAGTATGTATACAGAAATCCACATCAAATCATGCCAAGATATTTTGTTTTAAAACATTTTAAAAAGTTATTTTATTCTTGTTTTTTCTTCTAATATAGATTTTAAAAGATTATTTTAAACATGATTTTATCTTTTATTTTAGCTGGCCTGTACTTCTGTTTTAATCGCTTGACGGACGCTAACATCTTCATCATCATGTATGGTGTCACCAGCATCTACTTCGCTGTATGTACAATATACATGTACCAGTATTTAAAGTTAATTTTTTTTTAGTAAAAATAAGTTTATGGGTAATATAATATATCATACATGTGTATGTTTCTAAATCTAGCATGAACACACATCTTTTAATTGTCTAAACAACATAAAATGTATGATTTTGTTGTTCTCAATCTCTGAATTGCGGTAATTTTAAGCATTGGAAAATCATTTACGTCTACTCATTTTTCAATCCTTAAAGTAGCACGGTGGCTCAAAATAGATGTTCTACCTTTTGATTATGATAACGGAAATAAGAAGAGCTTCTCGAAATTTCATCATACGGAAGGTTTCACGCATCATAAGTCATCACCTATCAATTTACAAGTCATTAAAATCCATCCGGAAATTGTACATGTAAACAAACCGAGTTGTTTTGGACATTGGTTTAGTGTCACGTGATTGCGATTTCTGTCTAAAAATAGTTACAGTGAGATTGACACACTGAAAAAAGAATTTGAATTTGAAGCTATTCTATGTCCGTGGTAAGAAATATGCATTAATAGAGAATGTATCTTAATAAATATATAGTTCTTGAAGACATCATGTTTCAATGAGAGGCTTCTGGCTCATGATGTATGCCACGCTACAGTATTTACATTCCCGTGCACCTGCGTGGCTATGAAGCGGAAGGAAAACTCAATATTTTTGTGTTGGCCCAACGCTTAATTCTATTTTTCTCTTTTTAATTTGATTTATTTACTTTTGAACACTGCAATTTTTCAAAAGTTCGTCTGTTCATATGATATATAAAGTATGCGGAAATCGTGTAAAAATTCGATATTTGCTAAATCATGGGTTTGTGCGTCACCATGTCCCTTTAATTCAACGACTTCAATATGTTGTAGGGTGTCATGGTCCGTTTGATGTTGGTTCTGGCTCCAGTCATGTGTATCCTGTCTGGTATCGGAGTGTCCTCCACTCTGAACACGTACATGAAGAACCTGGACGTCTCCCGAAAGGACAAAAAGACCTCAAAAAAGAATGTGGATCACACTTACCCTTTCAAAAATGAGGTTTGTTTCACAGGCACCTGACGTCATATATTTTTCTCATAATAAAAAAAATACTCCGCTTACCTAATAAATGACAAATGAATAAATGACATCTTGGATTTTTTTTAAACTGTCACATCGCTGTGAATTTTCGCTTATAACTCAGCGGTAACATTTTTCTGCGATCATCTCCGCCGTCCGATCGGTCATTCAATATCTTATCTGATTTGCGACAGAAAGCTAAAGGGTGGACGGAAGTTGACATAAATCGTGTCATAATATGGGTAATCCCTTCCAAATATAGCACTGATACGAATATTCAAAAGGTGTCAATTTTGAATTCGATCAACATAAGAGTTAAAATTAAGAAAAGGGATACTATAAACAATCAATTATAACTTTTATTACACAGAGTTTATATAAACATGTTTATAAATGCATATGTTTTGAAATATTGAAACAAACACACGTTGCAGGGAAATCTCATTTACATATTGGTGACAACTTCTGTCCACCCTTTAGACATTTATCGCATATCTAAGGCAGTAGATGCAGATCGAGTGGTTATTTTTAATAATGACAGGTGTAATGCACCGTTTTGGTTGAATTGGTTGTAAGCTTAGATGTTGAATGACCGATCGGGAGACGAAGAGGATTGCAAAATAATTTTACCGATGAGTTTCAAGCAAAACTTCCAGCTGATGTACCAGTTTGAAATAAATCCAAGATGGCGGGGATGGGTACCTTGTCATTTATTAGGTAAGCGGAGTATTTTTTTTATTATGAGAAAAATATATGACGTCAGGTGCCTGTGGTTTGTTTGTCTTAAAAAGGAAATTCTATTCCATAGTCATCATTAGCAAAGAAGAGAATTGTCAAATGCTCTTCATGTCAAATACATCTATACATACATGATACTTCACAATTTAAATAATTTAAATAAACATAGCTTAAAGTTTCAAGATGAATAGGAAACAAGTTATAGTTTCTAAAGGTGGAATAACACATCATCACAAAATGGCTGACCTCTGATCGAAACAACATTTCGTTTTATTAAAAGGATTTTATCGACGGCAAAGAGTAACTTACTTCATAGCAGAGTGGATAAAGTGTCGGGTTTGCGATCCGTACATCCCGAGTTCGAATCCTACAGGGGCTTTTGTTATTACTTACTGAACTGAATTTTTTTATTCATTTTTTATCCCCAAACTGCAAATTTTTCACTTATTTGACATATGTACAGTTTATTTATCATTATATCTTTCATAATCAAATAATTTACTGATAATTTGAGTGACTTTTTCCAGGTGTGTTATTCCACCTTAATTCTGGTATCGCTCACATTTTCCAAGGTGTTGACTGTTCAGTTTGAAAGAACTGTTAAGTCAAAAATTGGAAAAAAGAAAACTTCTACCTTATTTAAACAGATGCATACCAACTCCATTTTGTCTCTCTATAGGTTGCGACTGGTGTTGTGTTCTTGGTGACGGCCTTCCTGATCACCTATACCTTCCACTGTACCTGGGTCACCTCCGAGGCTTACTCCAGTCCCTCCATTGTTCTTTCCGCGCGGGCTGGGGACGGAGGAAGGATCATTTTTGATGACTTCAGAGAGGCTTACTATTGGCTGCGACACAACACTCCAGAGGTAGAGGGCTGTAGAAAAACTCAGAAACCCAGAATAGAATTATATTGCTTAAAATATGTTGATTTGTTGTACAAAATGAGATCAGATTAACATTACAGATTAAGCATTTTAAAAAGACAGAAAGCCAGAATGATTTTCTCACTAGGAAAAACAAAGAAATCTTTGTGAATATCATTAAATTGTATATTTTATGAGTGTTTACCTACTTTTGCATGCAACATTTAAATTTACAGGATGCTAAAGTGATGTCATGGTGGGATTATGGATACCAAATAACAGCAATGGCAAATAGGACAATTTTAGTAGATAACAACACTTGGAATAATACACACATATCCCGAGTAGGACAGGTAATTGCACTGTATAGTCATTCCTTTACTATCATGATATTTTGATTGACATCTAAGGTTATCTAAGCATTATTATACATTTTATTCATCCTTTCACTAAAACATCTATGTATGTTAGTCAATTATACATGTAGATTATTAGTAACTGGACAGAATATTCTTGTTATGGAGATTTGACTGTAAGAATTCCTTATATTGTAGGCTATGGCATCAACAGAAGACAAGGCCTATGAAATTATGAGAGAACTAGATGTCAATTATGTATTGGTTATATTTGGAGGACTTACTGGGTACTCCTCTGATGGTAAGATTTTGGAGTTAATAATTTTAAAGAAGTACATAAATAGTACTGTAGTTACAGGGTTTTCTCACTTAATGTTATTTTTCACCTCTCAGAATTGTAAAAGGTTTCATGGAATTGAAATTCATGAGGCTATTTGGGGAAGTAAAATGGGAGTGTAAATTGTATTCAGTATGCATTTTATTCAATGGAAATTCTAAATCGCTACAAAATGCACATGCAGACTGAATTTATAATGATGCCTAAATCCCGTACAGAATTAGGGCTACTGTAATTAAAGACAGCATGGGTCTTTTTCAGATATCAATAAGTTTTTGTGGATGGTTCGTATTGGGGGCAGTACAGACCGAGGAGCTCACATAAAAGAGGCCGATTACTACACCCCACAAGGAGAGTTTAGGATTGACAAAGAGGGGTCACCCACCCTCCTCAACTGTCTGATGTACAAGATGTGCTACTACAGATTTGGGGAAGTTTACACAGAGGGAGGTGAGACATACAATTAGTCATTGTCGGTTCTACATTGTTTGCTGTTCATGGTATTTCTACTATGATCAAGAATTGATAATTTTGTATAACTTTATCAATGCATCTTTTTTTTTTCACAGGAAAACCCACAGGATATGACAGAGTTAGAAATGCAGAAATAGGAAACAAAAATTTTGATCTGGATGTTTTAGAAGAAGCATACACCACAGAACATTGGCTTGTTCGTATTTATAAAGTTAAAGATTTAGATAACAGAGGGGCCTAATTCTATATCAGAGACTTATTATTATTCTTTTCTTTTTTTTTAAATACATTACATATTGTTGTTTGGATTTTTTACAAACATTGTCACTGGTAATGTTTATACATTATGTTTTAGATATACTAAAAAAATATTTACAAACAAAAATTGTCCATAGTTGTCAACCAGATTACATTTGTTTGCAAAAAGAAACAATACCACTTCAGCTGTTGTGATGTTTATTAATGATTCACAGTTACATGACAAGACAATAAATGACATACAAAACTGACACAATTGTTGTTTCTATATACATGTATCAGTCAGGGAATATCAGATCTAGATATCCATCATCAGTTGTATGGGTAGTTTTGTCTAACTGACCAATAGCGCACAAGTACCTGACTAAATGTTTTTGGAGCTGCTCAACTGACATTTGAGTCGCTGCTGCTTGATTGCCAGGAGCCAGATTTACATGAAGTTACAAAAATCACTAGTATCAAGTTTTTCTCATCACAATCATTGTGTTGATTTCCCAGATAATGGTCCTCATCTGATCAATAATGGCCTTCAACTGTCGGTTCTTCATTCTCAGTTGCTGTGGGAATCAAAGCAATATTTACAAATCAAACTCTTGAATTATCAAATCCAACAAAAACAAAATTTTAATGAAATTTAAAAAAAACTTACTTCTACCATTTCTCTGTTTTCTTCTTTTCCAATTTTGTACTTAAAACATGAGTCAGGACTTGGTGTAAACTTTTCTTCAAATGGTTGCCCCATTACTGCCACCAAAACCTGAAATATTGTAGATAATGCATCGCTGAAAATACCATGTTTAGGACTTCATGTATTATTTTATACAGAGAAACCCCCTCCCTTTACTTACATCATCTTCAGGGTCATCGGGACACATCTCATTTACGTTGTCATAAAACAGTCGGATTTTCTTGAACAGCATGGTGAGATGTTCAATCTGCTCTGCGACCTTTGCCCTCCTGTCCGTGGCCATCTGGACACTACAGTTGATACCATTAGGTAGCTGGAAAAAATATTCAGGAAGCTATCTTCAGATACTGTGACCCTCTGATAGGAGAGATAACTCGTCAGGGTGAATGACATTTCTTTACAAATTATCGTAGTCAAGACAAAAATGGGAGTTTAGTAAAATTCAGTACCGGGAAAATTAAGATTTCTTTTGAAAAATTATGTGGCAAATATATGTAATCACAATTTTCTCTATTTGTTTTGCTCATTTTGCCTAAAAAAGAAAATATTTACAAAGAAATTAATTAATAAGGGGAGATAATGGATTTTATTTTCAGCAAAGTAATGCAACTTAAAGGTATCAGAAAACAGTATGTAAAAACATGTTCTGTATTAAAACAGAACATGTACCAATTTTTTGAACCAGGGTATAATACTAAAACTGGGTCACAAAAATCATGCCCAACTGAGCATTCCTAACTGCAATTCATGTACACTGACTTCTGGAGAACAGTTACACTAAATACCTGATTTGCTTTCGTTGTCATGTATTTGAAAATGTCATGCATTTTCTGGAATAGCTCCTGTACATATTCCTGTCCTTTTTTGCACATAGTGACCCCATTGATCTCTTTAGTAGGGGACATCATTGGTTGCATCTATAATAATCAAATCATTGTTCAATTCAATACTAGTATAGAGCAAAACCAAAAGCAATTTAATATACATGTATTTCAGAAAAGATAAAATGTTACACATCCTTCCAAAACATATCTGAAATGTAATACATGAATCGCATTTTTAATTCCACAATTAGATCAAATTTGGGTCCCACTCTGCGGACACCCTATAGTGATCAGTTCATCCATCCATCTGACACCTCTCTGGAGCATATTCTCCCCTTCGCCAATCTGGCTCATACTTCACCCATAGAGTGCCATTTGGTAGAGAGTGTACAGTGACCTTGAACAAAGGTTAATGTCATAGCAGACCTATGTGCAAAATCCTTGTCTGGACCATACCTATATGCAAAATCCTTCTCTAAACCATGTATTCTCTCTCCTTTGGCCCATCTGACTATCTAAAGAGTGCTTGTGGGAAAAAGACGGGCAGTGACCTTAAAACAAGTTTCTAGATCAAAGGTGAAGATCATTGCTTTTTAAAAACTCCTTCCTGGACCATAATTTCTTTCCTTGTGGTTCCAACCTAGATCAGACATTACCAACAGACAGTCTGAAGGTAAAGGGTGTGCCGATATCTTGAGCTTGAGTATCTTGAGTTTAAGTTGACCCAAGTTTCTATGTCAAAGGTCAAGGTCACAGCAGATATTGGTTAAAAGTCCTTTTCCTGACAATATTTTCTCTCTCCTTTATCCAAAATTACTTAAACTTTACCAAAAGACTCTCTGTAAGTAAGGGTGCACAATGACCTTGAACCAAGTATGTGTCAAATGTCAAGGTTAAAGCAGATAAAGTAAAATCTTTGTCCAGACCATATTTTTCTCCTCTTGGCCCTACCTGCCTTATACTACACCCATAGAGTGCTTGGAAGATAAATGATGTGCAATAATCTTGAACCAATTTCTAAGTCAGAGGTAAAGATCAAATCAACATCCTCAAAAATGCTTTTTGTTGTCATGTCCTTTATTAAATAGGGACTCTGAGAAATGGTCAGTATCTCAATAACTATGTTCAAATACAGTGTAAACGTACCATACTATACCCTCACCATTATCCCCCCAAAATTATCTCTTCCCCTTTCTACAAAACAAAACATTGTAATAACTATATCTAACATGATTTGTGACAAGTTGGGTTTATGTTTTTTAAACTGAAGAATGAAGAGAAGACTTTTAACACAAAAGAGCAGGGCCTTACTGTTACATTAATATCTTCAGGGCAAGAAACTCATTTTGAATAATTATGCCATTATGTATAAAATTCATTGTCCGAAATGTATATAACTAAATGAATTGAAAGGTTTCAATTAGGTATGTCTAGGTATTAGACATTAGTTTGGTTGTAACCACCTGCTGAGGTACTGATGTCTGGGGCTGATGTCCCATCATCCCTTGCTGAGTTTGCTGGACTCCCATCATGCTGTGCTGATTGGCCATCATGCCTTGTTGCTGCTGCTGTTGCTGCTGCTGGCTTGCCATTGTGTTTGCTGGGTATTGTTGCCCCATGCTTGGCTGGGACATCATGGAATGACCATATTGATGCCCTGGGTTGGCCATTGGGTCATAGATTTATGAATTCTGTAAACATATTAACATAAAACCTTTGCTTGTACGGTATTGTGATGATATATACTGAGTTTGCAGCATTTTAACCATGCTTAGCTGTAATGAAATATGGAACTCTGCACCATTTACTTTCAAATTTTAAATAAATGTTGAAGAACATAAAGTTAACTTTTCATTAAAGCATATCCAGTACCTCAAAAAATACAATGCTTCTATCTATTCCAGTGCAAACATCCCTTTACATTGTCGCCGACGAAAATGAAAATACAAACTGCGCATGTGCAATTCTGTAAAATATAAGGACTAATCGCCGGAATGAGTGGGTCGATCCTTTAAAATATCATAAAACATTTGTCCACGATCTAAAACTATTAATAATAATACCAAGGACCCATTTTCTATAGTGTATAATATATACTGTAATTAACGGCTTTTCATTCGACAATTTGATGGTAATTAAAAAAAAACAGGTCTTGTATAGATAGTTAATTACAATTGTACGTCCAAATAGTTTCAATATAAAGACCTTTCTGGTACTTCTTATAGATGATTTTATTGGTCACTAGCACATCTTTCTATAAAATTGGTGAAGTAAATGTTAACCATAAGCGGATCTAGAGGAGATCGGATTGGGGGGGGGGGGGGGGGGGGGTCCGGACACCTCTGAAAATTTCAAGCTTTATAAACAAATTATCACTCGGACCCACCCTGGAATTATGTTTAGATCCGCGCATGCAATCAAGTCCCTGAATCCGGGAGGGGGGGGGGGGGGTCCTCTCGGATTCACGGACCATTTTTTTTTTATTGTAGAAGAGATATATATATATATATATTAAAAGGTAATATTATGCAAGTTATACACAATGGAAGGAACATATCCCCCCACATACCCCATCCCCTTAGCTCCGGGGTTTCCGGTTTTTGAAAATAGTTTTAAAAAAGATTGGTGATTGATGGCGCAAATGCCCATTTATGTAATCGTAAAAATACATTTTTTTTATGATAACTTTTTCTATAATCTCTTTTAAAATGATATACTAGTAATACAATTCTGCAAAAGGTAATTTCTAAATATGGTAAGTTTGAATATTTTAACAATCACGAAGAAAAACAAAACAATAATTAATTGCCTCAAGTTTCGGTGTATCGAACTCTTAACCTAAAAAAAACCTTAGTTCTACAAGGTTATCTTAAGTCTGGTGCTCTAACCAGTGAGCTATTTTAGGAGGATTTCAGTCACAACAAAGTGGTTTATTTAATTGTTATATGCTACTTTTGATATGACTTTATACGGACTTCTATTAATTTCCTACAACGTTCAATTGTTGGGATACAAAATGATATTTCTGATATGTCCATGTTTTTGTTGATTTGAATTGGCTCGTTTTCTATTAGACCTTAAATGAACTATGACAAAAATATGGAGCACAGACCCACACTACACAAAAGGCATCAATTGAAGTTCTAAAAAATGACACTATTTGAAGATTTTGGTACGCATACGTACACCACTTCAAATCAGTATACTCGAAGTGGTTATAAATCGGTGCTGTTAAATATCAATTGTTTGGACAATTTTTTTTTTATAAATCATCAGATTTCTTTTCCATTTGGTTTCATTTTTAATGTTAAATTAAAATGGTTTTTTTTCTTTTTCTTTTTTGCAATCTGGATCTGCGTCTGGAATAACATCCCGTAAAATATGTAAAAATAGTGCAAATACTGACATTATTAAATGCAGTCTGTGTGTCGAGAAAGGAGAAAATTTAATGAATTCATACCATCACATAGTGAAACTGTCCCTTTTTAATGTGTATATAAAATTACATGAACTTTGCTGCTTTCAATTGCTTGAACTTTTCATATAATATTAAAGAACGAGACTCTTCCTTTTTTAATCGTTTAGCAAATGTATGCCTTTGATTAAGATAAATTAAATATTGTATTTTTCACAGCTGTATTATATATATAAATGTAGATATAAATAAACTAAGGCAACAATTCATTATTATTATTATTAAGAAATAAAAAAAGAATCACGATAGTTATGGAAATTGACATTATTATAAAACAAAAAAAACCACGAAAATCCATTTTATATTATAGCAAATTGCATAAGAATTGACTATACTTTGGAAACATAAAAGGCGTTTTACGCAAGATTGCACGTTGTCGCTACTATGGGAATCCGTCGTAGCTGCAATAATTAAGCCCTTTTCGGGTTTTTTATCTGACGTTTTCTGGCTGCAAATGATGAGCAAACAAATCAAAGTCCTCAAAAATAGTTTATACCTATTCCATGGCTATAATGACAAAAGCAAGTTTACTGTATACCCCGAGACAGCAACTTATTTCAAAATTGTTTTATCAAAATGTATGCAATAAATTAAGCAAATTATGATTTTCTTGTAATTTTTAAACAACTTTTCATAAAAATATTTGTAAAAAAAAATTTAACGATCAAATAAACGATCATTTCATGATTCCTTTAAAAAAAATCCCAGATTTACAATCTATTGTATATATATGAAATATGATCGTTTACAATGACTACCTTAGCAGTAATGGTGCAACATTCCTCCTTATACGTTTATACAAGTTTATCAAGGAAATTAGTTCATTTAATTCACTGGTCATTTTGTGTTGCAGATACCTAGTAAATTCTGTTTTGAGCGGTGTTTATCTATTGAGTACCATCATCAGACATTTTGAACCGCATTACAACACAATTTTCACACAAACTTTTGAATTCCAGAAATATCAATGCAATGGTGTGTTTGCCATACTTAAGAGTGTTTTTCCCCCGTTTCTGAGAGTAATCATTTACCATGTTCTATAGAACCAAAACAGTTGGGAGGTTTAACTCGAAATTATAACACCCAACAATGAGGCTGAATTAGAGCCAGAAACCTAAGCTGACCGTTTTCCTGTGACTGTGTAGAGGGGCTAGTTTATTGAATGCTAGTGAACATGCATGTACATGAATGTTGAACTTTTATTAAATAATGCCACCACAGGTAATAATTATCATTAATCAATTGACTTACATATAAATCATTGTTGTAAACAAATGGCATATAGTATTCTAACAAGTTTCATACCCAAACTAAATCAAATTCACAAAGACGTTTATATATCTAGCACTGATCAAATATTGTCCTAATTTTATGAAAATATACAAGCCTATAACATGATTACATAAATAGCCCCTGAATATCACATTCAGTTAATAGGATGTAGTAATTGTTCTCTACACTTTTATTACACAATAAATATATGTACTAGTAGTCATATGCATATATGCTAAATATAAATGTCAACCACAGAATAAAATCTACATGTTTTGTACAAAACTTTTAAAAACTAAATAACAATTTTGCAAAATTAATGACGTAAAACTAATGTTTGTCAGTGATGCCCTTTGGTTGGTAAGTAAGCATGTGTTAATTACTTCATTTACCATTTGTAGATGCATTGTTAGAAAGAAAAAACGTTATTGGCTGCAAACTATATTTGTTTTTTTTTTTTTTGGGGGGGGGGGGGGGGGGGGGGGGCTGTGAACAGCAATATTATACCTTCTATCACTCCAATTAAATATTTGTGTATATTTTCAAGTTTGTTTTTTTTTCAAATCTGTAATTCAAAACACAAGACTAAGAAGGCAAAAGTCTTTTATATATAAATATATAAGTTACATTATGACTATGGTTGATCAAATTGACATAAATGTTTTTTCTAACGATTCTGAATTGTTAATGAAGCAAAGCTTGAAGCTTATAATATAGAATTTGGCAAGTTCGAACTGGTGCTAACACATGCATATACAGTGTAAATAAATCTATACATATATGCAATAAAAGTAAGATAGTAGAAAATACAATGCTTAAAGCAACAAACAACTATGAAACTAAAAAGGACAGAAAACAGAATAAATAAAGCAATCTTAAAACAAATACATGCAAGCTTTTCACAACAGAAGTGTTGGATAAATGCGAAATGAATACAACATTTTAAGCAAATTCAACAAAACTTTCCATGTGTAAATATTATTGGTGCTGCGTCTAATAGGGTAGTATGAAGAAATTGCAAAAGCTTCTAGAGATGTTCCCAAAATGTTTATATCATTACAGCCAAGGCAAAGGTTTTCAAGAGATCTAAAGTCGTGGATTAGGTGACCTAAAATCAAATGTATAAATAAATTCAGTCAATAATTATCAATTTCAATGAGATGTTTATTACACTAGAGCATATATTGTTTACATAAGTACATTACATGCATTAGTAATTCAATGCTGAGACAAACACGTTATAAATGCATGAATTATTAATCACCCTCTTGTACACGAGTACTACAATACCCTTTATATATATTACCAGTAGTATAAGAATAAATAAGACAAACAAACATTGTTAATAAGAAAATGTTAGAATAAGTTAGAGATGAATGTAAAGATATCCATTGTTCTCTCTTTAATCAAAATGGGAAATAATGATAATATAGACTCTTTGTTGGCAGTACATTATACATTGATAAACAATTACAATGATAAAGACAATGATGGTTTTGTTTCATCATCAATAAAATCAGATTTTATCATCAAACAAACAGTTGAAATACATGTATTATATGTTAAAATCAGTAGTTCACTCCTCTGAACATACATGTACATGTGCATGAAAATACAGTCATGTGCCATTAAATGCTTTATATGCTTAATAAGTAAATGTTATGGATGTACACAAGTTTTATTCAGTTAGAGAAATACATTATGTTCATTTAATCAGAATGCTAGTTCTTTCAAACATTTTCATGTTAATGAATACATCACTATGTTAATAACACACAAGTTTCACTGATAGAGACGGGGAAAGATTAGTTGAAATATAAGCTCTAGCTGGTATTCAACGAAACAATAGGCACTGCATAACATCTGCTCACAATTAAGTACTGGCACAAATACATGTAGTGCTGATATTAAAAATCATTTGCTTTTTCATAATCAACAATAAAATCATTGGCAAAATTCAATAAAATCATACAATAGGATAACAATGTACTACAGACAGGATATGAAGATCGCGACTGAGTGCTGGCCCTGAATTTGTCATGTCTTACATGTGCTCTGGATGGTTTTTGAGACAGTCCATGAACTTTTGGACTTCCAAATTCCCTTTGCATATATTGTGTATGGCAGTAAATAATGGAAATCTGCAATGCAGAAAAAATACTAATAAGTATTTTGGAGATAGACTGTTTGTGAAAAGTCAATCTAAAATAGAAATATACAGTTGTATAAAAGCTTTGCCGATTAAATGGTTGGCATAGTTATATAACCTCACACTAGGAACAAGACCACAATTATACATAATTCTAGAAGTAGGAACTACCAACCAGTGTATTTTTGGAAAGATATGAACCTAACATTTAACATTTTTCTGGTAGTAACCTTGACCTGCTCCAAAATAGATTGGGTCAAGGTCATGACATTATGAAAGTCATCTATTGTTAAGTAAATGATTCTTTGTTTAAAAAAAAAGTCAGGACAAAAAAGTCATAATTATGAAAACTTATAAAAGTATCATATTTATGATCACATTAAGCAAAATTTTATGCAGGACATTTACTGATGTAATTGATTTAATGGAAGCAGCTTTCTGCCAAAATGCTAAATACTATACACTGCCAAATGTAATATATTACTGTAATGGTACACAAAAATGCCTCACTTTAAAGTACTAAATAAAAGAATAAAATACCTATCCTCCATCTTTTTGTTTTTAAGCATGTAGTTGACTTCATAGGCAGTAGGAGGTCCTTGTAACTTCTGGCCATTCAACATCTCTGCTTCAAGTGCTTCTATTGACTGAAACAAATTGTTAAATGCACATATATAAATTTGATTGAGATAGTAAGGCTGTTTAAAGTTTATCCTATGTTCAACATCATCTGTGAGCGTAGGTTTAGGAGAATATGTCGTTTAAAAAAAAAAAAAGCCCCAATTTTTTATTTTATTTCTTTCCAGTTTGATTTACCTTTTTGCAACAAAATACTGCAGTCTGCAGAAATACAAAATGCTAAAGGCATATTATGGATTATTCATCAGATACTCAATGAGATAAGGATATTCTTTGAAAGTGACAGGAAAGATCATTAAACAGCTAGTCTACATGTAGCTTGAATATTCAC
>WFKH01011801.1:15663558-15680750 GCA_016163765.1 Magallana hongkongensis
GGGGGTATAGCATAAACTCCCCCCGACTTCGTCTCGGTGAGCTAAAAAGGATTCAAAGATTGCTGTTTTCCCACAGAAAATGGTACAAAACAAATACTTTAAGAATATAAAATTTGAAAAATATGATTTAAAATATTCTTGTTTACAGTTCACTTAAGAAACATCTGCTCATGCTTACCCCCCTGAGAGTTTTGCCTTTTGGTCAGCCTCTGGGGTCAGGTTTAACAGTCTCTTATCAAGCTTAGCTATTCCATAATTGTCACAGTTCCTGAGAAAATCTATGTAATATGCCTGGAAACCGAAACAAGTACCATATGAATGAATTGAGGATATTTCGTGTGCAGGAAGTTCTTTCCTATTGTGGTGTCATTGATATACATGTATGTGAGCATCAATTCTGAAGGATTTTTTAAACACATACGGTAGTTTTGAAGAGTGTAAATTCATAGACAATGAATTCAGCATTACAATTTATTGTCATATTTCTTGCTTTGATGAGCATTGATTTCTTGAATTAATTAAGCTATAAAAGTCATCTAGGAATGTAATTTTACTTTTGCTTCTTTAACCAAACTTCCTCGCTCCTCCATTTTCTTTACAGTCTTTCTCTCTGTAAAATAACCCATGAAAGCAGGTAGGAGAAGGTATCTGAAATTCATGTAAATTGAAAATTAGATTTATATAGATCTGCACATTATATGTTCTTACAACACTTCAATAACAAGAGGCCCAGGGGCCACATCGCTCACCTGAGCAACAATAGCCTTAACACTGTTCAAATTACTATTACAGTATCAAAATCAAAATATCTTGACAACTAAGTACAGTAGATCTTGCTCAAAAAATTTAAAATATCTGCCAATTTTAATCCATATATTTTTATGGTAAATACCAAGCTCCTTTTGTTGTTGTACCTGTAAGAAGATTTTTCTCTATTCCTATATAACCCTCCTCCCCACTTTGTGGCCCCACTTTTCTCTAGGGAATCATGGTTTGATCAAACTTTAATCTGCACAACCCGGGCTTTCACACAAGTTACTGCTTTTTGGACTGAAAACTTTCCCAGAATATTAAACAAATTGAATCTACACTATCTGAGGATGCTTCCACTCCAATTTGAGCTTTTCTGGTCTAATAGTTTTTGAGAAGAAGATTTTTAAAGATTTTCTCTATATATTCCTATGTAAAAATTTATCCCCCCATTGTGGCCCCACCCTATCCCTGGGGACCATGATTTAAACAAACTTGAATCTACACTATCTGAGGATGCTTCCACTCCAATTTGAGCTTTTCTCGTCTAATAGTTTTTGAGAAGAAGATTTTTAAAGATTTACTCTATATATTCCTATGTAAAAATTCATCCCCATTGTGGCCCCATCCTACCCCCGGGGATCACGATTTAAACAAACTTGAATCTACACTATCTGAGGATGCTTCCACTCCAATTTGAGCTTTTCCGGCCTAATAGTTTTTGAGAAGAAGATTTTTTAAGATTTTCTATATACATGTATACTCCTATGTAAAAATTCATCCCCTCATTGTGGCCCCATCCTACCCCCGGAGACCATGATTTGAACAAACTTGAATCTACACTACCTGAGGATGCTTCCATACAAGTTACAGTTTTTCTTGCCTAATTGTTTTTGAGAAGAAGATTTTTGAAAAATACCTACAAATTTTCAATAATTCTAAATTATCTCCCCTTTAAAGAGGGTGTGGCCCTTCATTTGAACAAACCTGAATACCCTTTACCCAGTGATGCTTTGTGCCAAGTTTGGTTGAAATCTGCCCAGTGGTTCTGGAGAAGAAGATGAAAATGTGAAAAGTTTACAACGACAACGTTGTTCACAACGGACAAATTTTGATCAGAAAAGCTCACTTGAGCTTTCAGCTCAGGTGAGCTAAAAAGAGTGGTAAGCAAAAAATTACAAATAAGATGCAGACAACGATCAAAATAGTTCTATGTGGTATATTATATGTAGTAAGTAGGAGGTAAATTCGTTGTTGGGATAATTGGCATTGGCCAGCCTGCAAAAGCATTTACCCATGTGCAGTAACACAATGTATATATTTTTTGAAATACATGTTTATATTTTTTCCTTACTTTATTTCATTTGTTGCCACTTCATCTAAATCTTCATTTGTGCTGAAGAGACAGAGATCATTGACCATTCTGATCGCCTTTATTCCAGCTGTTATTCCTGTGATTATTGTTTTCTGTCAAAGAAGTCAATAATTTAATATATGGAATATCACATTCATTACTTACATTACTGTAGATTCCTAATCAAATGCAAGGAATTAATATCTGCATAAAATATCGAGAAGCACATCTCTCGGATTATAAAAATCTCGCTTTTTTTATTTTTGGACAGATGTAAACTAAATGAATTTCTATGATAAAAATTCAGCGTTCGCATATTCTCGCGATTTGATGCAAAACAGTTAAATTGTGGAATTAAGTACTCACGTAAAATAAGGAATCTACAGTATATACATGATAATTGTTATAGTGTGTAGATAACTATATTACATAACAACTAAAAAATACACAAGCAATAGCGTCTGGTTGGAATTGACCTAGTGTGTGTGTGTGTGTGTGTTTTTTTGATGGGCTCTGTGCCTGTCGCACTATGAACCAAGAAACTGTGTATTTATTTTATAGTAACGTGTGTCTATCGAACATGTGTTTTATTGTTTATAGTTTTACTGGAAACCAAATTTCAATTGGTTTCTATTTTAGTTTTTGTTACATGTTATACAGCTATTTAGAGAAGCACTGCTTCTCGTGATTTTGGGAATAAAGAATAAGTCCCATTTGAAACCTCTCCTTCTGTGCATTTAGTCATGGCACCCACTCACCCACCTACAAAGTACATGTACTTATGAATTGTTTTATAAATGATATTATTTTCTCATTGTTGAAAACAGAAGATGTTTTTTTTCTAAGAAGATGTCTTAAATGTATACCTTCACACTGTGTTTATTTATTAATATCATAAATTATTTTTGTTTGGTTGAGTGTAACGAATTAGAACATAACTGCTCATATACAATATGTACAAGTACCACCACAACTGTTGTATGCTCCTTTTTTAAGGGCAAATTATGTTAAAGACTGGCAATATTTGTTTCAGTGTCATTAAATGGCAAAGATTTTTCACCAAACTATACAAAGTTTTTCTACAATAGAATTTTACCGCATTTACATCTTCGCTAGCCAAGGGTTTACGATCTACTCCACTCCTCTACAACCTCGTAGAGGAGCAGAGTAGATCGTAAACCCTCCAATCCTCTACAACCTTGTAGAGGAGCAGAGTAGATCGTAAACCCTTGGCTAGTGAAGATGCCACATTTATTGTGAAATACTTTTATCATTTACCCACAAGACTGTGTGTAAAGGTGGAAGGGCCGGCCTGCATGTGTGATGGTCAGACCGATTAGTTCACCAGCTCTAAATAGCTCAGTTTAGAGAGCACCTGAGTAAAGATTCAGGGGGCCCCAAGTTCGAATCCCAGTCTGGTTCATCATTATTTCTCCCTACCCTTTATATTTGGTGCAGTGACCAACTCCTGAAACTGACAGTTTTAAATCCAGCCAGGGGAGGCCAGAGGGAACGTGGGAATCCAGTTGTTGATTTTCGAGGTCAAAGATTATTTTAATAGGGAGTAATAAGATGGTCAGACTAATACATTCACAGGCGCCAGATAGCTCAGTTCACAGAGCACCTGACCAGAGATTCAGGTAGCTGCAGGTCTGTAGCTCCCGATCTGAAAAAATTTGGATGGACGACCTGGGAGCTACAGGGCCACCCATTGAAAAAATTGTATATTTATTGCGCAGAAAAACGTGCACTAGTTTTCGACTAATTAACCTTATCTATACGCAAATTCTGTGGAAACAATTAGTACCATTATATTCTTCATGCAATTTACTATTGATATCGTCTCTTCACTTGCCTCAGACTTTCTCCGAAACATACTACCAACCTCGAAAAATCAAGTATGTTGAATTTTCATCGAGATCGAGAGTCGCCATTTTTACATGTAAACAAAGTGGACCACATGAATTTACGGGACTGGTGATGGTGTTGAAAAGACTATCTGAGGCAAGTGAAGAGACGATATCAGTAGTAAATTGCATGAAGCATTTAATGGTACTAATTGTTTTCACAGAATTTGTGTATAAATAAGGTTAATTAGTCGAAAACTAGCGCAAATTTTTCTGCGCAATAAATATACAATTTTTTCAATGGGTGGCCCTGTAGCTCCCAGGTCGTCCATCCGAATTTTTTCAGACCGGGAGCTACAGAACTGCACCTAAGATTCAGGTTCTGGTCTGGTCCGTCATTATTTCTCCCAACCCGTTACACAAAATTGTAATTGTTCAATTAACGTCTGAAATAAAATTTGATTCGCAATTATGTCTTCTTTTTTGTATTTCACGTGCGTGTTCGATCATTTTCAGACATTATTCATTCGTTTTCTTGTACCTGCACATTGTATGAGGATGACGGTTCTTCTGTGCTGTCCAGCGTTTCCCAACAAGACCAGATTTTCTCATACAGGTCAGGTAGTCTCTCTTCTCCACCTTCTGCCATTATCTCACGTCAAAGTGGGC
The DNA here is from genome assembly GCA_016163765.1 of Magallana hongkongensis. NCBI lineage: Eukaryota > Metazoa > Mollusca > Bivalvia > Ostreida > Ostreidae > Magallana > Magallana hongkongensis. The sequence continues at coordinate 15,668,179 of WFKH01011801.1, forward strand.
TCATCAGACCAGTAATTCTATAGTTATACACATCGTCATGATCACTGCAAGGCTGAGGTTTTTCGGGTTGGGATATGGGTAATAATAGTGAAATCAAGGGTTTATATGCTTACAAAACGTCGAACAGAATTGTTAAACCTAGATTAATTTCATTGTAAGATAGACATGTACTTAAGAGTGTTAGTCAAGATGATATTCTAACTATTTTATTATTTTATTTGTTTCATGCAAGAAGTTTCTGGCTTTAACGTTACCATGTTTACACCGTCCCATAAAAAATGGCTAATCAACAGAAAGTGAACTTGGGGCGTCTGCTTTATAAAAGATTAAGTCGTGAGATGAAAATTACAGCGAGCCCAAAGGTATCACATTTTTATTATTAGTCCTTTTCTTGTAATTATATGTCAATGTATAAAAATAAAAATCTTTAACAGTTATAAAATTTTAGCTCGAATTTTCTCGTTTGTATTACTCAGGTTCATGGCTTTTTAAAGCATTTTTTCTATTAAAAGCGTATGGCAAACTATAACTTCAATTACATTATATAGGCCTAGTGCTATTGTTAACTGACTGCTGATTGTTCTTTTGTAATAAACAAGTGAGCTTGGTCCGAGGATCCTTAGGATCTCAACTTACAACATTTGTACGAGTTTTCTCTCTACTGATATATCTTGAAGGACAATAATAGCCAGGATTCAGATATTTAGTTAGTTAAATGATTTGTTTTAAACTTTTAGCTATAGCATGATATATGCAATAGGGGGACGAATAAACAATGAAATCAAAATAGATTGCTTGATTGACAAGCTATTTTTATAAAGAGACATTGACCCATACATACGTTGTATAATGCTTAAAAACTTATCCAGGTAAACTCATGAACTATGATATGGGTATAATTTGTATCTGATTATCATTTCTTTAGGAGGACTTGAATTAATATTTTAGGTTACATGTCACTTTTTGGTCAGAGGTCAAGGTCAAAGCAGATCTAAAAGTAAAAATCCTTGTCCTGTGAAACAATATTTTCTCCCTTCTTACTTGTACTTAACCTTAAACTGTGAGTAAATGTGTTAAAGTCAAAAAAAATTTCTGTGTGAAATCATTTTTAAGCATATACTTTGTTTTATTTGGTTCATACTTCAACCAAAGAGTACCGGCCATTAGTAAAGTGACTCAAGTTCAAAGTCAAAATTTAATAATACTCTATCCCAAGTTTCTGCTTCCACCACTTTTTGCGTAATATCTCAATAATCATAAATACCTTTGCGCCCAAACTACATCCATTCACTAAAATGGAATAAGTCCAGATTATCTGTTTTGAAACACCCCCTCTACCGCTTCAGGTTTCAATACACAACCAAAAATAGAAAGTCTACGGGGATTTGCATTGCAAAAAACATGAAAATACCCCGGATGAAAACGTTAAAAATTGTGCAAGGTGTCCCGAGTACTTCCGAATGGAGAAAAGACGTAAATTCAACATTTCCCATTTTGAATCTCCATACGATGTTTGTTTTCGTTCCTGTGAAATTCCCTGGGTAAATACAGATGATTTATCAATGAAAAAAAATCTTAGATTTTTTCCCTTTTATCGATTTAAATTTTACTTCATTGACAGGTATGTTTATTTTAATAAAAAATTATCAAAAGTAATGGAAGCAATAACTTGGGACAGACTATAAAAGTGAAGTAAGGTCCTTATATCTTGATAGGGTTTTTAATCACTGTGGGGCCCCTTTTCAATGGTCACCAACTCACCATCTCAAAGATATCTAAGGCTATATCACATAACTACAGCTATTTTTGATTTACAAATTTTAATGATATTATTGATTTCAATTTCATAGGGGGGTAGGGGGCAATTGAAATGGATATAAATATTATAAATAATATTTAGCTTATTGTACTAAAAATATTATATATGTAATGTGTGTATGATCAAATTCTTCATTTTCTTCAATAGGAAAAATTGTATGACACTCCAGCATTTCAATACATTGCAAATCAGTTCAGAGAGCACCAAGTTACCAGCCAGAAATTATGCAAAGGACAGAATGAAGTGATGATGGTAGGCCAGACCTATCTTTGTATGCTGGAGAGTTTGCGAAAATCTGAGGTATGTCACCTTCTCCCTTGAAAAAGACACTTAACAGATTTGAAGAACAACCAAAAAAAACAAAGCAAATGAAAACAAAATTGTGAATACACATGTACTGCAAATTTAATATTTTACCAGAGTACTTATTATTATTAATTACACAAAAATACAGATTGTATACTTTTTTTTTACATAAGTGGTACACATACAATTATAATGATATCTATGAGGTTTATTCCATTTGTTTTCATTTATTTTCAGGAACTTGCTCAGATGTACAAAACCACAGAGAGATCTGTTGAAGATAGTGCAAATCTTGTTGGACTAAAATTACCAAAATTATCAAATTAAAATTGACCATTGAAAGTAAAAATCAGAGGCAACCATAGACAATGTGTCTGGCTATCTAACAACACCATTTAATGACATTGCCTTATTTATTTGGTTTGCTCTATGGGTTGTCAATAACTCGAAATGGATATTTGAATATAGTTGATAATAAAAAAGAGTAAAATCTCCATAGAATATTTACAAGTCATTTCAAGTTTGATATCCAATCTATATTATATTTCCCAATTTTTATTGCAAATTTATTGCCATGCTGTTATTGTTTTCAATAAATAAAAGAATTCTGATTTAATCATTTTCTTTTTTTATCACCAGAATATTGGTGTCGAATTGTCTTTGATATTGCAATTACCCATGTAATTTATTTGTTAGCCTTACAATAAAATATTGACATATTTTTGTACATTGCTTGATATTTTTTAAAGCTGCTTGGTCTGATTTTTTTTTTAGTAGTTGAAGGATCAAATGATTTTCATACAAACTAAATCTTCTAGAAAGTTACAAACTTGAAAAAAATTGCAATCACAGAATCAGCCTTCTTTGGAAGAATTGAAGTGAATAAAATAATTTTTGTTGGGTTACAAAAAAATTAAATAACTTTTTTGTTTATCTTTGGACACCTGGTGAATCTTGTGTTGGGGCAAAAGTTATTTCTGCTTAATACATGCATATTGTTCCAATCAGTATATTCTAAAGAATCATTTGCTGGACAGACATAATACTTGGTGCACTTGAACCCTATAAAGAGTAGATGACCCCAGTTGATATGAAGGTCACAGAGTAAAAATGGTCTAGACATTCACTGGTAGACTACTAATTTTTAACCACTCAATATCTTAAAAATACTTTGCTTGAAAACCCTTTATATACTTGTGCCCCAAAAGAAAAAGGCCACTTACTGATTTTCAGGTCATGGGATCAAAGGTCAAATCACTTTGGATATCACCTGGTAATTTAAGTACTGACCATTCAATATCTTTTTGAGAACCCTTTGCATGATAGTAATCATGCGTAATATTGGTAACTATAACCACATAATGTACAAATCCTAGTTGTTAATTTTATTAAAGTCACAATATCAAGATTCAATCTCCTCTAGACAAAATGACATTGTTCATTAATATATGGAGAACCTATTGACTGATGGCCAATCCAAGTTAGAGGAGTTAAAAATTAGGTAAATGAACTATATATATGTCCCCTATGGGCCTCATGTCATTAAACATTAAATGTGTGGCAAGAGTGATATACGGTTACCCTCTATGTATTTATATATTTATCCTGTAACTACCCCTTGCATTGACCGAATAAAGGTAACCCAATAAACCAAAGCTATACTCTGTCAATGCCCCAATATAGCCTCGTGCATTTAACCGACATTCATATGCATTGTGACGTCATCTTTCCTGCTTCGTTTACATGGCGTCATGGTTTCAACTGCAGATATGCAGCAAAATTTGTCAAATAAAGCTCGTTTGAGGCGCAAAATGTGATATTGAGTTGCAGGATAAACAAAATACATGATAACTATCGGGAAATATAAGCGATATTTGGGCTCGGGTCGAAAACGTGAAGAGGGCTCAGCAAGCCTTGCCCTCTGTCGATCACGTTTTCTTACCCTCGCCCAAATATAGCTTATATTTCAAGACAGTAACCATGTATTTTATATATAGAGGGAATAAAATAATATTATATAGAGCGTATATGAATAAAATATCACCCCGTACATGAAACAGCTTACTGATAGAAAATCAGAGACGTGATTCAGGTGAACATTAAAGCCCATGGGCATCTTGTAGAAATATACACAGTAACAATATGCCGCAAAAAATAGGAGGTCGGTGTGAATTTTTATTGTGATGTTCGAACTATTCATTTGCAATATACTGTGTTTGAAAACTTGTAATATTGTTTAACATTTGGGAAAAAATGCCAATTTTGCCCCTTTTCGGGTAAATATTAGTCCTAGCCTTACTTAGTCTCTCTCGTGTGCACGCTTTATGAATTCAATGAAGATTGTACAAAAAAGCACCAAGAGGACCAAGAAATTAAAAATGGAGGCAAAATACTGAACCTCTCAAGTAGAAAATATTTTATCGTTGATTGGGACATAGTTGGACCAAATTTAAAGTAAAAATGCCACTGGGAAATAAACCAACGTGTGAATTATGCAAATCCACAAATTCTACGATGTGGAGGAAAGGTAACAATGGCGATGTTATATGCAATGCATGTTCTCTGAAACAAAGCTGCCCCGGTGGCGAAAAGGATGGTAATGATAGCAATGGAAGCATCCCCGAGCGAACGAAAAGTAACGGCAGCAATAGTCTAGCAGGCCCAGTGCTAAGAAAAAGTGCAAGGATCAAGCCAACGAAACACAAGTACATAACAGCAGCCAAGGCATTGGCAACCAAGGGGAAAAGCAGACGAATGGTTTTTAAGAAGAGTGTAAATATCCTATTTATTTTTCCTTAAAATTTTCAAAAATAAAATTTTGTTTTTTGGAATGTCTCTTTAAAATTGTGACAGCTTCAAAATTCAATGGGCATACCGTTATATGAAGGAAAAAATAAACTGATAGCAACTGGGTCTTCAATAAATTCATTGTGAATAAGTAAATAAGATGATGTTTATGTTTGATATTCATTTCATTTGGTCAACTTTTAAAGTAAGGCCTAAAATAAAATATTTTTTGTTTGCAGTTGCAGACCAACCCACTTAAAATGTACCAGACCCCAAAAATTGTTTTATCTATTTATCAAGATTTTTTTTTAGTAGACTGTATGCCACATGTATTTAAATAAACTTTGTTACATTTGATGAGATTAAAATATATATATTGTTTTCTTTCCAGCAACCAATTAAGGCTCCTACTGCTGTGTCCACAGTTGTAACTGGAGAGAGCATTTATTATGATGTAAGTTTGAAAGATAAATTAAAATATAAATTATTTCGGTGGTGTTTTACCTCTTAGTCCTAAATTATAATCCTATACTTGATTCATCATATCTTTTAATTTCATATCTTTCTCAGGGAATGTACTATCAGACAGGTGATATTGTATCATTAGTTGACCACGATGGATCAGTATATTACGCTCAAATCAGAGGATTCATGCAAGATCAATACAATGAGAAAAGTGCAGTGTTGTCATGGTTACTACCCACACAAAATAGTCCAAAAGTTGGTTTTGACCCCTCAACATACATTTTGGGTAAGTTGTCACCAAAGATTTAAAGGCCAAACATTTTACAAACGCCCCCTTTTTTACCTGTACAAACTTCAAAATGATGCCACTTGTCAATCAAGTTTGAAAACAATAGCACCCAGTTTGATTGACGTGATCGTCCGAACGTGATCTGGCCAGGTCCGCAGATTTCTGTTTACTAGCAATTAACAACGTTATCTTTGATATTTTCCGTCACGTATTAAATGGGGGAATTAAAAATTGAATTTTTAACATTACTGGTATTAATATTGTTTATGAAAATTAAATATTCAGTAATTGAAAATACGCAATTTATATTTGAATCATGTTGAATGTATATGACCTAATAAATTCCACGAAGATGAATGAGCAGCCCAAAACATATAAATTTTTATTTTTTAAAACAAACTTACATGTATGAGCTATTAAAGCTGTATTTACTGGTAATACACTCAATTGGAACTTGCTGCACGAAAACGTCACTCCATGGAAAACTAACTCCATTAATTGTCATCTTATAATGGCTGCCTTTACATTCCACATTCCTACTAATCGTATGGTTTTCTCATATAATTATATTTGTTAAAATTAACTTCTTAAACAATGTCAAGTGCTAAACACAATGTACTGAGTTATATTTTTAAAGCAGAATTAGGCTACTGAATTTTTCCAATTGTGCTTTACACACGTGCTGTTAGAGAAAATTCGGACGACACGTGACATTTTCGTATAAAATCGCTTCGTATTGTCATTAGAACAATAAGATATTCAAACTAAGACCAATTCTGACTAATTATTTATATCTTGTGTATTAATTTGCTTCCTGTGTATAGTGATTAGCAGCGTTCACGACCGCAGGTAGACTTCAAGCCCCGGAGGCTTTCACACCTCTAGAAATTTAGCCCCGCCCTCACCTGAGATTTACCACCCGGTAAAAATGTTCGGCCTTTAAGTAATTGGGGTTTTTTTTTTAAATTCTTCATGATTGCTTGAAAACCAGACTACTAGAGTTTTGATTCTAATGAATACACATGTATGGACATATAACACTAGAAACACATATATGGTACCTAAATACTGCTATGAATTGTCTAGATCTTCTTGGTTTTATATTTGAAATTTATTTTTCATGTTTGACACCAACAGGCCCAGAAGAGGACCTCCCCAGAAGAATGGAATACATAGAGTTTGTGTGCCATGCCCCATCAGATTATTACAAATGCCGCACAGGTCCATACTTAACTATTTCCCGTGAACCAGAACTGTGTTATATATGGACAACCATGGGAGAGAAAATTACCCCAGTTCCTAATTCCGATGAAATGTTCGGAATGAAAGATACCATAGGTTCTAAGGCACCAAGTATGAAGTTTAGTAAAGAGGACAAGAAAGGTCAGAAGAAACAAGACAAAGAGAAAAACTTTCCAGTGGAAGTTAAAAAAGAAATTATCGTGGACGACTCCTGAATGTTTAATTCTAATCCACATATTTTGTTATGTACCAATTAATACTTAAACATGTTATTTAGACTAGAGAGTAAAGGTTTGAAATAAATAAAAGAAAAAAAATACTTTGTGTTGTGATATTCTAAGTTCTTGGTTTCAAAGAAATAAAACGACTGATCATGAGAATTTCTGTTTAATATGCTCATGATCAATATTTAATTAACATTGCCACTGCATACCGGTATTTTGGCATGCCCCACTGTGGCCTCCGGATGATGGTATTATTCAACTGATATGATTATTTATATAATGATTTGTTAATTTTTTATATCAAAGCATCCATATTCTTTTTAAACCCTTTTAATTTATAGTAAAGTAAATTTGCCCCCCCCCCTTTGACCATAAGGGGAGAGTGGGGGGAAAAAGACAAAAAAAAACTAGGAAATTCTTTTTATGAGCTTCCTTTCAAATAATTTGATAAACTCTGACCTCTATATGTTCATCAGTAGATTATGAAAGATTATTTAATGCATTTCAATCATGAACTTTGAACCAAAATTGGACCCATTCAGACCACTATTTGAAGAAACTTCATCAAATATACAATATGTCAAACATAGGTAATCAAAGATTACAGAGCTTACAGAGACAAGGCATCACCTTTATGAGACCACGTTAACCATATTATACAAGAATCATAGTTCATGATCTTTATCGAAATAATGTATGGTATGACACAATATTGTATTATATGATACCATGTTATATGTATAATTTTTTATTGATATAATACTATACAATACAATATTGCATCATGATACAAAAAATATTGTATCATGATATAATATACCATATGAAATTGCATAATATCATGAAATACAAAATCATTGTATCAAATAATATTGTATCATATGATATTGTATAATAGAATATTGTATCATGATATGAATCAATATTGTATGACATATCTTATATTGTATCATATGATATGATATTGTATTATATATGATTTTGTATCATATGATACAATATCATATCTAATAATACAATATTGTATTATATTATACAGTATCGTAACATACAAATACAATTGTTGCATTGGCTCAAACACAATTACAATAATTGGCAAAGGTTCAACATATGCAAAACAGAAGTATTGTATAGTGCACCTTTCTGTATGATGTATATTTATTGATGAATGAGAGAGTTATTTTCAACACTGTTGAAGATTTATTATTAAAACAGAACATAGCCGTAAGGGTATTTGACATTTTTGAAAAATTATTTCTATGAAAACATGTATATAAATTTCTTTTGAAAGCTGCCCTCAATTGGATATATTTTGAACAGCTAAATAAAAAATGAAATTCATCTTCAATTGCTCCAGTGTTACAATAATTACAAAGTCTTCCGTGTATTGGAATAGATAAGTATCTCCTTTTTAGCTCACCGAGACAAAGTCGGGGGAAGCTTATGCTATACCCCCGGCGTAGGTGTCGGCATTGGCGTCCGGATCTGGTTAAAGTTTTTGTTGCAGGTCCTGTATCTAAGTTATTACTTTTCCTATCTTCACCAAACTTGCATGGATGATGCATCTGGACCTACTTATTGACTTTAAAGATGCTGAATCTGGGCCATGAATTTCAGATGCTGGAGGAGGTTAAGGTTTTTGGAGCAGGTTAAAGTTTTTGGTGCAGGTGCCCTTTGATAGCAATTTCTAAGTTACTACTGGTCCTAACTTCACCAAACTTGCATGGATGGTGCATCTCATGATACTGATGCACCTGACAGGATTGAATGCTAAATCTGAGTCATAGGTTTCGGATGCTGGAGGAGGTTAAGGTTTTTGGAGCTGGTTAGAGTTTTTTGTGCAGGTGCCCTCTGATGATAATATATCTTAGTTATTACTGGTCCTAACTTCATCTAACTTGCATGGATGGTGTGTCTTATGATACTGATGCACCTGACAGGCTTGAATGCTGAATCTAAGCCAAGGGTTTCGGATGCTGGAGGAGGTTAAGGTTTTAAGAGCTGGTTAAAGTTTTTTGAGCAAGTGCCCTCTGATGATTATATCTTATTTATTACTGGACCTAACTTCACCAAACTTCCATGGATGATGCCTCTTATGATACTGATGCACCTGACAGGCTTGAATGCTGAATCTGAGCCATAGGTTTCGGATGCTGGATGAGGTTTAGTTATTTTGGAACAGGTCACATGTTTTATAGATAACAGTACTATTTCAAACTTGCATAGTTGATTTAACTGTAATATAAATGAATCGCAGAGGTAGCTTCAGATGCAGAGCCTGATCTCCATTATCAAGGATGCTCAAAAAATCTCCTACCTCACTCAAACCTGCTTGATAGATGTGTTTGTTGTTAAATGATATAACATGATTCTTATGATATAGAATTGTATGATATGATACACTATTGTTTTATATGATACAATATTATATCATATATTGTAAAAAAATTATATGATACGATATGATATTGTACCAATTTTTGGGGGTACATTATGATATGATTTTGTATCATGATATTGATATGTATAGTATTGTATACTATGATACAATAATGTATAATATGATATTGTATTATATATTATTTTATCACATGATATTGTTTCAAATGATATTTCAATATAAAATATTGTATCATATGATATGATATTGTATAATATATGATATCATATCATATGATACGATATTGTATAATATGATATTCATTTATATGATATATAATTATATCACATGAAATTGTATTATATGATATTATAATATATAATATTGTATCATAGATATGATATTGTATAATATGATATTGTATTATTTAATATATTACTATATCACATGATATTGTATCATGATATGATACAATGTTGTATCAAATTATATTGTATCAAATGACAATATCATGTTATGTATCAAATATCTTACAATATCATACAATACAATATCATACTATATTATACAGTATAACATCATATGTTACCATATTGTAATGTATTATGTGATATGATATTGTATCATATAATACTATATTGTATCATATATTATATATTATGATATTGTATGTTGTGATCAAATACAATAATGTATAACACAATATAATATCATATCATATGTTACAATATAATATTACATCATTATTTATTATAGTATTATATTGTATTATATGATATATATTGTAAGTATCATAGGATGCAATATCGTATTTTATATTATTGTAATGATAAACATTGTATCCTATAATACCGTATGAAATGAACATATGATTATCATACAATTTTTTAACATATGATATACGATATATATTGTGTCAAAACAGTATCCATGAATATCCAAGATCATTAACTATGATGCCTCATAAGGGTGATGCCTCGTCTCGGTGAGCTTTGTAATCTGTGATTACCTATGTTTTCTATGGTAAGATTATGTGAACTTTATTTTAAACTACTAAAAACTGATCTCTATGTTTTTCTTTTAAATACATCAACATAAGAACACCGTTCAAAGTTGATAAAATTTAAGCTTTGATGAATTAAAATTCTTTGAATCTTCTTGTAAACACTAGTCTGTTATTCTTTGTTTTAAACTTGATAGAAGGGGTTTTATTGAATTTCCTTTGTCCATAATAAATGAAAACCGTAATTAAATTGTTAATAATTAAAAACATGCTTTTTGTCCATGAATTTGTATGAACTGTTGCTTTATAGATTTTGAACACCAGTGTATTTTCAGAGGTAATAATATGATTCCAAAACTTTATGCTTGAAAAATGTACTCTTGTCCATAAAGGTAGTCTACCTAGTTCTGCCCTGCAAGGAGCATTAGTAGTTCTACTGTGTACACCTAAAATTTCCTCAATGAATTTCAAATTCTATTTTTCTATAATAGAATTTTAATCAATTTTTGTATATAAACCCCAAATCCTACTAGAATAGAGAAGAACTGGTGTTACTATAGAGTCAAAAAGTTTTTCCAAAAGTTTACACGGATTATCATATGATATTATTACTTTTTAGGTTTGTTACTGACTGACTAAGGAAATATATCGGATTGATTCGACGAAACTTTTATGGGTTTTGTTTTTTTTTTTTTGCTTTTTTTTTGGGGGGGGGGGGGGGGGGGGGTTGTTTTTTTTTTTTTTTTTTTGTGGGGGGGGGGGGGGGGGGGGGGGGGGGGGGTGGAAAAGTTATGGAGGATCCGTTTATAACCATGCAAGATACGTTCACATTTCCAGTGATTTTTCATTTTTGTGTTGAACTCAATACTGGTATTTGTTTACAATTTAAAATTTAAAACAGATGTCGTGTTGAACTTCTACACAAGTGATGGTTGATCCCCGAATTTATTTAATGCCAGTTGGATTTTTAAAGAAACCTCTCTATAACTTCATATTATGAAAATATTTTTTAATAATCAAATACACTTCACATTTCACTCACAATTTTGATTTATTTAATTAACTCATTATAAATAACATACAGCCTTGGTATAAATAATTTGATAATTTTAAGAAATGTTATTTTCTATTTATCCTTGTTTACTAAAAGTTCAAAGAACGTTTATATTCATTTAAAGTAACGCGGACAAACGGATTTAATCTGCATGTTTATATAGTGATTAATTCTCCTTTGTCAGTCGCTGTATAAACACGATCGGATGTCTTACGAAATTAGGGAGAAAATGCTAGTACTCAATAGAGATAGATATATCACAATATATAATAGATTATTAATTAAACGCGAGGAAACACATAACTAATATACACAATAGACTGCGATGTTTAATACAAATACATATGTAAATGGTGGGATTTTTTCTTTCACATTTCTTTTTAACTGATCAGCAGATGGTTATTCAGATAGAAAAACATATTGACTTTCAATCATGGCATTATATCATCTATCATATATAAAAAAAAAAAACAGAAGGAGAAAAAAAAGCAAATAAAAATGATGCTCAATTTTTTTTTATTTTAATATATTAATAAATTAATTTAATTCCGTTAACTTAAAATGCGTGCATATGTTCCATCTTCCATGGTCAGTTTTTTTTTTTTTTTTTTTTTTTTTTTTTTTTTTTAAAATAATTTTCTATGTTTAGATTTTCTAATAAGCATTTTTCTTTACTAAATTTTATACAAAATTCATAAAACTTACTTGTGTAAACTCCAGAAAAGAATACAAATCAATACTGTAACACACTAATTATGCTGCATAGTACTTGCTTATATACGTTAACTTCCTGGTATTGTTTCAAACATTAATTTTGTCAACTATAAAACCCACGGTTCTGTATCGAAGCAAATTTTGGCAAGAAAAACTCCCTTACTGTGTACATTATTAAATAGATCGGTTTTACTTAAGGAATAAGGGATCATTCTTTGAGTATTATGAGGTGATCAAATACAGTCGGGGGTGATCAAATCCAATAAAGCCCGAAGGGCTTTATGATAGA
>WFKH01011801.1:15681150-15696685 GCA_016163765.1 Magallana hongkongensis
CAAGTGATGGTTGATCCCCGAATTTATTTAATGCCAGTTGGATTTTTAAAGAAACCTCTCTATAACTTCATATTATGAAAATATTTTTTAATAATCAAATACACTTCACATTTCACTCACAATTTTGATTTATTTAATTAACTCATTATAAATAACATACAGCCTTGGTATAAATAATTTGATAATTTTAAGAAATGTTATTTTCTATTTATCCTTGTTTACTAAAAGTTCAAAGAACGTTTATATTCATTTAAAGTAACGCGGACAAACGGATTTAATCTGCATGTTTATATAGTGATTAATTCTCCTTTGTCAGTCGCTGTATAAACACGATCGGATGTCTTACGAAATTAGGGAGAAAATACTAGTACTCAATAGAGATAGATATATCACAATATATAATAGATTATCAATTAAACGCGAGGAAACACATCACTAATATACACAATAGACTGCGATGTTTAAAACAAATACATATGTAAATGGTGGGATTTTTTCTTTCACATTTCTTTTTAACTGATCAGCAGATGATTATTCAGATAGAAAAACATATTGACTTTCAATCATGGCATTATATCATCTATCATATATAAAAAAAAAAAACAGAAGGAGAAAAAAAAGCAAATAAAAATGATGCTCAATTTTTTTTTATTTTAATATATTAATAAATTAATTTAATTCCGTTAACTTAAAATGCGTGCATATGTTCCATCTTCCATGGTCAGAATTCAGAACCTGAAAGGAAAAAGAAAGTAGTCTTAAAATAATTTTCTATGTTAAGATTTTCTAATAAGCATTTTTCTTTACTAAATTTTATACAAAATTCATAAAACTTACTTGTGTAAACTCCAGAAAAGAATACAAATCAATACTGTAACATGCTAATTATGCTGCACAGTACTTGCTTATATACGTAAACTTCCTGGTATTGTTTCAAACATTAATTTTGTCAACTATAAAACCCACGGTTCTGTATCGAAGCAAATTTTGGCAAGAAAAACTCCCTTTCTGTGTACATTATTAAATAGATCGGTTTTACTTAAGGAATAAGGGATCATTCTTTGAGTATTATGAGGTGATCAAATACAGTCGGGGGTGATCAAATCCAATAAAGCCCGAAGGGCTTTATGATAGATTTGATCACGCCCGACCGTATTTGATCACCTCATAATATTTAAAGAATGATTCCTTATTACCTCTATTTATATAATTTTCAGCAATTGTACGATTAAATATCAAAATAGTCATTGATTAAATGTATTGGACTATATATTACAAAATCGATTCGTAGGGTTATTACCGACAAAGACACTGGAAAATGTAAATATATATATCTTAAAGCCCCTTAAAAGGCGCGACTTCATAATAAGAGTAACACAATTTTGAAAGGACATTAAGAATTGAATATACCTGATGCTTCACACATGAATTGCAATGGATATTTACATCCCCCATCGTCCCAACGCCCTGCGCGTTTTACGAAATTGTTGTAGGCACAGTGTTGTTTCCCACCGGCGTTATCGGGTTGTCCACTATCCCAACTCGTGTACTCACTTTTCCCGGTCGATAATGTCACCCATTTTCCCTCCGTACCAATGTCAGTAAAATCAATCCAGTAATGAACTGTTTGAAGTTGTACATGTATTTAAATTATTTTGAAAGTTGAAAGTAGCACATAATTAAATTTACCAAAGTACTTTTATATAATAAAATAAATGCCTGAACATTTTCGTATAAAAAGTATAAAGTAAATACACACATGTACTAGCCTCGCTCGGCCGTTTTCTTTATAATTGCTTGCTCTCTCTCTCTCTCTCTCTCTCTCTCTCTCTCTCTCTCTCTCCAAATATAAAAAATTAAAATAAAGTATTTTATTAATTAACATTGTCTTAATGATCATATACCAGGTATTCACCATATGTTTGTTTATTACGAGCATAAACTTAAATAATGTTTCCTGGTGCAGATTGTGTATTCTGAAATACCTTTACTTTACTTTAATTCTTCAGTAATAAATTAACTGGAAATACGTAATATATATACGGGAAACGGAATATCTCTTCAAAGGCACCATCCCTGCAAGTTTGGTTTAAATATGACTCATAGTTTTCTAGAAGTTTTTAGAAGAAGATTTAATCTTTTAACTCATCCATGAAAATCCCGACTTCATCGAGGTGATCTTACAAAAAGACAATTTAAGAAGGGGGCAAAGTTTAACATATAATCAAATATTATACCAAAGATGTACATGGATCTTAAAGTTGATTTAGCGTCACTCTATTATAATATTGTTCAGCATCCATCCATTTCCATACGTTTGGAGAAATAGAGAAAATTAAATTTGTTTACGGAATACACTTACCATTTGGAAACTTCTCAGTAAGCCATTTACTTTCATCTGCATTATTTATTTGTAGCAATGTTGATCCTTGTTTTCTGCAGAAAATCTTACAACAAAATAAATCATTATTCATTATAAAGATACAAATGGGAATTAGAATAATTCTATTGAAGGAGACTGCTGACTATTTGAGCTTCACATTTTCTTGTTGCATATTTGCAAAGCTTTTAAGACAATTCACTTTTATCATTTTAAAAAAAATTGTAAATTGGTTTCCACTATACTGTGTATTACATATTAATAATATAATTACTAGTATATCCTAAATATTATATATTAATATCATTATTTTCTACATATGTATTTTGAATTACTCCAGTAAGTACAGGTGCTTTTATTTTCACTTTCAGCAATTAAATGATAATGTTATTGCATGATAATGAACAGAAAATGTTTACATTCAAAATGAACGCCTTATATATTTTCTCATATGGTAAAGTTGTAAGATTTACACCTTCCAGAATACATGTACTTAAAGAGGTTCGCTCCTTAGGTTTTAAGAAGCCATTTTGGGTCCCCTCTAGTCTGAAAATTCTGCATCACATATTAATTCTAGTAGTATATTTATATTTTACAATGCCAAATACACTATATTGAATAAAATTGTTTTTAAAAAATTACATTTTTACAGAGTTTAGTAAGGGACTATATTTTGTGGCGGAAGGTTTTCAAGAAGGAAATGAACAATTTTCATAACTCACTAGTTTTAGAGTACTGTTACTTTAGCTTCCTAATTTTCAGCGCAGACCAAACTTCTAGATAGTTTGTGTATTACGATATATTCATGATATTCTGAAAAACATATTTAAACAATATTTTGATATTTCTATCGATATATTTTGGCATATTTAGCTTATATTTCATAGAAGTTAAGAAAAAATTAGCTTCAATTTTGGCCTAAAATTAGCTTATTTCATGCTATATCTCAAATTTTTGAAATGTGACCCCTACTTATTTTACTTTTAAATGAGACATTAAATGTATGTCTATTTGTATGCAAAGTTTTGGAAAGATGACATTACTATAAGTTTTTTTTATTTGCGTTATAATTTGATTACTCCAAAATGTTGTAACATCTGTTGTTGTGTTCATTGTGTACTGGCCTTTGAAGCCACCAGTAAAGCAAGAATTTTTTAACTTTGACTTAGATTTTACTTTTATAGTCACTACCTGTGTTCAACTTCATACTGTATTAAAATCATAATTATATAATTGTTCAAACAATAAATATTTGTTTGATTTCTTCAAATTATCAATTTCTACGTCAAATTTTAGCAGAATTTTCAGGAAAATTATCATTTCTGTTTGAGGCCCTATATTTCCAAAAAATGGCATGTGACATGGGTCACAAATAAAATAAATGAACATTTTAGGTCCCCATCTTTATATCTAAGTGGTTTTCGGATGATTGACATTACTATTATTTCAGGAGCCAACCTCCTTAATATAGCTATTTTCTATATACTAGGTTAATAATTTTGTAAACGCCATTAATTGAAAGGTACTTTCATTAACTTTCTGCTGCCTTAAGAACATATTCAAGTGCACGTGCCTCTTGTTGCCCATCCAGCGCTTATGAAAACGTTTTTCGGGAATACATTTTAAAAAATTCTAAATTTCTTTTACAACATAAATAATTGTAGCCTCCTACAGTTTAAAAAAAAATGGCACTGTGTTTCTATAGAAAACGCTTACTGTCAGAAACAACAACGAAGAAGCCATAAGTGTTTACCTGTGCTTCAAACCAGTTCATTTTTGCGCTGAATAAATGATAGCAATGGTCGTTATAACGTTTCCATCCTTGTTTACAAACTGTTTGAATTCAAACAAATGCATTTAATTATAAATTCTTAATTTAATTTTTCCCATAACAGTGAATGGAAAAATTAGATGCAATGTACAACGCAGGTATTAGAAGATAATGAAAAAAAAACGAAAATGTTAATGCACCAACCAATAGCTGCCGGTTTCCTTTTCCAAATGTTGTTGATACTTGATTGGATCGTATTCAACTTTGTTAACATAATTTATGTCCTTCACAGGTATCGGATCCACTGGACTCGCAACCATTGAACGTACAGCCTGATCCACTGCACTGAGTCTCAAAGACAGCTGTCTGTCAAAATAAGGAATAAGATGTTATGAAAATAAATTAATTTCTTCTTCTAACCAAAAAGAGACACTGAGTAGGGTTTCGTCAGAATTTTTTAACCTTTATCATCTTTGTTTTCTTTTGAATGGAAGAAAACAGTTTAAAATGTAGGTCCGAGATATTTTTCATCAAAACATCGTCTTCACTGAGTGGTGCTGCATCGGATGCCTCAAAACAGACGACCATTGCAAATAACGCACAAATAATTCTAACCTGAAAAGATCGCATGGTAAGATGCTATATAGGTATTTTATTATATCTACATGTATATGGGGAATACTTTTATATATTATTTAGAATACGTAAAAAGTAACAGGTGTCAGTGAAAAACAATACCCTGTAGACTTTTGAGATAGAGTTGCATTATAATCATATTTTGATGAGTTTGTTCGTGTATTTCAATACAGCTAATAGCGAGTTTTTAAATACGGGTGTCCAATATAATACCATGTAGTTGTATGGAAACCGTGGAACGTGGTGCACACAAATTGAGAATGTTTGTGAAAAACTTAATATTAGCTATGTGTTCTTCAACCAATTATCAGTCGATATGAAAGATATTGAAAACAAGCTCAGTGAATACACACAGAATATATGGAATGAATGACTACCTGGTTACCCAAAACTAAGAACATACATTACCTTTAAATCTAACTACGATCTTGAACCGTATATTGAATCGAAATTATCAAAACATGAGAGATCAACTTTTGCCCAATTCAGATGTGGAACTCTACCGATCCGTATTGAGACTGGACGTTTCCGTAATGAACGAATCTGTGACCGACTTTGTTTATTCTGTTCAAAACAGTGTATTGAAGATGAAAAGCATTTTCTTTTATATAGCACTTTGTATAAAAATCTACGACAGAAATATTTCTACATGGTGAATTTCGAAGAATTTGATAATAGTCAATATTTATTTGTCTCATTGATCAACGATTACCCATTACAAACTGCTAGATTTATAAACTCTGCTTACCAACTCAGGAAAAATAATACTCAAAAGTAAATGTGTTAAAATATTGTACATCAGAAATATAATTTATCAATGTCCAAAGGTTAATATAATATAAATTTGAAATCATGCATGCATAAAGTTTCAATTGTATAAAGTGACTTATAGGTCCAAGGGGCCGGGTGCAAATTACGATTATTCGACATAATATACTTTGTATTATAAATGTCATGCACAATGTCACTATAATAAATAATTACTTACTTACTTACTTACTTACTTACTTACTTACTTACTTACTTACTGTATGGCCCATTGGAAAAAAACCTCTAACAAAACTTTCGCTGACTGAACGGGTAAATGCCTAAATGTCCAAATTATTCAACATTCTGTTGACTGCTGACTGGAAGTCCAACGTTCATAATTTGCATCTCAATGGTATCAATCTATGTTGATATGAAGGAATGGTTAATAAAAATAAAAACAAATTATTTTTAATTCAATGCTTTTATATTTTCAATGAAAATGTTAACATATAAAAACTTTTTCATAAAAAAAATTATGTTTCATTAAGATGTTTTAACAAAACACGTACACGCACACGCGCGTGCATGTGTGTGTGTTTGTAAATGATTGAAGCAATAGTCAGAAAAGAGAAAACTGTATGCTTTATATAACCAAATCGATTCAAAGTTTGCCCAATAAATATATTCAAAATAAAATACATATTTTTTAAAAAACTGATCATAAAAACCAATTTCTACAATAAGAATTGTGAGTGCACGAGTTTTTGTCTACCTTAAGTTTGAATTATTTTCAATCTGGATTGATAATCACATATGTAGCGAAGTAAATACACAGCATTATTCATATAATTCTTATTAAAGTTGTTTTTTTTTTTGATAGAATAAACTTCAGTATCTCAGTCAATCAATGCAGTGTTAATTTTTTCTTGTAATAATAGAATTTTTGAACTGCATTATAAAAATGCAATTGTATGCATTCAACCTTTCTAAAGTTTAATAACTGCGATTACAGCAAGTGGAATAAAGGTCGTTCATTGAGTATGATGGCATTTTTATAGAACGAAATTTGATTTATCACGCAACCGGCCTTCTTCCTTTTTCTCTGAACTGGTGTGGAATACATACAAGTATATCTCAAACACGACACGGTAATGGATAGGCTTACAGAACAAATCATTACAAACCACTTGACCAAAATAATAAAGCTGCATACGTGCATATACACATTACTAAATTAGGAGTGATTTAAATCTCCAAATATATATGCAAACATTTGCGATGTGACGGAAACAGAATTGCTTGTAGATAGATAAAAAAAATCTTGGCATTAAAACCTATGTCTATCATGATTTATAGACAAAAGGTCAGTGCAGGTACATTAAAAATGTAAATTTTTGTTTCAGCTTTTGAAATCGATAATTATGTATTCATGAAACCTCTGGTTTTGTTTTGCAAATATGCATAAATGTCCCTATAAAGAAGAATATGCCAATCATGAATGTTTTAATTTTTACTTTTTTTCCTGCATACCGACGAGCTCGAGATTCTTTTAGGAGAACTCGTAGTAAAAACCGATGGCCTGTATATATGTAACTACGATGCACGGTTTACCAAATGTTGACCAAGCAGACGTCGAAATACTTCTTGGTGGAAATGGAAATATATAAGATAAAGCAAACGTTATGAAAAGTAGTTTATCTATAATGTTGATCTCAAAATGTGCAACACTGCCAATTGCCAATATATAATTATTTCATTAAAAAGAAATTTAAAATAAATATCTTTCCTCGCTTAAATAACTATTCAGCAAATATTTCAAAATACAAGGATTGTCCACAATGTTCGCGATAGTGGTGGTTTTGAGTGATTTAACTTTAAAATGAGGTGAATTGCCAAATAAAGGTTTGTAAAAGGTGTGCACGTATCAAGGTAAAAATGTTATTAACTTTGAAATAAAGATTTTATATTCAGATATTTATATTCTTATTAAACTTGTTTCAAACTGGATTTAACTTCATTGTGACGTCAATTAAACAATTGATAAACAATTGATAAACAGAGGCAAGGCTCTGTATCTAAAGCTTGCCTTATGTTTTAAATCCAAAATTACATGAATTATAAATGTTGGTCAGGACAGCATTTTCGCTGAACATTCAAACCTGTTTTGAACTACTTAAAAAATTATACCCGCTTCAGCATCCAGAATATCGAGATAAAGTTATGTAAGTACTAGTATCTGAAGCTACCTTTATTTACACATCAATAGTTATATTTTTACTAGTAACTTTTTAAGTCTGAATAGGTATGAACAAAATTTACTTCATTTTGTAACCAGCTCCAAGACCCTAACACAATTTAAGTTTTTCTAAAATCTTTAACTTGCTTAAGCATCCAGACAATCAAGATCACTCTCTGCATCTGAGGTCAGCTCTGTGATTCATTTACATACTAGTAGTTGAATCAACCATGCAGATTTGAATAAGGACAATTTTTTCCTTAAACATGTGATCTGCTCCAAAAACCTTAACCTCCTCCAGCATCCAAAACCTATGGCTCAGATTCAGCATCCAAGCCTGCCGAATGCATCAGTATCACAAGATGCATCAACCGTCCAAGTTAAGTGAAGATAAAACCAATAATAACTTAAATATGGCTATCAAAGAGCACCTGCTCCAAAAACTTTAACCAGCTCCAAAATCCTTCACCTCCTCCAGCATCCAAAACCTATGGTTCAGATTCAGCATTCAAGCCTGTCAGTTGTATATGCAACATAATTTGCAACATCCATGAAAGTTTGGTAAAGTTAGGGCCAATAATAACTGAGATATGGTCATCAAAGTGCACCTGCTCCAAAAACCTTAACCTCCTCCAGCACATGAACTTATGGCTCATATTCAGCATCCAAGCCTAGCAAACGCATAAGTATCATAAGATGCACTATTCATGCAAGTCTGGTGAAGATAGGAAAAGTAATAATTTAGATATGGTCATCAAAGTGCACCTGGTCCAAAAACTTTAACCTGCTCCAAAAACTTTAACCTGCTCTAAAAACCTTAACCTCCTACAGCATCCGAAATTTAATGCCCAGATTCAGCATCCAAGTCTTTTAAGTTCATAAGTATGCCCAGATGCACTATTCATGCAAGTTTGGTGAAGCTAGGACAAATAATAATTTAGATACAGGACCTGCTCCAAAAACTTGAACAGGTCCAGACTCCGATGCCCAGGGTATAATAAGCTTCCCCTAACTTCGTCTTGGTGATCCCAAAATGCTTATGAATTAGATGTTTTTTGGTTATTTGAAACTTCATCAGAAGATCTTTAGAACATCCTATTTTTCAGTATTTCCCTACTATCTCCCCACGAAAAGGAGCCTGTTTCTTTATTTAAGAAACTTTAAAGCCCTTCACCAAACATGAATTGTGCAAGTTTGGTTAAAACTGGCCCAGTGGTTCTGGAGAAGTCTAAAATGAAAAAATGATACAAGACAAAAGGTAAAGGGTGTGAAAAAGGGTGTGAAATCAGAGTCCTTCACCCAATAATGCATGGTGAAATGGCCTCAAATTTCTGGAAGGGGTCAAAAAGCCTATGCACAGATAAATAAATGAAAAGTGCTAATCAGAAATACTACTTGTGAACTATAGGAAAAAAATCCAATATTTGATGCACTAAAATTTTATTCCAAAAAATCAATTTTACAAGTAAATGGTTTTGATTTCATTGACTAATTTGAATAAAAAAGCCACCCAATTTTAACAATAATACCAACCACTCCACCAAATAATAATTAATACAAAATTTTTAAGGATCTTACCTCCCTTGGCAACAATGCACTGTTATTTCTAAAAATATGAATTCTGTTCATTTGTCCAACTTTCATAAAAGTTGTTAAAGCAAATATCATGTATTTAAATTACCGGTATATGTACTAGTAAATACAGAGAGTAAAACCACATATCACTGAGAACAATGTAAATTATTCACTGAATGGTTCATAATAACTTGGAAATAAAAATCCAATAGAATATTTATGCAATGAACTGAAAAGAAAGCCGCCCACACACCACACCCCATACATACAAGCATGTCATACCACTCAAAAAAAAAGAACAAAAATCACCATCTACATGACTTGTACAGTGTACATGAAGAGAACTTATCTCTATCTCTAGTGATAAAAATGGTGCAGAAACAAAGTAAAATGATTTATTTAGAACCTCCTTGTTCTCTTTTAACAGAATGGTTCAGCAAGTACATGGACAACTAGGTTGTATTCAGTACTATATTGATCTAGATGTTTCAGTGATCATTACCGACCAGAGTAAGAAGAGGGGGTGGTCATAATCAGACTGTACAGTGTATGTTCTACTAAATGTATTATACTATTATCTTGTCATACAGGTATACATTTTTTCTCATCAAATTACAAGTATTTTATTATCTTTAACAATCTCTTACAATATATTTAATGACGAAAGTAAACCACGAAATATGGTAATGACACCAAAGCAAAGCAGCGAAGAATTCAAGTTGAAACCCAATTAACAGATACGCAGATATATTAAACGTTTGCAAAATGAGTACGGGTAGTAAGTCATCATTGTACATGCAATGAAGTTTGGCAATTCTGGCAAGTTAACTAGATGTTGAATAGACAAAAAGAATTCAACCTGAGCACAAGGAATAGTAAAAGGTGGTGGATTAATTGTATGTTTTAAACAGAAAGTTTTTCAATGAAAACTACATTCAAACAAAACATGCTCATGAATTGTACATGTATGTATATCACAGCATACTGTGAAAATTAATACTTTTTCATATAAAAAAAGATTTTTTGTGGAAAAGTAAAATATGGAGAAGTTGTGCTCTCCATGCCAAAAAGTACTCTTGCCTATATTATTATGTAAACATTTTAACACTAATATTTGCCACATAAAATCACTTACAAACTAGTACACATTAACTTTATTTTTCTTTAATACAAGAGAAGTCTCTGAAAGGTACAATCAATACCCCCTAGAGATCAGATCTAAAGCACCAATGTTTGGCTGGAAGTACAATACACACAGTGTAAAGTTGTTATTTACCTTGGTCTTGTACTAATAGAGATTCTGTATTATGTTTCCATTTCAAAAAGATGGTACAGAATAAGTGAATTATTAACATTATGATAATTATAAACAATACTTAATATGTATCAAAAAGAAAGAAAGTTTTTATTAAAAGCTCCAAAAAGTTTCATTAACACATCAAATAGAATTTTTTGAAACAGAATGTCTAAAATGTATACACTATTGGGAATCTGGTTATTTTGGCACTTCAAAATACCGGTAATGCAAATTTAAATTGTAATTTGACAATGGTTACCGGTAATTTAATTAAATCTAAAGGAAACAATGAAACATATAGCACTTCAAAATTAATTGATTAATAAAGAACATTATCTTTACAACTAACCTTACAAATCACAAAATTGCAGGTGTGGGTGTAAATATTCACACACAAAAAAAAGTAATAACCAAAAACAAATCAACTCACTGCAGTATAACACATTCTACCTTTTGGAATTGTTCAACAACTCAATTTCTGATTCATATGATGAAATTAAAATTTAAAGAAAAAAAAAATACTAGAATACTAGAATGTTGTGTACTTTTAAGTCAATGATAGAGATGCAATATTGCATGCTTTCAACAACAAAAAAATAATTTTTAAAAGAAAATTCAAACAGATCTTTTGATAAGAGAAATCCAGTTGTGAGATTCTTGGCATTTAAATGTTTAAAAAAAAAGGATTAAAAAATTTACATTTAGGAAAATGATAAATCATTTTTCAATTTGTTTTAAAACATCAATTTTAACAAAAACCACATCTTTGGTAAAATTTTGAAGACTATTAAGATATTGGGTTATTCTACAGTTTCTTTTACAGTGTAGATCTTCACATGGACTTATCGGTCCTCCAGTCCTGGCATGGGGAACTGGCTGGCAAAGCTCTCCACCTCTCCCCTCAGCTTGTTGATCTGGCCCTTAATATCCTCATTCTCTATCACTGCATGGCGGAACTCTTTCAAAGTTTCTGTGGAGGAAAAAAACAAACCAATTAAAACATAAACATGAACTAATTTTACTATGTTCAATAGGACAACTGTCATATCCAAGTCACAATTGAGAGCAATTTTAAGTAGTTTTTAACTCTGCATGTAATCAACAAAATATGTCAAGAAATCTTACTTGAATACTTTTTGGCATTTATTCCTATCTGCACTCCTCGATCTAGAAATTCACAGATTTTCTCAAAATCCTTTTCTTTCATTCCACGGGAAGTCATTGCAGGGGCACCTGAAATTCAAATGTTCAAAATATTAGAGCCAAATCTATACATGTAAATGTACTTACTAGATGTAAAGGAACAAGAGGCCCATGGGCCACATCGCTCACCTGAACAACAGTTCCTTGCACTGAATTTTTTATTAGTTTTTTAAACATTTTACCAATATATTTCTATGTAAAACTTTAAACACCTCTTGGAGCCTCAGTATTGGTCCGGGGGTCGGGTCACGATTTTAACAATTTAGAATCTACATCATTTAAGGATGCTTGCAGAGTAATATCACAAATTGTAGCATTGTAGTTCTTGAGAAGAAGAATTTAAAACATTTTCCCTATATACCCGGTAATTCTATGTTAAAATTTGAACCCCTCATGGGGCCCCAGTATTGGTCCGGGGGTCACACTTTTAAGAATTTAGAATCTACATCATTTGAGGATGCTTGCATAGTAATCTCACAAATTGTAGCATTGTAGTTCTTGAGAAGAAGATTTTTAAACATTTTCCCTATATATTTCTTTGTTAAACTTTGAACCCCTCTTGGGGCCCCAGTATTGGTCCAGCGGTCACGATTTTAACAATTTATAATCTTCACTATATATACAAGCTTTGGTGTAAATATTGGCATTTCTGGTGCAGTGGTTCTTAAGAAGATTTTTTAAGACATGCACCCTATTTTCACTTTTTCGCAATTATCTCCCTTTTAAAAAGGGATTTGCCCTTTGTTTTAACAATTTAGAATCCCCTTTCCATAAGGATGCTTTGTAATACGTTTGGTTAAATTTGGCCCAGTGGTTCTTGAGAAGAAGTCAAATATGTGAAAAGTTTACAGACAGACGGGCGGACGGACAGACCGGCGGACGGACCAACTGATCAGTATAGGGCGCCCGCAGAGCAGGGCCCTAATTAAGAGACAACATTGAAGAATCATCATACTTTTTTTGAGGATTTCCTTAAGACATCCCAATCAATATTGAAACATAGCTTTACTTTATTTTTAAAAAAAATATTGTGCAAATATGAAATACATGTAATGTTATAGCATCATGTACAGTTTGAAATATAAAATTTAGCCTCCCAGATGATTGTACAGTACATTAGTACCTATTCTGAGTCCTCCAGGAGTCATGGGACTCTTATCTCCAGCACAGGTGTTCTTGTTGACAGAAATCTCACACAGCTCCAGAATACGCTCCACTCTTGCACCATCCGTTCCCTTGGATTTGAGATCCACCAACACAAGATGGTTATCTGTACCTCCTGAAAAACCAATCACATTTAAAGTGAGAACAAGTATAAAAAAAATCAGGCTTTTTCACTGCATATCTCATTAAGCAATATAAAACAATACTTGATATGACTTACCAGAAACTACATTATACCCTTTATCCATTAGGACTTTGGCCATGACTTTTGCGTTTTTGATCACCTGGAGTTGATACTCTTTGAACTCCGGAGATTTAGCCTACAAGAAAACCATAAAATAAACACAAACAAACACATTTCCTGCAACAGTTTTATAAGCTTAATATTGGTTATCTCCTTTTATTTGTTAGAGATATATTTTAAAAGTACATGTATTACACTTAACTGGAACTGTAAAGTACAGTATTGAAGAACAGTGTGTAGCACACTGCACATTTTTTCACAAATAGATAAAGAGAAATCATATAAATATAATTTGTTCCAGCTAACCTAACCATTCACTATCAATTCTTGATACGATACTGTTTTGTTAAACTATTAAAAGATTCCACTACAGACATCACCTGTTTGAGGGCGACTGCTAGGGCCCCGATCTGGTGCTGATGAGGTCCCCCCTGTAGAGCGGGAAACACAGCATTGTTTATCTTCTTTTCCAAATCATACATGATGTCATTTCCTTTCTTGTCCACTCCTTTTTTGCCTTTACGATAGAATATCATCCCAGATCTAAAGAAACATACAATTAAACCACTTTTTAAAGACAGTATTTGAATGTGTTTTTTCCACCTATAAAATTTTCCTTTGAGTAACACACTATTAAATATGGTAAAGGTTGCGGATGGAGAGTTGGACAAACATAATCCTTAGTTCATAGATCTTTTAAAAACTCAGGGACATTTAAGATACCAGGTAACCAGATAAAATTTAAAAGTTTACTCTTCTTATGCATGAAGAGTTCTTTACCTGGGTCCCCTCAGTGTTTTGTGTGTGGTGGAGGTAACAACATCAGCATGTTCGAATGGACCAGGAATGACATCAGCTGCCACCAGTCCTGATATATGGGCCATGTCAGCCAGCATGTAGGCATTCACCTCATCACAGATCTGTCACAAACAGAAAGAGCCCATGTCATTAATGTGAACCAATTAAGATCTTCCAGCACAAGACTTAAATTTGAGGGCACTCTATCTTATTCAATAAATCACAGTGAAGAATAGCAATAGGGGATATGTTGGCTTCTGGGTTGTGAAAGAATGATAAAGAATACACATCATTTTATGACTGTTGCATAAAAAAAACAATGTAAGAGCTCAAACAATACTGCACATTTCCCCTGGATATCAGTACCTCTCTGTAAGCTTTGTAGTCCAGTAAGCGAGAGTAGGCTGTGGTTCCTGCAATGATCAGCTTTGGACGGAAAAGACGAGCTGATTCCCTGAGTTTGTCGTAATCAATGTACCCTGTCTTGGGCTATACGAATAAAAAAGTAACATGAATAAGCTATCTCAGGATACTGTTTACTCAAATATATGTTAAATATATGTTAACATTCAGTGCCTAATCCAAGATCCTTGTTCATCCACACTACTCATTGACAAAAATTAAAAATTGCTGATGTAATCATGTAGAATTCTATTTTTCAGTCTTATTTTACTCTTAGCATTTTCATACATCTATTCTGTATGGCATGGATTCAAAAAACACTGAAGTAGCTGAGATCCTTCTGGTATCAGTCATAAATCCATGAGTTAAACTGAAAACCAAAGCAAAAACAGTATGTTTTATTTCAGTGATTGTACATGAATTTCCATATGTGTAACCAACAGCCAAGAATGGAAAATAAATGTATAAAGCAGCTTAAAATTTCCATCAATAACGTAAAATAACCTTTATTGGACAAAATCTCATATCAAGTTCAAATGCTAAATATATCAATGTTTATGTAATGTGAAGCTAAAAATCAGTATTGGAATAAAAATTTGAATTCATTATAATCAGCGAAACTCACTGTCCACCATCTGGTAGATCCAATCCCATAATTCTGTCGTGTGGCTCCAGTAAGCCAGTGAAGGCCTCAAAGTTAGCTGGACTTCCAGAGTAAGGCTGCACATTTACCCCCCACTGGTGAGGGTCCAGGCGGAAAGCCTCCAACGCTCTCGTCTGACACAGACTTTCGACTTTGTCAATGAATACATTTCCTCCATAGTACCTGTATAAATGTTTCATCTCTTTAAGTCACTAAGAAATAAATGAGGTGATACAATGTTTATGAATTGAATTTGTAGCATGGCTAATTCAGTGAACTTTGGTTTAACAAAGATATTGGTAACTCAGTGAGACTGACCTAGCACCAGGATAACCCTCAGAGTACTTGTTAGTAAGACAGGATCCCAACGCTTCCTGGACCGATCGACTTGCAAAATTCTGAGATGTGAAAGAGAATATGTTTAAATAAACAGCAG
>WFKH01011801.1:15702573-15717463 GCA_016163765.1 Magallana hongkongensis
CCCCCCCCCCCCCCCCCCCCCCAAATACGCTACGTACCCGGGTAAGGTGAACATGTAGCATCAAAACTCTGCGGAGTGCTCCATGGTAAGGACATATGCTGTTTTGTCATCTCACCATTGTCTAAAAGTTCTTTTCTTGAGGCTTTGCATTCTGTGGGATATTTACGATCTAGACTAGAGTAACTGTTTCGCTAAATTTTTTCCAGTCTTTGAGTATCGGTATATATACATGTATTTTATTTTCTCGCCTAAGAACGTAACGACACACATTTTATACTCAATTAAACTTCTTTAAATAATTTTATTTCCTTAATATTAGTGAATTCGAAAATGGGTTGATAGAATTTCAAAAGATCTAAATGCATAGAGAACAACAAAAATACTTCAGACTGAATGTCCTTTAAAACGAGAGCTCCTGGATTATTTTGGAATTAGTATTACTTTGCACATCAATCATGAAAACCGACACGCTAACGTAAGTCAAAACTATCAAATAACTCTTGCTGTTAATTTAAACCACTGATTCTGTTTACGGTTTTAAACAAACACAAATCAAGTAAAACAAACCAAATGAAGCATTGTTTTGGGGTCATAAAAAGTCACTACAATGGTTTCCAACGAGCAACGCGGATTTAAACATCTAAACAAAATGAATTTTGGTGATATCAGTTCAAATATGGTTTGTAAATGACCAGTACTTGTCTGTGAAAGGGATGTAAAAATCATTTGCAGCCATGGATTCAGATGGTAGTACACACAAAACCAATGATGCCAAAGTACCTCAACTGTGTGGGAATTGTCAGCGAAAGATTAACATTGCGTGGAACTGTATAAACTGCAGGAAAATTCTATGTTACAACTGTAAGTTTTTACACGCTAAAAACGAGCCAACACGGACCCATAAAGTTGTGGAAACACAAAATCAAAAAAATGGCGACGAGGACTCGGTATCAAACAAATCTCAAGACGGTTCCAGCCCTACCAATCGACCTCCGTCCGGCACAAAGTCCGTAGCAGACCTAAGGATACGAGAAACATGCAAAGACCACGACGGTCTGCTTCTCCATCATTGCAATACCTGCTCAAAGCCACTTTGTAATGAGTGTGTTCAAAACGAACATAAAACCCACGAGTTGATCAAGATCCAACAGTTTATAAAAACCGAGAAACATAAGTTACTACAAGAAGCATCGGATGTCAAGAAAACTCATCTTGTTGAATTGAATGCAATGCTTGAAAACTGTACCGCGAAAAGGAAAGAATCAGAAAATGGATTGAACAAAGCGTACGATGAATTGAATGAACACATTGAAAAACTTATTGCAGAGGTAAGAAGTGTGGCCGATGAAGTTACTGACGATTTTAATACCGTCCACGTTGGAAATGAGTCCGAAATTAGTAAAACTGAAACCGAAATTAAGGAAGCAATTGGTGTTGTCAATGAAGCCATATCAATATGCGAGAATAGTTTAGATGCATCTATTTATAATGTTTATCAAGCTAAAGAGAAAATGTCACACCTCAATGAAGGAATGGTATTTCCGAAAGAACCCACAGTTCATCCAGTTGATTTTGAAAAGGGCCAAATCAATAGGTCTCTTTTGAGTAAAATGATATGTACGAGTATAGTGAAAGAAGAAGAGGGGGAGGAAGAAGAGGAAGTAATAGAGGAACCCGTCAGACCAGAGAGCAGCAAGCCAAAGATTCCAAAGGAGGAGTTGGATAGGTTTATCCTGTGTAAGGTTGGCATAAGCTGTCTGTCTGTTGGTGTGGATCATTCCATAACAGTGCGAGATCCGCAGACGGCAAAAGGTATTCGGAAGGTCTTTATCAGACACGGAACAAAAGTGGACATCAAGGAACCGTTAGAGTTTGATAAGTTAGTCACAGATATTTGTTGCTATGACCTCAAAATCACTTTGGTTACTTTTGTAGGCACAAGTGCCATAAAGATAGTCAATCAACTTAACGGCAAAATCGCGTCTTTTACGGATTTAGCTCCCCTGTTTCCGGTCAGTTTATGGAAGACTACCGACGGATCGATTCTTGTGTCCGTCGTAGAGAGCGAGGAGCTAGAGACCAATGAGGGCAGTACTCGCGCAGTTTACATTCTCTCCTCCAAGGGACGAATCCTCAAGAAGATCGAGTACTTCCAAGGAAAGCGAACACTGAACAAACCACACCGAGCCGTGGAGAACAGCAAGGGGGAGATTGTAGTGGTCGACTTTATAGACCTGGACGACAGGGTGGTCTGGATGAAGAAAGATGGCGAGGAAATATGTTCCTACAGGGGACACGTTTCTCCCAAGTACCCCCGACTGATGGCAGCCCAGGGTCTCGCCTGTGACGAACTTAACAACGTCTATATTTCAGATGCTCGAAACAATGTGATTCATGTAGTGGATGGTTCGGGGAAATTTGTTCGCTTCATCGAGAATGACATGGACCGCTTTTTCTCCCCTTGGGCTCTCTATATGGACAGGGACACACTGTGGATTGGTACGACCAATGGACGTCTGTATCGTACTGTCATTCAGGGGATTGACATTAAATGATATGTTCTGTGGTCTTAAACCAATATTATAAAGATGCTGACCAATAACCAATTCACAATTTCATTGATATTACTGTTTGATATTATAATCTGTGTTTTATTTTGTTGTTTATATAGATTTATTTTGTTGATTATTGTAACAAGTCAAATATAAAATATTCATACAATCAAACAACATATTTGCAATTTGATTTTTAATGAAAAAAGGTATCAAAAGAAGAGTTGTAGAATTTGTTTCAACGTATTCAGTTTGTCTTGAGAAATGAGGTCATACATAAAGAAGTCACTCATGATTATCATATTTGCAGTAAATGTTTATAGAGAATCAGAGTTCCTTGGCCACGTAGTCCCATGAGACCACCACTCCCTGCAGGGGACCAAGCTTTAGATTGCTGGTGTCTACGTCAGTGTCCGCGTCAAAACTCTCGGATCCACCCGTCGTCAGCTGGAACGAGGCTTTACTCTGAATGGTGCTGTGGGCTTTCGCATAATCACGTGACTGTGCCGTGTTGGCAAAATTGATGGCCACCAAATACCTTAAATGATAAAAAAATTACATAATATACAACTAAGATATAATTATACTTGCTTAAAATGTAAGCGGTTTTTTTTATATATATAGAAGCCGTAGGGGAATCATACCCTTTCTTTCCATCAAATTCTCGAACAAAAGAAAACACAGCGTCATCAACCACAGTCGGGTAGTAGTCTCCTATACGGAAGGTATCGTCAGATCTCAGGGTGGTAAGGTTTTTGAAGAAAGACATGAGAGAGTCCCCTTTTGCACTCTGATTCTGAAAAGTAAAATTATGAAAAAATATAGGATACTTGTTTGAACCAAATCTAACAGAGAACAGACAAAGGTTGAGGGAAATTTGAGTCTACAGGAATAATTACCTTCACATTATTTGTTTGATAGTCAGCACCAACATTGATCCACGGACTTGTTCCGTTGGTGAACCCCCCATTGGGTGTGTTATCCCACTGCATAAGTCCCCTCATCGGTTGTTGCCGCGATGTGCTGATGGGTGGTGTGATACTTAGGTCCACCATGTTGATTTCGTCCCCATAATATAGGACTGGGGTGCCGGGTAGCGTCATTGTCAGCATTGCAAAGCAGCGAATAAAACTCTCACTGTGATTGGTTGCAAATCGTTTCGTCATCTCATCACCAAACTGAAGTTATTAAAAGTACAAAAGTGCAATATACTAGTATATACCTTTAAAAGACAGTGATAAAGATGTTGCTATCATGGTTTCGTCAATAATTTCTTCAATTCAAGGTCAAAATAGACTTGTATTCCACTTGTTTTGTGTAAATAAGATTGAATACTTACGGACCACGTCGGCCAGCGACCTGAGGGTAAGTTGTCCATCCAGCCATTGACATATTCCTTAATGCACCGACCGCCACAGTCTGTGGGAAACTGTCTCCTCTTGACGGGGAGTTGAACCCCGTCTCTCTGAAAGTGGCCGTAATACTTCATCATCTCTAGGTTGCTGGATATAGGGTCTGGGTCAGCCATTAGAACTCTGTGAAGAGAGAAACTCCTTATTTAAATATTCTGCGTTGACTTCTAAACAATATGTTTTGCTCGTCTTTTCATTTACAGAGTTTTTAAATGGTATATGTAAATTTTAATGATCCTACCTGTAGTTATCCGTATATGCATCAGTTGTTGTGCGCCATCTTGCAAACATGTCATAAATTTCTGGAAGATTCTTTGTGTAAATATGGTTGTAGTCACTGTATTCCTGAAATTGTTAAATGTAAAAAGTACAAGGACTGCATAGAAATATTGTAACTATTGTATATAATTATTCACTTCTAAAACAAAACGGTGAAACATACATCTCCTACGGCACTTGCGACTTTCGGTTCATCCCGTAGGTCATAGTCCGTAAAGAGATAGGCACTGTTCCTGATGTAGAACCCATCCACTGACTTGTTTAACCAATGCGTCAAAATTTCCTGAAAAATATACATAGATGCGATGTAACTTTATTTTTAATCTTACGATACAAATAAGCAAACAACTCAAACACCCTAATGTAATTTTCTTTAACTTACATTTAGTTTCTCCTTGACCTGCGGACTACGAAGGTTAAGGTCAGGCTGGTTGTGTAGAAATTGATGTAGGTAGTATTCTCCTGACCTCTCAGAAGACGTGTTCCATGCGCCACCCCCATACATGGATTTCTGCAAAAGAATCCATGGCATTTAAAATAATTGACCATTACGAATTTGTCTTAAGGTTTGGCCATGTCACTTTTACAATTGTACATACCCAGTTTGTTGGTGTGTTTGTCCATACATAGAAGTTTCGGTATGTATCGTTCCTGAATCTGGCCTCTTGACTCCATTTAAACCAATCACTCTGGTCGCTGGTTTGTGAAGGGACGAAATCCAGTATCACTTTTAGACCTAAAAATTACAACAAACAATATGTAATGCCAGAATGTAATGATGAACCACAATTCCAGATATTTAAAATCACAATGACGAGTTTTCAGAACAGGGGTCTATTGAACCTTTCCCGTGCGCCTGCGTGATAAGTCTTTGTAATGCGTCGTCCCCGCCAACAGACCCGCCAATTTTCATGTGGTTCTTGATGTGGAAGTCGCCATCACTCCCGTCATCTTCGTATTCAGGACTCAGCGAAATCACACCCACCCCAAGGTCCTTGATGTAGTCCAATTTAGATGCCACTCCTGGGAAGAACAATTTGAAAGGTATGTTTGACAATAATATCGATACAGAACATCATACACCGTGTGTATGGCGTACATGCACGTTTACCCAATGTTTTATTGAAAGCCTCTCTCATGAATTACAAGATGATCCAACAATGCAACTTTCGCACACTCTTTCCTTAAATAATGGACAAGCGAAGAAATGTGTCTAGATTAACATTTATTACCATCCAAGTCTCCTACGCCGTTTCCATCGCTGTCCTTGTAGCTCCGTACGTAGATTCGGTAGATGACCTCGTTTTGCCACCAGGATCTGGAATCCGGGGATTTGCATTTTGGGTAAACCAACACCAGCGCCACCACGGTTATGATCAGCGCCAGCCAGCCCAGAAGGATGATGGAGATGCATATCATGCGCAGACGCCTCCAGAACGGTTTGGAGGAGTGCTGCAGTAGCTCATCCTTTCCCATGCCGCGGAAAGGGCTGCCATTGTTATCTGAGAGCTTGACATCAATGCTCTCTGGTGACCTTAAAGAGAGAATCAAGAGCGAATTACTACATGGGTAAATAATTGATATACACATGTACATCTAAAAGTATTGCTAATTTAAAAGGACTAAGACACGATTTGAGCTCAAATATTTCAAAATTTATTTTTTCATTTTAAATGTCTAGAATGGTCATTATGGATGTTTTCAATTATTTTTCAAAATATGAAAGTATATAATAATAAATATTGAGTTACAAGCGAGTATCGAGGTTATAAGTCTTTGTTTTGTAAACAAATATCGAGTCCTGTTATTGTTTACATATGTGCTGCATAAGTTTCAATCTAATGTTGGTTTTTGTTGTTGATGAAATCATTTATGAACACATTCAATCAGTTTATCTTTATGACCACAAGTTATTTGGTCAAAAAATGTAATTTCTTTACTTTACATTATTTATAAAGAAATTTAAGACTCGAGCTTTGTTTACAACAACTTTTTCCCTCCGTATCTTGCTTGTAACTTGACTTCTAACATTCAAATTTTGGTGAATCATTCAAAATACTAGTACACAAGTAAACCATTTTATACCAAACAATAAATATAATTTTTTTCATCTCAAATCGTGTCTAAGTCCCTTTAAAACCATATGCATACTGTATAAAAGTCTTGACTTAAAGTTTCGATCTCATCCATAAAGTGACTACATCTTGTATGGATTTAATTGCAACATAATTCGTAGTCAGACCTTGGATTTAGAAAAATTTTGCGAGCCAATTACTCAATTTTCAGTATTATAAACGTCATGAGAGTTCAGTACATGTATAGATAATACTTACGAAGGTTTTTCTGGTGCATATGAAATAGTAGATATTTCAGGCATGATTACCACCCAGATTACAACTTACAGAGCAAGTGCTTATCTTAAATGTTAACCTTAAGATATAACAGTTATCCAAAACACAGAAAGCAAACAAGTCCTAGGAAACCCAGCTATGTAGTCTGGGCCAAGCAGACTGTTAAAATGATAGTCCCGTTTGCCGGCCGCATACACAACTAGGGTACTATCACGTGATTAAGATACACATGTATTTATCTTGTATGATGTATAACTATTTGTTTATCGGTATTTATCAGTGAAACATTTGCGTCAGAAATCTGATCAAGAAATGACAAGATAATTGAGACTTGTTCGGCATTTAAACTATGTCATCTTAGTTTACATATGTACATGTGTAAACAATACAACAATGGGAATTTCATAAATTGGCGCTTCGTAAGGATTAATGCACTGCTAAGAACAGTATAAGAGTGTGTAACATGAATGCAAGAACCTTTCATAAACATCTCTTGGTTACATGTATAAAGTTACCTAAAAACATGAAGATTTGTATAGAAATAAACTTGGTTGGAATGTGATCCCAAGTTAACCTTTTAATTTTTTTTTTTTTTTCAAATGAACGATTTGCTCTTTATAGTTGGTTCATATAAGGGTTCAAAACATTTTTGTTTTGACCAGACAATAATAATTATGTGCCGTTACAATTATGAATATTGTAGCGTGAAAATAAAAATGTAAGGAAATGGAACAGATTTTTATTTTTAATAGGACATTTTTATTTTGACCATATTATATAGTAAAATAAATTATGTGGGAGTACCATACGGCTTTCCATACATATTTACATGTTGGTCTTTTTAAAGAGAGTAATCTATAAAATGTTGAATGCCTCGTATTTTCGATTATTTTATACATGTACTCTACGTTTAAAAATGTAATGAACAAAATGAAATATTTGTGTGTCACAGTATCAATTAGGAGCATAGTAGTGCAACAAAATGGGTTACCCAAATGAGGAATATGTATTTTATTACATCAACCATTGAAAAAAACGATTTATGAATTTTCGTAACTAAATGTAAAGTAAAAACGTAACGTAAAGTAAAAACATAAAATAAAAACTAGAATGTGCATGTGTTTAAATGTTTCTCGGAGATCCTGTTTAGAAAATAATATCGGAAAAATATTTTTTTAAAAACCATCAATCGTTTTATGGGAAACACAAACAATAAAAATTGAGGGAAAACAACGGAATGGGAAACAGTTCTAAACCATACATTGTGACGTCATCTGGCATACGTAAATGTAGCGTCACAATCAAAGAGGTTTGGATTGTTACGTCACGTAACGAAGGCATTGCTGCATTGTACACAAAGGTAAGTTGATGAAATCTTCTCATCTGTTTAAACAATAATTGAGTTTAAATATGTAGGTATCATTTTTAGTGTTGATGATAAAAAAGAGGCATAATATTTTGTACAATGAATGTAATTTGATTGAATAAGATGTCGATTCCAGCTTGATAATCGGTCCAAATACTTTATTAGATTGTTTAGAGGAGACTTACTCAAAGATGGCTGAGATTGGTTCCGATGAATTTCCATTCCGGTTGGAAATGTTTATCAAGAACAACGGAGAAATTAACGTGAGGGCGTTAATGACTGCTGATTTGGGAGAGTTCACGTAAGTCTCTTTTTAGAATCTTCGTAAAAGTTTAGGTTTTTAGTTGTTTTTGATATAAAAGAAAACTATAAATACTAGGTTTAGTTTCCATATGATCATGATGTTAATAAGTCGATATTCAGCAATTCTTTAAATATTTTGATACAGAATAATTACTATTTATTCATTTTCTGTATTTATCATTTTGTTTTCTATTAATTTATAATATTTTCTATGTTCTATATCATTATTGCAGCCCCGAAGATCTCCTGTATGAATTCTACACGCGGACTTCTGCTGAGATTGCCGACATGAAAAGAGACAGAAGACGACTGGAAGCGGAAATCCCACAG
Organism: Magallana hongkongensis; assembly: GCA_016163765.1. NCBI lineage: Eukaryota > Metazoa > Mollusca > Bivalvia > Ostreida > Ostreidae > Magallana > Magallana hongkongensis. Next base: position 15,711,167 of record WFKH01011801.1, read on the forward strand.
GCGACCAGGGGCATCTTGGTATGAAAGTTTGAAACTCAAAACAAAGGCGTTAGGGGATGTCGTTTTAATGGGAGTGAACCTCGTTCTATACAATTGTACTTATAATTTTCTTTTTACAGATGAAGCGTAAGGAATGTGCAATTGTTCAATCAAAAATTACCAAATTGGAAGAAGAATGCACCGATCTGAATGAACGCAATAAATTGTTGAAAGAGATCAGGAGGCTAAATCAGTCCTTAAAACCAGCATTGGCCACGCAGGATCCCACAGAGCTCGGCGGCTGCGCCACCCTACCAGATATACACCGGAGAGGGGCCCAAGTCCTCAGGGTCCATGACTCACAGATTTCCCGGGGTCAGAGACAGCCTTCCCTCTGGGCCAGGGACTCTCACAGTACACCGAGTCTACCGTCCATAGACAAGACTAGACAGCGACCAGTACCAAGCTATGCCCAGGAACAGGCTGTCTTCTGTGGCCAAGGAGGAACAAAAGCAAGCCATTTGACCAGTGAATGTAAGTATGGATTGTTTAGTAATCTCATTTTCTGTGAAGTTGGTGTAGTATGTGAAGAAGTGCATGTGTCTGTAAATGTTACTAGTATCATATAAATAGGTGCTCCTTTTTTGAATTTCAGATAAGCGGGTCAAAAGCTTAACGAATACCACAGAGAGAAAACCAGGCTGTTCTCAAAGGAAGAAAGATGTTTCTCTATCAAACCTAAGGAGGCGAAACGTACCGCTAGGAGGCGGTCGATCCCACAATGCCATGTATTGATAGAATATTGTATAATGTATATAGATGTCTCTTTTCTATGTACTTTCACTCTATTTATCCATTCGGTTTGATTTTGCCCCTTTTTTGTAATTGCTAATACTGATTTGTGTAACGTCATTAAATGTAAATGAACAGTGTATATGTCTTCCATTTCTTGACCTTGCAACTTACATGGTATTTTGGATTTCACCGCAAGTAACAAAAAGATGAAAGGTTTACCCAGGTAGGAAAGGTTTACCCAGGTAGGCTGCTTGAGCAATAAACGCCGGTAATTTAGTTTCGAGTCTTTTATATAGCTTGGTAAACACCTACCTGAGCATTCGACGTCAGTGGTACATCATACAAAGGCACTGTATTATCTACTAAATTGAAGAGAGAGAGAGAGAGAGAGAGAGAGAGTACCTTATTTCATCATAGTTGTCACTTGCAGAAGGCTTGTATGCTAGAGGTTCTATATTGTATGACTTGCTCATATCTACAAATTGGATAAATTAAAGACATAAGTTGTCAACACAGATAGATAGGTAAAAATCTAGTCTATGTGTTATATTATCTGAATAGCTATGCAGTGTCACGTTTGTCGTACTTTACGAGACCCCGGTACCCGGGTCTTCTTAAATAAGCTAATTTTATTTTTACTCTAAATGACAACCAAACCTTTTACTGCTAAATTTTAGAAAATGTTAGAATTGTGTACACAATCATTACAAATCTCATCTGTACAAATATGTACACATACAATAAATCTAAGATAAAAAGAAAACACAACAACGTACCTGTAGGGAGGAGATAAGACAAAAATGGCGTTCACAGGTGAAACTTGTAACACTGACACACCTGACTTACTGTGCACAAATATGCAAAGTTTTTAAAAGTATTTACCTGCTTACCTGAGACAGGGGACGATAACCGCTGAAGTTTTTATATTCTTAGTATTTGAAAAGATGGTTCAGGATAAAAGACAGTTATAGAAAATAGCAAAATTTATTTAAAATCATATGTTTACATTTTCCAGTGTCTTTGTCTGTGATAACATTACAAATCAATTTTGTAACGTATAGTCCAATAAAATTCATCCATGACAATTTTAATATTCAATCATAAGTAAGTAATTGTTTATTATAGTGACATTGTGCATACATGTATATGACATTTGTAATACAAAATATATGTCGAAAATTAATAATTTGCACCCGGCCCCTTGGACCTATAACTACTATAAGTCACTTTATACAATAGTAACTTTATGCATGCATGATTTAAAATTTATATTATGTTCACTTCTGAACATTGCTGAAGTACATTTCTGATATACAATATTTTAACACATTTACTTTTGAATATTTTTTTTCCTAACTTGGTAAGCAGAGTTTATAAATCCAGCAGTTTGTAATGGGTAATCGTTGATCAACGAAACATATAAATAGTGACTATTATCAAATTGTTCGGAATTAAACATGTGGAAATATTTCTGTCTTAAATTTTTATACAAGTGCAATATAAAAGAAATAGTTATATTTCAATAGTATATTCTCACTATATAACTCTATATAGACGAAAGTCAATAATTATAATATTAGCTCGTCCGAAAAATATTGACCGGTCAATATTTTTTTAATATTGACCGGCTAGGAATATTATCAAGAGAATATTCCCTCTATTTCAGTTTATCGCTTCTGATTCCTTGATTCGTTAACGGTGACGTAAATAAGTCCAAAGCAAGGTGACGTCAAAATAAGCAGTCAGTCAAGGCACGGATGCGCAATGCAACGGTTTGCTATCATAACGGATATAAGGATTTGCGAATTATAGTGAAGTGAAATCAAGTAGAACATCTGTAGCCTAATTTCTATGGTCGGCGGAATATAACTAATGACCGTTTGATGCCGACGATATTTTGGAAATGGACTTTGCGCAAAATTGAATTTGTGAATTCTATGTTGAGCTGAGAAAATTACGGCGATCTGTTTTCTAATCATTTCTTGATTTTTGGTTTGTTTCTTCATATAACAAAACAAATATTGACTGGGGTTGAGGGCAACATTGATTATATTAGCCCCCTTGGGACGAACATATTGCCCTCCGCTTCGCGTCGGGCAACATTTCGTCCCTCAGGGGCTAATATAATCAATGTTGCCCTCAACCCCAGTCAATATTTGTATAATGTTTTTCATCTTCAAAACACTGTTCTGAACAGAATATACAAAGACGGTCACATATTCGTTCATTACGGAAACGTCCAGTTTCAATGCGAATCGGTAGTCTAAGAGTTCCACATCTGAATTGGGCAAAAGTTGATCTCTCATGTTTTGATAATTTAGATTCAATATACGATTCAAGCTTGTAATTAGTTGTAAAGGAAATGTATGTTCTTAATTTTGGGTATGCAGGTAGTCCTTCATTCCATATATTCGTAAAGCTTCCCTTCAATTTCTTTAATATCTACTGATAGATGGTTAAGAAACACAAACTTAATATTAAGCTTTTCACAAATATTCTCGATTGGTGTGCACCACCTTCCACGGTTGTTGTAATCCCAGTAGAATGCCTGTTTGGTAAGTCGGTCCTCATCCATCATCATCAGACGGTTCCACATCCGGAACATATTCACCCAATGTCGTTGTGTAGCTGGGAGCCATCCAACTTCGCCGTTTAGAGCCAAAAGAGGAGTAAATCTATGTAATCCTAAAAATATCTAAGGTAGCAAGGGACAGTTTCGGATAAAGTAACCGGTCAATAGTTTGTAAAATTGAGAGTTGCTGTACTTGAAGGCTTATGAGTGTTGCTAAAATTCATGAAATAATTTTCATTAGTTAGAGGGATGTCTCTTGTTGAAATTGATATGCCATATGTAGGCCCCTTATGTTAAGTACGTGAGAATCATGCCAGAGGTAAAATGCGAAACTTGCGGCTATGACTGTTGAGTTGACTTTACACAGTGAAATTGCAAGTTACAGACGGGAGGTAAAATAACACGAAAAGTAGGTGGATGGGACATTGTAAACTATACACCGGTAAGTTTCTGACATGTGATGGTGCAACATGCACACGGTACGGAAGGTCAACCCTTTGCAGGGAATTAGCTGTGGGAGGTCTAAAAAGCTGAAAAATCATGAAAAATGGGCGAAATAGGAAATGGTCGAAATCTCAGAAAAACCACTATGTAGAAAATTTTACACATTCTGACTAGTAATTTTCCTCAGAAATTGGTGATTGGCCTTATAAGGAGTGAATTAAAGGTATTTGTGCTGAATGGGAACTGAGGAAATTCTAGTTACAGAGTTCCGAAGACACTCATCCCCTGGCTACAGTGAATTGTATCAAAAAAACTGTCCCCTGCCACCTAAGTGCATGATTCTGAAGGATGTGCTATTTCAGAAAACGGAGATACAAATGCAGAGACTACAGATGGAAAACGCATATTATAGTGACAGGTTATATGTAAATAACAAACAGCATTTCAAAGCTGCAAATGTGCATCTGTAGGAAGAAGGCCCGCGGAGTCAACTCTAGAGTGTTTATGCCCGAGTTATATAGGTTACACGATCAGAAATTACACACATTCATACTTAGACTAGCACACCAACAAGATTGCATATTCGGATTTACGGGTTTACATGTCAGGATATTTGAACACGATTAACCTCCAGATAGTGAAGCATTCTAAACATTCAAAATAGAAAAATAGAATTTGAAAATGTTCAGACGATTAAACAATTTGATAAAACAAAGAATTTGTATGACAATTTTTCTTATTTTCCGATATAAAATAAAAACAACCGACAATCGCAACTTCCTGGGTCTTTCCGAAATTCGGAAAACCTCTGCCGGAAAGACCCGAAAAGTTGCGATTAAAGCGACTGATTATATATATGTCAGTTATGAATCGGCTGTGAATGATAGTTTCGAAACATTTGAATATTATTGTTTTTCGCAGGTCAAAATGAAAATATCATGATTTTATTATATACTTTTAATCTTGGTGTTACCTCTGGCTACAAGATCTAGAAGTGGAGATATGAATATCATAAATACATGTATTTATGTTCTATGATAACCAAGGCGATGTTTTTAACTTCATGATTATTTATAATACCCCAAAACCATTGGGGAAAAATTAATATAGGTCTATGACTTGTGATATCATGAAATTGTTTAAGAATGCTGGTAACTGGTATATAACTTGCTTTTCACAGTAAGTCCAATTAACACCCCCCCCCCCCTTCCCCGAACTTCCCATCCGTATCCCCTAAAATTGAATTATTTTATGTTCCTTTACTTTACAAATTCTGTAATGTTTAAAACTAATAAAAATATTTTTGGAACGTTTTATTGAGATTCAAATCTCACGTCTAGACTAGAGAGATTTTAATTTTCAACTATAGTGTTAGAGCTTTATATTAAGTATCTACCCATATTTTCTGGCAGATACCCTATATTTCTATATTTTTTAATTAATTAAGAAAAAAAAACAATTTTATAAATAATCTAACTCAAAAATACTGGTAACAGCCGTTATCGCTAAAATTCGTTGAAATCCCCTTTCATATAAATTCGATCAATATCAGCGTTAATCTTACAGTAGGCTATAATAGACACGTGAACCACACACTTAAATTTGTTTAAATTTTGAATGTTCGCATTTAATGCACCGATTATATTATATTTTAAAAAATGGGTCATATTTTGCTGAGCACGTAAGGGGCAGTAGATCTATAACATAGTAGTGATGACTTTCCTATATAGAGAAAAATTCCCCTTCGTTCGCCCCATTTAGTTTTGATCGCTCTCGCCCCTAAGAGCCCTGACGATAAATACCGGTATCAGCAACAAAGAGCACAGTTTTTGACTTGACGGACGCTTATAATGGTACAGAAGAAAAAAAATATGGCGAGGATGTGATTCAAGATATATTTGCTGGTGAAAACAGGAAGAAAATCTCATCCGCCCATATAACTACACAGAAAAGGTGGACTCATTAATAAATAAGATGGGGCTAATAGGAGAAAACTTGTCGGAATCGTTCTCCAAGTTTGCATTCATGGTCATTGTTTTCTTTTTGGCAACTGCTACAAGAGGTTTGTGTTTATTTTCAATGCTTATAATTTTAAATAATATAATATTATTTTCATTCATGAAAAATGAACATAAGTTTTTATTAACAAATATATGTATATTGATAAAACTATGTATACATGATCCCCTAAAACAGATGCAGAGAAATTCTTTACATTTTCTTAATTTTTTCTCTTTTTGTATCTAGATAAACATAAATTCTTTTATCGCTCACCAAAACTGCAGAGAGTTGGGGTATTTAAATATTATCGATTTGGCCTATATTGAGTCGAAGACCCGGTAGGATTATCGATACGGCACTGCTCTAGTTTCTAATCGGATAGCAAAATATTTATTCAATAAATTTCATCAATTAGTTATTGTTTGGGGTCATACAATAACATATGCAATATCGAATGTAGACGCCTGGTCTCAAATTTAATTACATGATATTGAAGTTTTCTGTTT
>WFKH01011801.1:15729847-15760772 GCA_016163765.1 Magallana hongkongensis
TGCTCAAAGTTCTATAAGAATTAGGCCTATACATGCGATGCAGTGCACGGTGACAAAATTCAGTGGTTCTTTAGACGTTTGGTAGAGAATGGAGAGAATAAACATTGAAAAGAATCAGGGGTTTTTTTTTATAAATACATGAGTTAAAATTATGAAAACAATACTGAAACAGAGATCGAACAACGTCCTACGAAAATAAAATTCAAGTAATATTAAATATATTGTATACTATTGATACCGTTACACTAATTTAGTGATCTACTGTAAGTATCTGCGAATTTGGAACTGCGGACGTCAATGTATTCATGAATTGGGTAATAAACTGATGCCAATATGGGGCGTTGCAGCCCGAGAATGAATAAATAATTGACGGAACATGCTAATCGATCGGGACCTATAGCTAGAGGAATGAAAAGAAGGCTGAATAAAACCGACCAGATAGCCTAGACACATGCTGAGAATTTGCTTTAGGTTTCTTTTTATTCTGGGTTTTTGTTTAATTTATGAAAGAATGGGAAGGAGCTAGAGGACTAAATAAAGTGAAGTATGCAGGCAACAGAATCCATATGCAGGAAAACCCCAACATAGCAGACCAATTAATGGTTTCTGTTCAGTCTGTTAGAAGAAAAGCGTTATGATGTTTTCATTGTATCGAGCTCTTTAATTACCATTCTCTATTTCATAGTCCTAAATACTGTAAAGATTATGATATGATGCTATAATATTACTATACTTTCAATAGGAGAATGGATCATTGAGGTCATCAGGTATTTCCAAAACAAACACAACATCACGTCACAGATACTGGTCATTGATGACTGGTTACCCTCCATACAATGGCCAGAGTTCAAGAGAGTTCAGAGCTTGCCCAAGTTTTTATTTTATTCGGTCATACTTTCTGTAACATCTTACAATGTCATAGCTGGAATCTGGTACTGGCTCTTCGGGAGTGCAAAACGGAAAAAGGTATTCCACATTCAGTTTCTGTCTGACATTCATCCACCATAAATACTTGTATAATATGAGATAACATAAAGCATTCCATATATGTCACTGTTTACTAATAAATTTACATTACTTTTTATCTGGTTGAAGGGATATGGAGACATCGAGGAAGATTCTTCACTCTTCAATGACGTCATGTTCAGTTCCTTTAATGTTGCACTGATGTCCATTGTTTCCGCTCTACTGGCATGGTTTACATCAAATAAAGGTATTGAGATGCATTTACAAAATGGCAACTAAGATTGAAATCAGAAATCTGAAATGTGTTGTGTTTGTTTTTATGTGATTAAACACCTCTACACACACATTACCAAATACCCTTCTTATTTGAGCTTCCTTGAGCTTATTTGACCTTTTCTAGGAAAAATGTTTTTAATGCTTTTATTAGATATCTGAATTAGGTATCTTGTAAACTTGTCAATTGATTTCTTGTTTTTGTAAAATACCGATTTTTGAAAATTTCTTTCTCACATTTGCGAGTAAGTTGTCGTGCACCACAGATCTGTGTTTTATTCATGGTACACACTGCATTGTAACTGTTTTATAAACTTTCGACAAAAGTCACTGATTCTCATTATTACCGATAAATATTGAAAACTGTCTGAGCGAAGTATAAATTTGACCTCCAGAAAAAACATTGGTATCGAAAGATGAAACAGAATAGCACTACTTAGTGCTTTTAATGAAAATTTTAAGTGATAAAGGTCAACGATGAACATGTAAAAGGAAGTTCAAAATCTTTGTGTGAATTTTTTATTCCATGTATTTCAGGTTATACCCGCCTCTATAATGACGTGTCAGATTGGGGTTGGCTGTATTATGCCGTGTCAGTTCCCGCGCTATTTTTGTTTTACGAAGTCTCCTCATACTATCGCCATCGTACTTTCCATTCACCAATGCTGTATAAAAATATTCACTTTTGGCGCCATCGGCCCAAAGAGACAACATGGAGTTTAATGGTGATGCACCCAGTAGAGTGTGTAGCGATGTTGTTGCAGTGTCTACTACCTATATACATGTTTCCTACCCACATAGGTAACAACAATTAAACGTAACAGAAGTCAAAGAATTAGATTACATATTTGGTTTTTGTATAGAAGTTATATACAATATTCATTATCAATTTCTTATCAAAACAAATCGGTTTGCCATTAGATTGCTTTTCTTCTTTAAAAAATATGATTAATATCATTAAATCACTTTTTTGTCCTTTTGAGCCGTCTTTCTATCTAACAGTTTATTAGTTGTAATTTAATTCTGGTTGTAACGCGGTATTTAATTGGATAGAAAAATTTAGTTAAATTTGTATAACCTGGTTTGCACGTCACAAGACACGTCACAATGCACAAATGTCAAAAACGTACTAGTCCGCTTGACGTTACGTTTGAATTCTAAAAAGATTAAGGAGTCTCGGGGGAGAATGTTTCAAACATACGATTTTCTTTATTTTTTTTCCAGTGGAAGTTCAAATTATGAGTAAACTATGTGCAAAATATAAAGTAAATTGACCGGATAGTTTTTCTGTTTACCGCGCTCAAATTTGGTCGTATGTCCGAAGTATCCCCGACATTTCATATAAGATTATATAGAAAAAGGGGATTATCATTTTCAATTTAATATTAAATAAATTACAAACATACGATTTTCTTTTAATTTTCAGTGATGGTAGGTTAACGTATAAGTAAACTTTTTGCCAAATTAAAACGAAATTGACCGGATGGTTTTTATGCTATCCGCCCTCATAGTTTGGTCCTATAAACGTGTCTTGGTAGACATTTTACATATAGAATTGTATAGAATAAAAGGATGTTTACGAATCAAATTTAATTTCATTTGTAATAGATTAAAAATTGCCTTTCCACTCACACAGAACATGAAAGGATCGCGCAAATGTTTTTATTTTGCAAATTATACTTTCGATTTTAATTATTGACGCTGCAATAAAAAATGCACGACGTTTTTTTGGTCAATTGTTACGTCAAAGTCTCAACTGACGTCATCGTAAGACGTTGACTCCGACGTGGATAACGTCGATTTTGAAGAAGCGGCGAAATGATTAAAATTCTTCTAAACATTATTCTAAGGATTCATTTCAATAAAAATAATTTTTATGATAAGTACATTTTTTAAAATAAAAATGTTACACGATAAGCTGTATATTAAACATTTTACTCTACATTTCGTTTTACGGCAGTAATGCGCAATACCCTGCGCAGAGGTCGCAAAATTTTAAACCCGCGACCGACCTTAATATCATTTCTAAAAGTAAAACGCACTTAATTTGTACAGTAAATTACAGAAAATTAAATTATAAGGAATGAACTCAATGTCTACCCAAGTTAGGTATTATAAAGCATAAACTGCCCCAACCCAAGTTATACTGTATAACTTGGGTAGACATTGAGTTCATTTCTTAAATATATTGAACTTTAACATTTTTTTCCAGGGGTTTTTTTGCTCCTGACTATGTTCACCATGTATAATGACCTAATGTTTCACTCGAGTGACAAATCATTTCAACAGAACCATAGGAAGTAAGTCAGTCAGATATATTAAGTACATCCCATTCACACCAAACATACTAAACTAAATCCTCTATATCAGTGGTATAACGGTGACACTTTTGTCTTGTAGATACAAAGACGTCAACTTTGGTGTGAACACGATACTTTTGGACTGGGCGCGTGGAACACTGCATCACGACATTTATGACACGTTCTATGCTGAATCCAACCACTACAATAAAGAGGATTAGAAAAATGTCCGAATGTAGAAAGTCTAGAAAAATCCAGCTAATTGTTGTCTAGCTTGATATCTGCAAAGCTGGGTTAGGGAGTCTACAGGAAAGGGGCTTACTTAGACATGTCATTGATAGAAGCCAAACCGAATCAGATATCGATGAAAACGACAACTTCAAACATTTGGTAGATATCAGTGATAGAAAGCCCCGGGGTACTCATATCATATATATCCTAATTTTTACAGAGTCTGCAACCAAACTAGACCAATACCAGTCAGTATTATGTAAAGAAAAATAATCTAACCATTCAGAACTTACAGTTCTAAAATAGCTGAATATTTACCGCATAGCGGTGGTCTAATAGACCTAAATGAATATTCATGTGATAAAAGTTTAAGTAAACATTATTGACGCTTATATAGGGGTAGGGTGTTTACGGTGTTTATACATAAGGAACCATACAAAAGTCAAGTTATAGAAAAAACTAGAATGAACCAGATATCTCCATGTACATATGAGGTTAAGGTGTTTATAAGCAAAGAAAGAATTTGATTCTGATACCTAAATGTATGCATGTAGATATATATGACCTTGGTTAGGGTGATATACACATTAAAGACAGGTATCGCGTGATAAAAGTTTTTAAACCGGATATTTTTAAAAGGATGGTATTGACTAATCAAAAACTTGGTACATTCATACCTGCGTGTATATCATATATAAGGAATTATTAATAACCATGATATGTAATTTTTTGTTCCTGTTACATGATATTATAAGTTAACAAACAAGTTATATTACACTGACCCTAATAGATTTAAAAGAGGTACAAGTTGTCACTCATCGTAATCTTAGATGATGGATGTTTGAAACACGCTTACACCGGGTACCTGCATACCAGTACATGTAGTATTATTGCACTGAGTCTGAATTTCATATTTTTATTTTAAATTGATTTAATATAAAGTTTATTTTCTAAATAGGCAATCACCATATCCATTGTTATAAAGATTTATGAAAATGTTGCTGGTGCCTCAAATTAGAACTTACTTCGATACAAACGAAGAATACTAAAGATTGACTATCCATGTAAACTTTATATTGGTAGTTACATAAATGAATCTCAAGGTGTGACCTAGTCATTAAAGATACAAGCAAAGCTTTTGCCAATTCGAGTTATTTTTGTTTTGTTTTTTAACCACATTCTGTAAATTAATTATATACAATAAATACAACAAACATATTTTATTATAAGCTTGAAATCATTGCCAAAAAATTATCCAAAATAAATTTCGAAAAAATTGGAGACTAGATACAAAGCAATTTGCACAATGTGTCCATCCAGTACAGATTGCTTTCAAGATAAAAGAGATGTAGAGGTCGGCTTGGAGACATTCAGCCAAATCGGGGTTTTCTAATTGCAACCACAGGGGCTTGTGTAGAAAAAAAAAAACATCGTTAAAAAAGTGGGTACCTCGGAGAAAAAATAACAAGGGAGGACGCCATCTTGGATACCGCCTCGCTTCATCAGCTAATTTCTCATTTAACTTGTTAAAATAGACATATGTGCCGATTTGTATTCCTTTATAAATGATTCTTCTTTGAGCTATCACCTTCGATTTAGTTCTTTTTTACACCAATATTATCAAACTTGCTGATTTCTCGCGTAAACATTCAAAATCGACAACTCCCTGGCTTCTGCATAAAGCGAAAGTACGGCACGTGAGTTCTCTGTCATACGATTGGCTATGGGAAAAGCCAGGGAGTTGTCGATTTCGGATGTTTACGAGAGAAAAAGATAAAATTTGTTGATGTAGACGTAAATAGAATTTAACTGGAGGTGAGATCTTAAAGAAGAATTATTTATGAAGGAATACGAATCGGGACATATGTCTAGTTTAACAATTTAAATGAGAAATTAGCTGATGAAGCGAGGCGGTATCCAAGATGGCGTCCTCCCTTGTTATTTTTCCTCCGAGGTACCCACTTTTTTAACGATGTTTTTTTTTTCTCTACACAAGCCCCTGTGTTGCAACAGTGGACTTTCATTTTCAAAGATACGTCTGAAAACTTGCTATCCGATGATGCAATGGCGTACGTGCCGGTATTTTCTGATGATTTCTTTGCGGATATTATTCAAAATACATTTACGAGTATTTTATCTATCTTAAATTTTTAATTTTTTGGAATACATACATACGTATGTATGTTAGATTAGGTTTCTGTCATGTTAGATTAGCAAGACAACTTAATTCAATATAAGGTCTTGTTCACAATATCATGAGTTTTAGCTTTGTATCACGTAATTATATAATTTGTTCGAGTTGTTAAAACCCCATTAGATAAGCATAATACATGCACCTATATCTAATTTGACGCTTTTCAAAGTCTGCACAAAGAGTTTGGCACAAGAATCATGTTTTGTGGGGACTTAATGCAAAACGGTTTTAAATTTACATCCATGATTTACAGTTGTGTAGAGATTTGAATGGAAAGAAAAAAAAACCGACTGTGAAGATAGAGTGTCCCATACCACCTTTTCTTTAAAAAATATGATTAATATGGTATGGGACACTTCCATGTTGTGACGTATTGTTTATCGAAATAAACAATAAAATAAAGTGTAATTATATAAGTAGTTTCTTTCCCAATTTTGTCACCTAACAGCGTAGCGCAGTGGGTTATTAGAGGGTTTACTATTAATAAACGATAAAAAAAAAAAAAAAGAGGGTTTACTACTAATCTGTAAGTCATGAGTTCGAATCCCGCTGGGGGTTTTACAATTTTTACCTTTCCAAATATTTTTAAAAGCTATTTTGTGGTTAAATATTGAAAAATTTGAAAATTCTAAACCGGTGAAAGTATTTCAATTATAATGTACTTTAATCCACATTAATATCGACAGATGTCCCATACCACCTTAAAATACGTAATTTACAAAATGAATATATGATAACTATTATCTGAATCTTCTATTTATTTTCAAAAAAAAATATTCTTATTCGTATAAAATGAAGTATAATTAAAATACATATTGGAACTTTCCGAGGCTGTTTTATGATGATATACCGCCTAAGAGATTTCTGGAATGAAGATGCAAAGTCGTTTACCAACAACGCAGAAACCACTGAAGCAAATAAAACTTCCGCAATTCCGATGCGTTTTAAGAACTGTGCCAAGTTACAATCTGCACTTCGTCTCCTGGTATCAATGGCCACTACTCAACGGTAGGAAGCATTCAAGGGTTTTTTGTAAAAAAATTTTTGTTTTCTTTTGTATTTGGAGTTGAGCATTCTTTGCCAAATGTTCTTGTCTCGAGTGTTCTGAATTTGCTCTACATAAGCAAGAACTAGTATACTATTTTATTTGAAAAATTAATTAAGCTATGTTTTGCTTGTAGATTTTTTCTGATGAAAAGGGAAAAGTTTAACGCTACTTCTGGTAAGACATCGTAAGGTTATAAAAGAGATCTGTAATATTTTGCAACAATGTTTATTTACAGACTGAAATTAACGGTACCGATTGATGTAAATAATTATGCATAATTATAAAGCCTTCATATACGCGCTCTTTAACGTATTAGACACATCAACGAATCAAACAGAATCCGTTTGTTTGTTTTTGTTTGTTTTGGGTTTTTTTGTTTGGGTTTATTTTGGAAGGGGGGGGGGGGGGGGGTTATGGCTCTAACTTTCTTCATTTACTTCGATACAATTTTCCGTAAGGGATGGTTGAAATTTGTTGCTCCGTACAATAGAAATTTGGGTACTGTTGTCCAGTAATTGTTTCAAGTAGACATGAACTTGTTAAAACATTAATGTTAGCTGCATAAAAGACCAACGCTGCTATGTGCATGTAATTCAAAAGTTTAAAGTTTACTGCAATTTGTGTGCATCCAAGCAAAGTTACAAGCAAATTTATGGAATTATGCTCCATTTTCTTTAGACCAATATTGCCTAAAGATAAAGATGATATAAAATCGATTTCGTGACTTATAAAACCACGCCTGCAGAAATTCAAGGAGAGAATTGTGGGTGTCTGTTTCCAGGATCGAACTCTTTACCAAGTTTCGACCAAATCTTTTTTTTAAATGTCAAATAATTTACTACTGGAAAGCAAATCTTTTCTCCACCGAAAACCTCTAAATTGAAGATACGTGAATTATAGATCACAACCCTCCTTCCCATCATCCACTTTTGGTTTTGATTCTCGGACCAGTTAAGGTGACTCAAGTGGCTTTATTGTCCGGTTCTTCTTTTAGACAGCGTGATAAATTTCCGTTTATAGTTTTGGGCACATCAGTGATCATTTAAGATGACATGTATTTGATGTAAAGTATTGTAAAAGTATAGTTCGATGGCTTCAGTACAAAAATATAGCTTATATTTTTTCAAAAGGAGAGGAAAACCATAAATATGTCAAAAAACTTGGTGGAAAATTACTTGCCGGAAAGGGGGGATACTACTGCACTCGTTTCTACGGTTTTGCCAGCTAGGACCAAAAATGTTGATATGTATAATACAGTTTGAATGAGTATATACTTTTTAGTGACTGTAAGATTATGTCTATTTGGTACATGTCAATTTTTTCCAATGTTTGCAAAAAACAACTTGTAAAAACATATCCAACAATACGGGGGTATAGATGTTCAAGAGACTATCAAACAAAAACTAGCTGGCCAATATTGATAAACTATGTTTTTTTGTTAAAAAATATATAGCTCTTAATAAATGTTTAATAAAAATAGTAACGTATGCAGGGTTATTTTCGCCCCGTGTAATTTTCGCCATTCTACATTTACAAACAGTTTCGCCCCGTTTTAATTTCGCCTAGACACAGTTTTGTTTGAAGAGAGATAATTTGAGACATTTGAATTCGCCCAGTCTTAAATTCACCCGCTGACAACGAGGGCGAAAGGGGCGAAAATAAAACGGGGGCTAATATTTCCCTGTATACAGTATGTAAAAAGCATAATTTTTGAGAAATTTCCAAAAATATGAAATTTTGTGAATTTTTTAGTAGGTTGTGTGAAGAATAAATGTAATAATATTTATATTTTTTGTTTATTTTCTGTAAAAAATCAGTAAGACTTTTTTATTTAATGACTATCATTAGATTTTCTTAAATTATAACCTAACATGATATATTTTGGTGCATAATTTAAAAAATTATGAGATCATGCTTCATTGTGTTAAAATTTGGCTGTTAAATTTTTGGACCATGTGAGCTGAAGCACACTGTAGGAAAACAAACATGCTTAGGTATAAATATTTTGGCCTCTTTAGTAACTTTATAAGTTGTTTTAACTGTTCAGATTAAAAAGTTTGGTTTGACACAAATTTCTAAAAGGCTGGGTCTACCTTAAATAGTCTTAAATATTAACAATTTGTGATTCTTTGTAACCGCGTAATCATCTTCACCAGCGTCTTGGGCATAGTCTATACCGTTGTATGGTTAAATCTTCCTTTCAAGTCGTGTAGTTTCTCGGTCACAAACAGTGCATAGACTATCTTATACGTGCCTTTGATAAATGCTTTTATTTTAAGTATGAAAAAAAAAACCATTTAAATATCTCCCATCCTTCCATTGTTTAGATTGTATTGCAATGTGAATCGTTTAAACAATGGTTACATATCATTTTCTTTACGCTTTGTGTTAACATTTTGACATTGTTTAAGATTTGCAATCTCAATACCTTTATAATACTATTAACATTTATGTTGAGTTCGTTATCTTAGAGTTATCTAAAAATAAATGTGTGGCATACTTTGCTTACTAATATGACTACATGGTTATCTATTTACATCTTTAGAAAAAAGAAGAACGCCAACTCCATGCAATATGTTGACAACGTTTCAGTCGGGGTTGCTAATGCATACTATTCAATTTGTGGAGAATAAAAAGTTGACGAACTGTACGAATACATAGACTCTTTAAATACCCATCCATTACATAAGAAGAATTTGGTAATAAGATACGAAGAACAGTGAATGGGACATGCAAAGAACGTAATAAAATGAGAGAGGTAAACAATCTCGTCTAAATTTAATATCATTTTTTAAAAATATTTGTATGCCTTACAATATGTATATTATAACGTATAATGATTACTGAAGTTAGAGTTAATTTACAGTAAAAGTGCAATTAAAAAAGTGTTAAAAAAATGTCTGTTATGATACATAATAAGACACAAAAGCAATTTAAATTCTCTGAGGATTTATCGTATTGACTTTAGTTTTTCTTATCCTTGCAAATCGCGACAAACGGAATTCGATACGCCGCGACAAAGAGGAAGTGAAATTACCAGTCTTTTATTCACTCTGCTAACAGACACGACAGCTTTTGGATATCATAACAGGCATACCGTTCTTTTCCCTCAGACCTTATCATCAGCAATACATGAAAAGTAAGATACATGCATTTGTACCTTTCTCATTTAGCGCCAATTCGCAATACAACATACTTAAACTATTTTTTTTTCAGGTTTACTTTTTTTAGTACCACAAAATAGATGTTCTCATATGGTGGGTATTTTTAAGAATAAATATGTATTTTGTATTGAAGACCGGAGGTAAGTATTAAAACTCGCCGTTGTCTGCAATTGTGGCGTCTGCTTGCAATGTCCACGTCTTTAAATTAACTCGATTTTCAGATCTGATGAAGGTAGGTTTTATGTTTGTGGTGTCTGCAATTTGTCTTTGTCTCTATCTTGGCTTTGTCGTCTGCTTTTTTCCGTGTGCGCAGTATGAGTGACGAATGAAAGGAAGATGAACAGCATTGCCTCAATAACTACTGATTTTTTTCAGGGCAGATTCGATTGAAAAACAGTGTCACTAATACGCTTTAATTACTATTTTTGAAAAAAAATATTTCAGCAACCACACCAAATCCTTGTATGGAGTTTCGAGATGCTCGCTATTTATCCGACGCTTGTGGAAACCATAGCAGCACCGGATACTGCGTGCAAAGCAACAGCGCATGTTTGCCTTCCGAGGACGGCTCGGACTGGACTTGTAGATGTATCCACGGGTATTACAATCACAACTCTTCGTGTGTTCCAGGTACTTTAACGTCCTGGCATGTTTCAGATAGACAAATATAATTTCGATTCTTGTACAAGTCTTCCGACAAAAGAGCATATTTCTGATTTGATTTGAACATATTTTATTGTATATATATAGCATACATACTAGTATACAAATGGTTAGGACACAGGTTCTAACAACTTACGAGGTCTTCACCATGTTTCTATATTAAATTCAGAAAATTTCTCTCCAAAACATTTTGATATATCCCTATTGCTTCATTTTCTAGGCACTAAAGACATTGTACATGTTTTATTCCAGTTCCAAGTTTCCTTTTCGAGAAGAGGATTATGACCTTGGGCAGTCTTAAATCTGACAGGATTATTTTAATACTGCAGGAAGATACAAATAATTCGGGTAAGTTTAAGTTATAATATCTAGATCTTAACATTTTATGCTGGGTAAAATTTCCTGATATGAAGTCATATGATTATAATTGTTTCTACAGAACATTTGTTTGAGTTCGGAGATGCTGTTGAAGATGTTAACAGCAATAGCAGTGTGTGTGTGATTAGAACCTTCATTTCCGGATTTAGTTGCTCCTTAAACAGTTCAGGAATAATTGTCGGTGTTAACAAAGTGCTTGACAGTACATTATATCACGTGATAGTACACCTTACTTTACAAATTGGGTCGGAAAATGCAGAAGTTGAAGATACTCTATCGGTTTTATTTGAAGTCCAGGCGACTCATCAAAATCAGACTATACTTATTCCCGAAGGAACATTAAAAGATTCACTCATAACAGTGGTAGATCTGAAGGTAAATGACACCAATCCATCATTACAAGGAAATGCCCACTTCTTGAAAATTGACTCCAATGGATTGGTGAGCACGAATCAGACGACGTTGTTAGAGTCAAATTTTGTCTCTCAAATGTTCACAGCAATTGTCTATGATGATCTCTTCCTCAACATTGTAGTATATAAACGGTCTCATCAAATTAGTATCGACGAGAACACAAATGGTACTGTTATTTGCAAAACCGATCAAAGGGTTAACAGTGCGATTTTACAGACTGGGAACTTTTTGTTGTTACTCTCCAACGGAACAGTTATAATACAAGAACCTTTTGATTATGAAATGGTTAAAGAATACACGTTTGATTTTTCCAGTCAAGTTAACGATCAAAATTTTACAACTAAAATAACTTTGAATATTTTGGACGTAAACGACAATCCACCTGTTCTCGGCAATAATTACATATTCACTGTAACCAACTCACAACTCGGGGCCTTTGTGGGCGTGGTCTCGGCGAGTGATCCAGACACCGTTGGAGTACTGCGCTACAGTATCACAGATGAGGGCGGAGGTTCCAGATTCTCTATAGGCACCATCGGTGAGGTGTCCATGGTGAACACCAGGAGGGGAGGTAGCGCCATTGTTACTGTGACGGACGGCGTGTTCTACGTCAACGCTTCCGTCACTGTTAATGTCGTTTCTGCCGAGACAAATGATACTCACGAACAGTTTGCCTTTAATTGTGATGTATTTGAAAACCAAAAAGGGACACCTGTCTGCAGCGTCTTTGTGAATGGATACATCAATTATGCTTTTGACCAACTGAGTGACCGGACTAAATTCAATTTGGATAGCACTACGGTAGGAATCGTATTATATTTCTTTTTTGCTGTATCGATAACAAAATTAACGTAGTGAAAAAAAAACTTATTTCAAGTAGTAAGGCAATTTAAAACAGTAAAAAATGCAAACTAAATTCATTTTTGGTTAAGGGTTACCGGCGCTTTTGGATATGAGAACCATAAAATTTATGAATGTACATATAAATTTTTTGAAATAATTTTTTGTAGGGAAATATAACTACGAACGCTCCATTGGATAGGGAAGATACTGACCATTACGACTACTCCGTGATAGCTATACAAAGCAAATACTCCTGTAAATTCGCAGTAAGATATTCCAACCAAAGGCTTAATGTTAAAAGTTAATTCACAGATGAAATACTGAGCACTAGTATCCCTATTTTGTTACTTTTTATTTCAGACGATTCGAGTGAAAATCTCGGTACTGGATGAAAATGACGAAACACCGATGTTTGATCAACGGGTATATAGAGGAAAAATTCGAGAAAATGCTGCGAATAGTACCAAAGTTACGGTAACGACACTTTCTGTTTACTAACAAGTCTGAAATGAATTTCTGAACGTTATTTCAACAATACGTGTTCATCAAAAAATGTTGAATCTTTCTTTTAGTTGAAAAACCCAATAAAAGTAACGGACAGGGATTTGAATTCCACTTTCACATTCAATATCTCTGGAACTACTTTTACTATCAATTCCAGTGGAGAGATTTTCACATTGAACGAGAATTTAGACAGGGAAACAAACTCCAGTTATAGCCTAACTGTGATGGTCTGGGATGGTGATCATACAAATTCTTCCATTGTGGAGATTTCAGTGGAAGACGAGAACGATAATCCGCCGATGGCCTTTAACATGACGTATGCAGTAGAGATTATATTAATCTGAATGACTAGAGTTTGTTTATTGATATACTAGATAATTTGTCTAATATACCATGATAGATCAGAACTTCAATATGAAGTTGATTAGTACATGTATTTTATAAAATTTATAAAACAACCCTTTCGTTTTCTCTTGATATAGATTATCAGTTTTAGAGAACGCAACAGAAGACACTGACATAGGACAGGTCATTGCAACAGATGCAGACATAGGAATGAATGCGCAACTCATCTTCACAGACGCAAGTTCTGAATACTTTGAAGTGAATACCACTGGATTCTTGAAAGTCAACCGATTGTTAGATAGAGAGACAAAAGATAGGGATGTTTTCACTGTCAGGGTCTGTGACAGTGGAAGGGACAGATCACTATGTACAGCGTCCTGGATCACAGTCAATATACTGGACGTGAATGAAGCGCCTAGCTTTAAATATAATAAAAAAGTACCCGTTATACCAGAGAATTCCAACTGTTCTTCAATATCAGATCTGACAAAATTCTTTGTAGACGGAGATCTTGGCGTCAACAGAGAACTTGACTTCATCGTTCTGAGGTTAGCGCTTATTATAAAGGACAATTTACGCTTAGTAATGAAAAAATCAACTACTATCCAAATTAATTTTTAGAAATATTTTAGAACTCAAAAACTTCAAAATGATATTTATCATAGATAGCTTCGAATTCTTTGAGTCCGAAAACTTCAATTTTCATGTAACTCTTAAGCCAAACAAACCTTACGTTAACGTTTCGTTAACCTCAACATAAATTTCACGTTGCTATATGTTTGTTGATCGTTGTATTTCTGTAGCCCGTCGCATACATTTCACATCAATTCCAATGGAGAACTTTATTGTCCTGGCTTGGACTACGACGATAGCTTGAATAAGGTGTATGAACTAACAATCCAAGCAACTGACAGAGGAGATCCTCCCTTGTTTACGAATGGAACCATAATTATCGTAGTTGAGGATGTTAACGATAATGCCCCCATACCTAGTGATGATACTAACTTCGAAATTGTGTTTTATAGGTAATATTTAATTTATCTTAAGTGTTATTATTTTTTTATGAAATGGAGTTTCCTTAAAACCTAAAACGTCTATAGTTTAAAGTAAAATCAAGAAAACATACACCATCTCTATAAAACTACAATTTACACATCAAAATGCTTTGTATTAACTTTTTTTTTCATCTCAGGGCGGAATGTTCAAGTTGTTCTAAACTTGTGGCACTAATTACCGCAACAGACAAGGATTCTGGTAGCAATGGAGAAATAGAGTTTCAAGAGATTGGTGGCAATGCCAGTGACTTTCTCAAAATAGACATGAGCAATGGATTAATTGAGGCAACCGCTAATAATATGAATTTGGCTAATGGAACTTACGAGTATATCGTGAATATCACCGATAAAGGCATTCCGCCCCGTGGTACAATAGTCACTCTCTCATTTAACGTAACTGTGTTAAAGGACACAACATCTCAAATTACTCGAGTTTTTGACAAGGACAAATTAATATTTAATTTGACTGAGAATGTTGCTTTTCCTTCACCTATCATTGCTGTTAAAAACTTCACAATAAACCCGGCCATGTCCATTGAAAAATTTGTCTTGCCCAACTACAACCTGGGGGATTTCTACCTAAATGGTTCTGAGCAAGAATTTCTATACGTGAACACAACCAAACATTCAACGTTTTTCGACCGAGAAACACAACAACAGTACAGATTTATTATCCAAGCAAAACTGTCTCTCTACAGCATGCTTGCTGAGGTAAAATACATACAACATTTCTTTATCCTAAGAATGTTTAGGCTTGTTTTGGGGTTTTTTTTTAAAAATACGTTTACAAATTTAATTAATGTGCGGTATAATTTTTGGGGGTTCATTTTTGTTTTAATTTTAGCTAACCATTAATATCATTGATGTTAATGACAATCCACCCCGATTCCAATCTGACATAGAACAGGTAGCTGTCATCAAAGAGAATGCCACCAATGGCACCTCTCTAGACCTTAATTTTGTTGCAACAGACAGAGATGAGGGTGAAAATGCCCTGATAGCTTACAAGATTTCAAACGAAAGTAAGTCGATCCTCTAACAGATATATTGATGTGTATCTTAATTTTCTTACAATACAATTGGGAGTACATGAGACAACTTTTATAGAAATAACAAAGTAAGTTTTCTGTGTAAACTTGTACATGCATAACCGATTTTGCAGATTGTGACAATGTTTTCAAACTTGACAATGCTGATTCCGGAAATATAACTCTAATTGGAAAACTGGACTATGAATATAAAGTGTACTGCAAGTTGACACTTACGGTAAATATTGAAAAAGTTAAACACATCATTACATTAGTTGTCTTAAAATATTTCGAAAATAGTATGAAAATGACTTCGTTTTGTTTAAGGTATTCAACCCGAACAATGAAACCATGCAGTCTTCCGTCGACGTTAATATCGAAATTGAAGACGTCAACGATAACTCGCCGACATTCGATATGTCAGTTTACAATGTATCCATCAATGAGACGGTAAAAGACCAGGTAATATTGCAGCTATTGTTTCCGACATTTCTATCAGTACACTTATTTGACGATTTAAGGCTGAAGATCTGTAATAAATGAGTATAGTGCAGATTAAAATTTATTTCAATTGTTCCAAAATTAATCATTTCACCAAGTTTGGATTACTAGTATCAGATTATTAAAAATTGCCGTAGAAAGTTAGCATCACAAGTTGTGTAATTTGACTATATGTATAACGTTCTCGCGGGAACATTAAATTTAATTTTAATCAACAAAGGAAATTAATAAAGTCCTTTTCTGTTTTTTAAATTATTTACAAAACTAGGTGGAGGGAGAAGTTTTGGTATATATCAATCGCTTAAATGTAACCGATCGAGATTCCAGACAATTCGGAATAAAGGGTGTTCGAATGTCCATCGAAAGACCATCCGAATGTCCTTTATTAGTTAGAGAACACAAAGGTTCGCCACCTTTTTATAAGTTTGAATTTCATAGTTATTATTTAAATTAACATTCTAGTTATCCTATAACTTGATCATGATTTTCACATTTTTCAAATTCCAGTTGAAAATTTTGTTCTCATGATCAACCAGAGCATGACATTAGACTATGAGTCTACCAGCAACTTTAATTGTACATTGAGAGCGACGGATGGAGGTGAGACAGAGAGAGAGGGGTTGCAATGCTTGGTCTTGTATACTAATGTGTAGATCTGTATTACTGTATAAATATTGTTTAGCATATACTGGGTATATCAATTGATAATCTAGCTCTACGGAAAAATTTCGTGTTGAAAGGCGGTTTTTTTTCCCCCCCCCCCCCCCCCAAAAAAAAAAAAACCAAAACAAAAAAACTGTGATAATCTCCCGCCGTAATTACGGAACGCTTATTAACCAGAGTTTTCCACAGAGATACAGTTGTAATCAAAGAATTTCGGACTTTTATTTATCCAACTTTCATTTTTTTCACTTGGCTTTAAAATATGTTGGTTAGGTAATTTGTCATCAACTGCACTTTTGGAAATCGAACTACTTGACATAAATGACAACTCGCCAGAGGCAGATGACGTCATTGAAAGAGAAATCCCGCGAAGTTCGGAGATCGACCACGTGATTGTTAGCCAAATAAACGCTACTGATAGAGACAGCGGCAGAAATGCTTTATTAACGTTTGGTAATAATTACTTTCTTTGCACAATGATACTCAACTTGCTAAATTCCTTTTCATTGATTCCTAATCATATACATGTAGGTTTTATTAAATTGCTCATTACCTTCATCATACAAAACGGTTTTTTAAAGAATTCAAAACCACTGATAATAACAACGATGATAGATATACTTACTTTAAAATGAATGCTACAAATGGAGAGATATCTATCGCAAAGAACTTGACGACTCTTCAGTTGGACTCGGTAGAGCTTACAGTCATTGTTAGCGACGATGGTCTACCCCGGCGTCTGTCCACCTCTGTGATGGTTTGTTTAAGTTTTACTTTTTCTTTTTCCTTTCCTTCTTTTTTAAGGAGCATCAGTGGACATTTGATAATATTATTTTTGTGTTATGTTTGATGATTAAGTCTTTTATGAAAATCAAGATTAACATACACGAATTTGTTATTCATTTGAATCGGTAGTTCTCTCTCTTCCGAAAAAACCCTGTAATTTTTAAACACAAAAAACATCTGTATAAATTTTTCTGACAGGTCACGATTAATATTACTGATGACAACGAGCGCCCTTTCTTCTCTCCATCTGAGTATCAGAGGGAAGTTGAGGAGAACACCAAGTTAGAAGGCGTGTTCATGACGGTGACTGCGCAGGACCGGAAGAAGGGAAATATAGTCGAATGCAATTGCACATACAGTCTTGTTGGTGTGTATTATATACTAAAAAACAAATGTTTTCTCTGTGTCTTTTTTTATTTTATAAAAAATAATTCTATTGCATTTCAGATATCGGAGCATCCAACGGTTCTTACATGATAGACGACGTATCCGGTGAATTGACTGTAAATGTGAGTGGGTATGATAGAGAGGAGGAGCCCTATGTCACCCTGACGGTGGTGGCGAGGGACGAGGGAGGGAAGGAGACCAGCACCAAGGTCAATATCACAGTGCTGGACCAGAACGACAATGACCCAAAGTTTCTGGAAGATTTCCAGTTTGAAGTCTATCAGGTAAGACCAATCGAGAGTTTGGCTACTGACGTCAAGTTTAGTTTGAAGAAACCATATAATGTATACATGTATACCGATGGATTAAATAAAGGGCTTTAAAAGGATTGAAGTTAAATAAAATATATTGAAAACAAATATATTCTATTCAATTTAAATAAAACAATATACCTGCAGACGTTGAATGGATTGTGTTTTTTCTATTGTTTTAGGAGGCCCCTGTCGGCACGTGCTTTGGTATGGTGAGAGCAGAAGACAAGGATGAGGGAGCTAATGCCGTCACACTGTACAAGATCATCAGGGATTCAAACAGTTCCAGTAACTTCAACGATAGCGTGATCGTCATTGAAGAAACCACTGGAGAACTCTGTAGCAACGGGTCCCTAAACATTGGAGCAGTTAGAGACTTCACGGAACACGTACGTTTAAGAGAACATTACTGAACTATGTGTACCTTTTATTTAAAAAAAAAACGGCTTTAATTTTATCTGTGTTTCACGTTTTACGACCTTACAACTCCATGCATCTATTTTGTTAATTTTACGTTACGAAATAGTTCCCTGGATGTACGTGTTATGTTAGGGGGGAAAACAGTTTTTAAAATTAATTATCTCTTTATATGTTTGTTTATTTGTGGTGATGATTTTTGCCCTTTGCAAATGGTTTCAACTACTCTTCCCCTATAACCTTTGTTTGTAACTTTCAGGTAAGAGTGGAAGCTATTGATAACGGTGACCGCAACCGGAAAAACAGAGTGACGGTGTCTGTGATAATCAAATATAACGATACAAACCAGCACCACCCTGACATCGTAGTCAATCAAACCGGTATGTGAACTGTCTTCATTTCCCCTCCTTTTTACTATAAATTTTCTTGATCCCAACCTACATTGAACTGATAATTACAATGTAGTTACAAGTATGTATTTTATGTTTTGTTGGTCTTTGAATTCAACCTATCTTATCTTTAAAATAAAGAGTTGAATAAGGGTGGATGGAGAGGGGTTGATTTGAGGTTTCTATGTATACATTATTGCGTGCATTACAACTGGAAAAATCAGACGTACTTTCAAATTATATGTTTAATTACTTTGATGTTTTGGTTTGGTAGAGAAGGTTCTTTAGGAAAGGAAGTTTGATTTTTATTTGCTCTATATACTCATTACAGTCATTAAACCAATCGGTCTGAAAAGTCAACAAACGAATACACCTGTACATGTAACAACCCTGAGTGCGTCTGACCCTGACAAAGGGAAGGACGGAGAGGTGGAGTTCAGCATACTGGAAGGAAACGTTCTGGTAACAACCCGATTTATATCATCATAAATTCATGTCATTTAAAAATACTGAATAAAAAGTTTGAATGTAAACCTGGACAATGGGTTGATATTGATATTAAGATGTTCTTGCTCTCTTTTTAGGACATGTTCACAATAGACAGTGTTACCGGCGACCTCTCGTTCAGCAGTAAGATTACGATGATAGGTAGTCATCCCGTATATTTAACTGTTCAAGCCACAGACAAAGGCGTTCATCCAAAATCAAGGTGTCTGTCACTTGCATCCATCATATATTCTTAAACTTCAATATTACCGGTATTTTATAATTTTCAAAAGCTTTACTATCAAATTTGATTAAATTGGATCCTTTGATCTATTCAATCCATAATCTTAAAAAATTACCTTTGCGATGTAAAAATTTAGATATTTAAACAAAAAGAATGATAATTTATTATGCTTAAAGATCTTGAAGATCTTAATGGTTTCAAAAACCTTTTCAGCACTTTGACGCTTAATTTGACCTTAGAAGGTGAAAAGAAGAGCTACATCGCTGATAAAGTCAAATCCGCAGAAGAGTTTAAGACCTACACCTGGTCGCTAGTGGGCGTTACCTGCTTCCTCATCCTGCTCACGGCGGCCGCGGTTTTCGGGTGAGATAATTTTCACCCCTATCTTTAACAACAAAATTCTACGAACCTTTTTTTTTAAACTAAATTAATATTGCATTCATTTGTCAGTAGATTATTTCGAAGAGCTTCTTCGTAAATTAAATTATGTATCAACAAATATTATATCTCGATGAAGATTCATTGAATTTCATTTTCAGCTGATCTATGGCTATCTTTTGTCGTGCGCCGTGTGTCATGTGTCTGGTGTCAATCATAAACTTTTAAACATTTTCAGCTTTTTCTCAAAAACTACTTAGCCAATCGAGTTCTTGACTAAACTTGGTTTGTAGCACCCGTAAAGGAAGGGGAACATACATTTTGAAACTCGTGATCCTTATCCCTCAGAAGCAATGATTTTTTTTGGCAAAAAACTGGAATAATTGATGCAATTATTAGAAATCTGCTTTTTCTGTTGGGTGCATTTTTTTTTTAATTTCGCAGTTTTATCACGACTACAAAATATTTCATGGCAAAAATATGTATTCCATAGAGATATCAATTCAGGCCTCGGGATCATGAAGCAATTTCAGACTTAAGTCAAAATTTCAGTCAGTCATAAAATGATTATTTATCATAAAACGACGATTATGATTTGTAATTAACAACCTTATATCAAGACTCTTTTAATAGCATTTCAATTTTGTCAGTGGTTTCAATCAAGGGACAATAAGACAGTGTACAATTTTTAACTTAAGTCTAAGATTGCTTCATGATCCTGGGACCAGATATCGCAAAACAATCAAATTGCAAAAAATGAATATACCTAATTTGGATAGTTGCATACTGTACATATGCATCCGCAGAAAAAAAACCCCAACATACATGTACATACATACATACATACATACATACGGTAAGAGTCTTCTTCTTTACTTCTGGGTATCCAGCACGCAAACAAAGCTGGTTATGATAAGACTTCTTCCATCTTGTCACATTTTTGACCTCTGGAATAAGGAAAATATTTTTTCAGAAAATTTTGAAATTCATTGATACGATACTCAGGTGACCGTTAAAGCCCACGGGCTTCTCGTAAGCGTGCTTATCCACATCTAACCCATATCATACACATGCACGGATCTGGGGGGGGGGCGGAGAGGAGGGGGGTTTGTCCCCCCCCCCCCCCCCCCGGAAAACTCAAACTGACTAAATTCCCATAGTAAAAATACCGAAAATACGCCTCGGACCCTTGGCAAACTCAATTATCCCTTGGACCCCCCCCCCCCCCCCCGGAAATTTTTTTTGGATCCGGGAATGATATATAACAAATAAAGATATTTCTTTCAGTTATAACTAAAAAAAATTAAACTATGACTTTTAATCTGGTTTTTATGATTAGGTTTTGTCATTCCCGTATAAAGGCCCATAAGGATTCTGAATTAGATGATGACTACCGGAGGTCTTTCGGCGGACTGAAGCATAACGTAAGCTATGGTTTCAACATGCCACAGATGCACATGTTACAGCAGGATCGGACAGACCCCAACGTAAGTACCGGCCAGCTTTTACGTGTAAAATCGATTTATACATGTACATTTAATCTACATTTAAATCAATCTCTATCTCTCTCTCTCTCTCTCCTCTCTCTCTCTCATGGCCATTAATTAGTGAAGATAATGATCTTTTTTTTCGTCATAAAATTATCACTTCTGTTATTGTTAGGCACAAAGAAGAAAACACTTTAGATCCGAGTAAGTACATCAGTATTTCTAAACGTAGGACTCTAGATCTATGCTTAGTTTTCATATACTAAAAATAGAGTTCTTATTTGTCTATGTTTTTGAATTCATATTCAGATGATGATCAAGGTAGTAAAAAAATAAAGCATCAATTACATGTATGTCAAATCTCCGTCATTTTCACATGATGTATATTTGATTGCTTTGAAAGTTTAGACAGGTTCCCTCCGGAGAGACACGTGACTGAGGAGTTTGACCAGAGGAAGAGTTTCAGACTTTCTTTGTTTGACCCGCCCCCGGAACCACCGGCCCCACCCCCACCCAGGGAATCTCGTGGACCATTCATTCCTAGACCTGACTATGAAGAAATTGTCATGTGATATTGTATGAGTTATAGAAGTATCATTATTACATCTTTGATTGCGAGTTTTCAGGGAAACTCTTTATAGACGTGTGGGTGAAATTAAACAATGCTTTTCATGCCCCTTTACTTTACCATGTGATTATAATTTTTCATGTTTAAAATTTCTTGCAGCAAACTGTATCGAATATATACGCAGCATCACACTGTGATTGTTTCGTTGGCTGTACTCTATCGGATCTTGTGCACGGGTATTTTAAATACTACTAATATCTACTTTATCTACTCCATCCTCATTAAATTGTTGTCCATTGTTCACAATGTTCCATATCTTATGAATGATGCATTTAAAAATCATTGTATTAAAAGATTTTGTTGAGTTATTTTGTTGGGTTTTTTTTTTTGTCTTTCCACAATTCTATAGCAGTATCTTGGGTGTTTGTTCTTATTTTTTTCCCTTTTTTCAGTAGTTTCTCCACCTCACTGTAAAATCACTGCATTCTTTTCATAACAAATTGATTAGACGATTTCTTATCATTCGTGTTTATGATTATATAACGTAAAATTTTCAAACATTGTCCTCGAAAACTAGATGGGTAGTTTTATGAAAATAGGCATGTAAGCTTACGTTTGTTCAAAGAAAGAATTTGAGAAAATTCTCATGTTCCATTGTCTGATAAACGTTTCACTTGGACTTTGAGGCGGAAGGATATTTCGAACCTTGCGACTGAAAAACTCATGACCTATAATATCAGAAACCCACTTTACAGTAAAAGTACAGAGAACTCAAGTAGTTGTCCATCAATGCTAATCTATTCAGGGTTTTCAAAAGTGTCCTGATGTATAAATCAAACGCAAAGCTTCTCCATGGAATACTTATTATCAAACCTAATCAAGTTACTTTGGGATTTATATAGCTTATTGTGTTCCGGTAATTTCTACTAATAACAAAATTCAGATCAACTCTGCAAGACTTGCTGGTTTTATTTATTATTCAGCTAAAGTACATGACTAGATCTAATAATGTTATCTTCAGATAGAAAAATATAATATGGAAATTCAAATAAAACAATGAAAAATAGAGGTATTTTAAATATAAATGCTGTTCACACTCAACAAAAGAAAAAAAAAAAAGATTTCAAGTTTTCAAACTGACTCAAATCCAACAAATATAAATATACGTGACAGTATGTACTTATTTTGTTTCAAAGCACTAAATTATGA
The DNA here is from genome assembly GCA_016163765.1 of Magallana hongkongensis. Lineage (NCBI taxonomy): Eukaryota > Metazoa > Mollusca > Bivalvia > Ostreida > Ostreidae > Magallana > Magallana hongkongensis. The sequence continues at coordinate 15,753,080 of WFKH01011801.1, forward strand.
TTTTACCAATAATTAGCATGTTTTTTAGTAAAAAATGCAGAACATAAACAAAAACAAATGCAGATAGATACAAATTCTGGTGCCATCAAGTGGCAAAATGAGGGGACTAATTCCATTTACCCTGAATGAAATAAAAGATATATGTACATTCATGTTAAACTGCTTATTCGTATGAATAGAAAAAACCCTAAAATGCAAATTGTTCCTTCACACTGATAAAGGGTTATGTACTTATGTTATCTCTGGTAAGATACAAAATGCTTACCGTATTTAAAAGAACAATTGAATAAACATTTAGAAATGAATTTTACAAGACACAGTACATGTACATGTAAATTGTTTCAATATATACACATGGCTAAATGATTTCACAACTTAAGTCTGGTACAATTACATAGAAAAATATAGGTTATTTACAAACACCAAGAAAAACAGATGGTTCACATAACTCACGGAAGACCTCGAAGGGAAGGTATCACAAAAATTCGTTGTTCATTAATAATTGGCACCAAGGCTAACCAAATCATTTTTATTAAGTGTCTCTCTGCTTAATATTTGACATACGTCACAACTGCTTCTACTCATCCTATTAGATTCTTCATATTGTAAAAATATGCATGTTTTATTTATACAGATTGAAACTGGTATTGTTTAGCCAAGCTTTACAACTTTAAGGCATGGTTTATCTTGTCACACTAAAGAGTTGGTTCATACTCAGTGTTTGGATTAATGGGAATTCGGATGTGCCTGTACACCATGATAAGCAATTTCAGAAGCAGCAGAAGAGAAGCAACACTCAACATGACCACCAGGAAAATGGAGTTTGTCTCCATAGTATTTAGATTGAAGTTTTTGGAAACTGAACCAGCCAGTGCAACAACAAAGACAATGTTAGGAGTGAATGTGTACCTCGTATAGTTGTCTAAAACAAAGTTGTCCAGAACAAACCACAGCACAATAACAAAGGACAGAACTCCAAGGATGATTGTGCATGCGAGGCTATTTTCAACACCCCCTTTATAAATCATCACCATGGCAACATTCAGCAAAGTTGCCACAGTGGTCCAAGTAGCATAGATGGCCAGACCATTCTGAACCAGAAAGCGGATCAACCAAATTTCCTTGGTGGCATTTGCTCTGACAAGAAGGCCTAAGTTATTGTACAGACGTTTGAAGGAGAAGAACAGACAGACATACAAAGTGAGCGGAGTCAGAGCTATGACGACTAAGGATGCAATGAGTTCTTGTCGGTCCCAGACAAACAACCAAGTGATGTTTGCCAGGTTGTTAATGATGTATACCGCATAAATCACTGGAGGCATGATGGGAAGGGTGTAGATGTAGTGGCCCTCTCGAGTCTTGCGACAAATCGTGGATAATGCGTATACCAGCCATAGAGCCTGCCATGCATAGATAAAGCCCCAAATGCTAAATGTCCATCCAGCTGGGGTTATTTCAAGGTGGAAAACAGCTGAAATTTCTCCAGTAGTGTTTTTAAATATTCCTGTAGAAAAACAAGAAAAACTTAATTACATGATGAACAACTGGTTACTCTGGGATGTTTATAAATGTAGAATGTCAAATCAAAAGCTGCAGCTTAAAGGCTACATGTTGTATAAATTAATATTTTTATAAAATATTTCTATTTACTGTGAATGCAGTAAAGGTTCCATTTAGTTTTCATTGAATTTGATTTTCATAAAAAAAAAGTTATTTTCCTAGTAGTCATCATATTTGATTCCAAAACCAACCAGATCTTCATGATCTTCATCAGTATTGCAAAATAAGTATGAAAATTATTTTTCAGCACACAATGTTTTAGGTATCATTATTTAATTGTATTAAGTGGGATTTCTTATGCTGCTTTGTTTTGTTACTCATTCTAAGCAGAAACTATTCATTTGCAAGGATTGTGTGCCAGCAATCAAGATATATAACTCTTATGAATACTGTGTGCCATGACAACTACACGCATTTTCTTTACATCTACTTTGTACTAAGTACCAGGGTTCGACACTAACCTTAGTCCGTTAGTCACAGACTAATAGATTTTCCTTTGGACTAACAAAATTTCTGAGTAGTCAGTCCGGTCAGACTAACAAAAAGTTTTGCTTAATAAATGTGTAAATTAACGATGTGCGATTGTCGACATTTTACTGGAAAAGCCTAACTTTATTTTTATTATCTAGCATAAGATACATTGCGGTGATTATAAAGTTACCGAGCGAAAACAACAGAGGTATGCATGATGTTATGGGTGACTTGATTATTCCTTTGCCCTAAGGGGGTGTCCGAAAAAATAGGTGACATGCGCACGTGTTCACAACAACCAGAGACATAAATAACATTTATTTATGTCTCTGCAACAACAGCTTTGATAGGGACACTTATGTGTTTTAAAAAATTAAAGGTGAAACGAATCTTCTTTGAGTTGTTTCATTTAAATAAAGTGTGTTAAATCATTTGTCATAAATTGCTTATTATTTTAAACAAATTTTTAAAGAACTTAGATAATGAAAAGAAAAGATAGCTCATAGCCCGGATCTATTGCACAAATCTATTTATAACATCTGTAATGGCGGCATAAGTACACGGAGATAGTGAATAAGCAGATCAATCCTATGTACTGCATAGCACAATACAACTAAACAAGTGCAACACATGTAAGAAAAACATTATGGTGTATATTACGCACCCCTTTGTTACAAATTCTATTTTAAAAGTGCGTATTATATAAGGCAAATACGGTTATGCATTTTAATTTATTTTTGCAGGCAAATAAAATTGCCTGTGGACTAATTAAAATATACAGGCACTAGTCCGGCTGGACTAATGCATAAAAAAGATAGTGTCGAACCCTGTACTATCAAGAGAACAGGACATATGCAAATTTGTACTTCAATCATTTCTGAACGCCCTGAAAAAGACATCTTTTTGGCTGTGTATAATGATTGACAGTTACTGCTTTCCAAATTTTTTGCCAACACATGACACCTCTACTCTATACTGTATTAAAAATGACTTTAATGCATTAAAGTTTTAAAAAATCTTTGATAATTTTTTTCACCACTCAAAACTTTTATTTGAGATTTTGTAACCGATTTTGACACAAACTTGTATTTAAAATTTTACTAGCTTTGTCCCATTTACAAGTTACAACTAAAGAATTTCTAATTTAAAAGGGTGGTCAACACTGCAGACTGATAACCAGGTTACAATCATCTTCATTGTTGATCACCCTTTTAAATTAAGATAAACCAGGGAGGAATGTTGGTGCCACAGTATACCCCCATGATAGTAGCAATAAGTTGCGTCATATCAATACTGCTACATGATTAATGACACTAGTAGTTTTCTAGGGAAAAATTTACCATTATCTCATTAGAGTGTCACATTCATTAGTTTTTTAGTTACTTAGTTTGACATGGAAATCATATCATTTTGTAAAATCCATTCAGTCAATCCTGACCTCACCAAGACAAGTTACTGTACATTAATCAAAATCCCAAAACTCTGATCATCACCAAAGATGAATAAAGAATTTCTCTTTATTCATGTATCACAACATAAACAATCAAATCTCCTCACCAAGTTTTTGCCCCTCCCCTCCTCCCAGTGTATTGAATGCAACCATCACAATCCACACCAGGCAGGTCAGTAAAATCAGAAAGATCCATCCCCCTCTGTGTCCCTTCATGGTTCTGCAATGATCAACAAGAGGTTTCATCATTTCTTTACATTTCAAAAAAGTTTTAATTCATGAAATTAATAAAGCTAAAGGCTGCATGAAGACTGCATAGCTTGTAATTGTCTGTAATGGGGTCACTGAATGGCTACATGCATTTTCATTGTCAAATAGGTATCTGATTTGCAAAATTAAATGAAGTCAATTTCCCCTATTAACTAATTAACTATTAGGTAAATGAGATTAAATGAGATTAATTTTCTCCCTACATGAATTGTTTAATCAAAGAAAAAAATTTAACAAAAAAACCCAAAAGAAATATTATGACTGTACATTATCACAAACCAATTACAATTTTTCATGCAGTCATTTATTTTCTAAATTTTCACCAATTCTCATTTTACAACAACCTTGTAGTTTGGATAAAAAAAATAATAACATACTTGAATTTTTCTCTACTTTTAATATGTCATAAGAAGGTGAAAATCAATAAGTATGTACTGTAAATGTCTTTGAATATAAACAAATTCCTGTAATCCTCAATGTCTGGTATGCACGGATCTAAAGGGGAGGGGCGGGGGGTCTTTACATCCCCACCTTGGAAAATTCTAATTTCTTAAATTTACACTGTAAAATTACTAAAAAATAGTAAATCCCCCCCCCCCCCCCCCCCCCCCCCACCCCTTGGAAAAAAATTCTGGATCTGTGCATGTTTGGAATTCTCCTTACTTTAGGACTCCTTCATTAGATTCCATTTTTTGTGGAACTCTGCAGTTCATCAAGTTCATTCATCTCATGCATTTACTTCGGTTTAGTTTATGAAACATTAACCTCCTCCTTTCCCAACATGCCCCTCCCCCCAATCCCCAAATAGAAATAAATGTGTTCGATTTTAGTATCTCTAGATACAAGTGATTCCAAACAGGGTGAGTTTTTTTAGAAGATTAAGGTATCTATAAATATTAGAAAGTTGTGTGTGGGTTGAGAAAGTGTCCATACATGACGGCTTTAACTGTTTACGTTTTTTTCTACTCAGGACCGGTCAAACAGGTGCGTCACTCTCAGTGTGTACATATTTTTAACAATGTTTCCTTATGCCAAATAAAGCATATTATTATTGAATTAATAAATGCATCTACAAAAAACAAGCTTTTGTTATTGTTGTGTGTTGTTTAAGTACAGCCAACATTAAGGCTCTATCTATCTATCATCTGATCATTGGAGCCTATGTAAGTCTGTTAACTCACAAATGAAATTTATTCCCCTGAAAAATACAAAATATTTCCTGAGGGCACACCACAATCACCGTCAAGCAATAGGACCGCAAATGTAAATGCATGCTTGGTCTTCAAGAGATGGATCTATATAGCTGACCATGTAGATAGGGGTCTGTTACAACCCCCCCCCCCCCCCCCCCCCCCCAGCCATAGAAAACCAAAACATACACACAAAGTATTGAAATATGTAACAAATAATAACTATAAATTAATAATTATAAATTATTAATAATAATAAAACAATTCAACCTATAAAAAAAATATATTCAAACACTGACATATGCATAACGTTACTCGTAAGATGTTAGGCTACTATGTAAATCAAGCCCAGTGGTCAGTCAAAATGGCCAAACAACTTTACACTTAAATCATATAATTTTACTATTGAAATAAGATATGTAATTCTTTAAATAAATAGATAATAAAGAGCAAAGATACAAACTTACACAAATCTCCACTCTTTTTGTCGTCTGATAGTTACGCAAACTGTTTATCTCGAGCCTTTAAACGTGACCGGAATATTTTCGTAACGCTACTCGGTTGTTTCCGATATCGTGCCGTACCGGATGTATATTTGTTAAGGGTTGATAAAATGAGTAACGCGATTTGCGCCGTGCCGATTTTTTAAAACTTCAATTCGGCTAAATAGTCAACAATATATGATGTAACTAGCGACATTTTCTGGTATATATTTCGATATATAATGATGTAACTAGTGACAGTTTCTGGTATTTCGATAACTAGGCCTAGCGACATTTTCTGGTACAACGTTATATTTCGATAGATAATCAGATTAAAAAAAACCATGAATATATAAATTATCATACATCATACACAATTTTCTTTAAAACCGTCTCTCCTTATTGAAAATAAAGTAGCCTATTACAATTATAATTATTTATTGCAGATGATCATCAATACGCTTGCTGTAAACCCTTTATTGTGTATGTTCCAATGTTGGAATGGTATTACAACTGGGTATATCTGCATACATGTACCAGGAACATATATATATATGCGGCCCTGCAGGTACATGTACTAATTACATGTATTTTTAAATGACATTCCAGTGAATATATAAAGTCGTTCATGCAATCGTTTTACTGAAGTCTGCCGCACCAACAGCACAGGTATGTGATACTAGGTATTAATATCAAGCAAGCACCGAATCACCTAATGCTTTTGTGCAACTCTCGAGAACAGATGCTAGCATGCTATATTGCATGATAGGCAATACTTAATGATACTCGCAGAAATATTCTTGAAGCAACGGAAGGCTATTATAATAAAATATCTATATCTATCAATAGAAGGCAATTAAACTGTATCTTCTTGTATAAAGTTGTTTGTGTTTTGATGTTTTCCTCATCCCAATACTTTCTTTTCTCAGTGCGATTTAAAAATTCTGCCAATTGGACAAGATATGACCGAATATTACAACCCATTCGCCTATCCCGGATCAAATGATATCTCATGTTTTCAATAATTGTCTGTCTTTATTTTTTTATGTTTTCACTAACTGACCAGCGATTTACAGTACGTTTTCAATAATATATTACTTTTATGGGCGGCGGAAATGATAAAAAAAATTTACCGAATGAATATAAAACAAATGCTTATTACAATTTAAATTTTTCTATTACCATTAAAACGAAAAGGTTGTTCATTGTGCTCTAATCGTTAATTTTTCGTTCATGCACGTTTGTTTAGCAAAATTTGCTGTTGATCATGCATTTATTCTCACTTATTGCGTTTTTAAGGGCATTGAAATTTAAAAAAATATACATGTATATTTTTTTAATTATTTAGTTTATACTTTCCGCCGTCCATTTTTTTCTAAAACGTTTTCACTTACTGGACACAATATACAGTGTATATTTCTTATGTTTCAATATTTTCAACCTTTCCACACCAATATTCTAACTCCACTGTTTACGACTTGCTTCTATCCTTTCTGTAAACCTCACCTTATAGCATTGCTAAATGCTGTCTTGTAGTTTTCATCTACAACGCTTATAATAGCGCAATATTTGAACATTGCTTAATCTCCTTTTGTAATGGTTGCTTTACAATGCCAAAGAGGAACTTCAAAGACTACGGTAGCACCAGCCATGTTTTTTATGGTAAAGTATTAGTAGAAGATCTCCAGTCACAGTACAATGATAGGAACTTGCGGAGAGCGTCCAGACGAAGTGTAAGTCACCGAACTGTTCCGCTAGACCGATTACCACTGTACTTATAGGGAGACAATGACCTACTATAATAATTTTATGAGTTCTCCTTTAAAACCCATTCATTTCTGTTACGAGATCAGTAGTAAAACAACATAACACATCAAATGGACTGGCAACGACACGCAGCAGCTTTGTATATCTATACATGTAGTATTAAATATGATCATGCAGTTACAAGCTGGATTCATAAAACTAAAATGATTCATATTTTAAACGTGTTTTCCGCTCTATGTGTCGTCCTAAACTGGCTTTAACAAACTACTTGATAGAAAACCGGTTCTATTGATTTCATTTTCAAAATTTATTTCCCCAAGGAGGCAATATTATCTAAAAATATGTAAGAAAAATTGATAAACTGTAAAATGGACGATGACTTTTGGGTTATACTTTTATACCCGGGTATGTTAAACCAAATATTCTAGCCTTTTAAACGTAGTCGTCATATGAAAATATGAATTGACCCTAGGCAAATTAAATTGAAAATTATTGACATGATT
>WFKH01011801.1:15765772-15781856 GCA_016163765.1 Magallana hongkongensis
TGCTTTTAGTGATTTTTCCCAAATTAACAAGCTAGCAAAGAAAATAATATTCCTATATGGAAAGAATTATCTGATTCATTAAAAATGTAAGGGGAATTTGAAAAGACTGATGACATTTTTCTAGACTCAGAAAAGAAATGTATTCAAGGTTTTATCTTCATTGATGGGAGAGGGGGGTATTATTATTGTGTGTGAAAAATCTCAGTAACAAATGAACATATAATGATTGTATTTTGTTTTAAATGCATTGATTTTATTTTGTTTTAATTAAGGAGGTTGGCACCTGAAATACTAGTAATGTCAATCATCCAAAAACATCTTGGATATAAAGATGGGGACCTAAGATGTTCATTTATTTTATTTGTGACCTATGTCACATGCCATTTTTTGGAAATATGGGGTCCCAAACAGAAATGATAATTTTCCTGAAATTATTGCTTGGCATGGAAATTGATTATTTGAAAAAATCAAACAATTATTTATAGTTTGAACTATTATTTAGTTATGATTTCTATACAGTGCCAATTCAAATGCCCAGTACATAATGAATACACAACAGCAAATGTAAAGATTGTTACAAAATTTTGGAGTAATCAAATTAAAACGCAAATAAAAAAAATAATAGTAATGCCAACTTTCCAAAACTTTGCATACAAATAGACATACATTTAATGTCTCATATAAAAGTAAAAACAGTAGGGGACACATCTCAAAAAATTGAGATATGACATGAAATAAGCTAATTTTAGGCAAAAATTGGAGTTAATTTTTTCTTGACTTCTGTGAAATATAAGCTAAATATGCCAAAATATATTGGTAGAAATATCATTAAAATATTGTTCAAAAATGTTTTTCACAGCAACATAAATATATCGTAATACACAAACTATCTGGAAGTTCAGTTTGCGCTGAAAATAAGGAGGCTAAAGTAACAGTACTCTAAAACTATTGAGTTATGAAAATTGTTCATTTTCTTCTTGAAAACCTTCCGCCACAAAATATAGTCCCTTACTAAACTCTGTAAATATACAATTTTCTTTTAACAATTTTATTCAATATGGTTTATTTGGCATTGTAAAATATAAATATACAAATAGAATCAATATATGATGCAAAATTTTTATATAAGAGGTGACATAAAATAGTTACCCCAAAAGAGAGTCCTGAGCGAACCTCTTTAAAAAAAAGTTGTATAGAGATTTTGTTAACAGTTCGTGTCTTTTATTTTTGATAACTTTCACAAAACTTATTTAAGTTGTTTTTGAATGAGGAAATTTAAATATTTGTCCTATTTGAAATAATCCTGGCGGGTGTATAAATCTAAGCTAAGTAGGACAGTTCTAAGTGCTCTGTTTCCGATTCTTTTCTTTTGACTTTAAAACACTTGAAGCAAATATACATAAAAGAAATTTAAGTTTTGATGAATGAAAGTATTGAGACGGATTTTCCATGTTTTTGTTAAACACAAATCATTAGTATATAGAAATTTAAAAGTCATATTGCCTTTTTGAATATTTATTTCTGATATCACTTTCATTTATAGGTACATTATTCCATCTGCATATACAATTATCAATTGGTAATTTGTGATTGCTTGTTCTAAATCTAACAAATGTAATGATGGCGTCAGAAGGACAGAGCCGCTGTTTTCGACACAATTTTAGTTTGATGTCAATTGACGAACTGAATACAAGTGTGATTGAAATTTTATTGTATAATCAGTCACTTCATGCAATGAACATAGAGGTAAACAAATGATGTAGAATATATACGTGAACGATGTGTAATAAAGGAGGCTAATGGAAATCGATTTTTAATCGATAGCAGGCCCCCCGATTAGCAGCACGGCTTTTCTCTTCCTTTCATCTTTAAACAGATGCAGTCAATGAGGCTAATTACAAAGGTGAAACCTTAAATTCATTACTTAACCTCGATATACAAAATACCAAGGCCACAAGACAAAGTAGCCAAGGTTTAATTTTTCTACAAAAACATCCCTGATTTTTCCAATGTTGATAATTAAATGTATATTGAGAAGCTAATTACGGCTCGTTTGTCTAATGATATACTCTTTTTCAGTTGATAAATAGAAATAATATGATTGGCCCTTTTTAATTGTTTCAATTTTTCATACTGTATGCTATAATTAGATTCAAATCAAAATAATAAGTTTTATGCTTTATTAATATGGGAATAGTTAACGTTGGCGGTGTCTGAATTGCTCGCCTTTTATCGCCGTAGTGTCGCTATGGGACTCATTGTAATGTCCTCCTACAGTGCACAGTCATTTTGTGAACTTTAAGTAGTCAAACGCCCCCGCAAAGTAGCATCGAAGTGGTAGAGCAGATATTTCACTTCCGTTCTAGGACCGTGCTGGAAAAATCTGACTTTTATTTTTGGTTGTGTAAACTGCATCTTGAATATAATTTCCATGGAGAATTAAACTGTATGCTGAACCCTCTCCTGTTTACTGCATGTCTATTCAGTAGAAATAGATCAGACACCTTGTTAAGGTTGTGATATTGCACCTCAACTGGACATGCAAAACACAGGGATTAGGTATAAACATTACTGTATATTGGGACTTTACAGGCGTGGAGCCAAAATAACATCTTTATCCAGTTTCATTTAATCTTGTTTTCATAATAATTTTTATCATATCATCATTATTTCTCTTTGGGGCTCTTGTGTATGTATTTATATTTTTTCTCTTCAGGGAGTAAAGGATTGGTTATAAAATATGCCGAGTCTAAATCTTGATAACATCAATATACACATTGTTACACTGCAGAGCAAGTGCATGGTATCCCGAGACATACCACGGACACTTTTTCAGCAGCATCTTTATATTGAGCACTCGATCCGTGTAAACAAGCAAAATTAAGGAGATAGAGAAGACTGAAGTATAGAAGTGTTTAAAGTTTTCGACGATCAAATCTAAAATAAAATCTTTATTTCTCGGAAATGTTACAATTTATCATTATCAAATTGAACAGAATATCCCCTATTCTATAATGTTCATTCATACTGACATCTATACATCTTTTGCCAAGTTTATTGGTTTTTGTGATAGTTTATACATTTCATTTTATCAATCATTTACATCATTAGTAACATAATCGAAAGGACTATTTATAAAAATGCATGAGGTTAGTTTTTACATTGTCTTTATGTACAACCTGTTTTATTTGATTTTGGACCTACACAAAACTTCGAGTTGTATATAGTTCTCAATACCATATTAAATAAATATTTTAATGCAAAGAAAAAAATCAAGAAATTATCATTAAACTTTTTTTTTTAATTTATGATAAATATCTAATAAAGTTGTAAATGCAACCGATAATGTATCTTAAGTAATACAGAATTACAGACACTTTAGTCATGAAAAGCTTCATCAACAGACATAAAGCTGAACGAATTTAATCACTTAATATATTTTTTAGCTATTGTTACATAGTAGAAAATTAAAATCCCTATGTACAATTGATGTAGACCGAATTAGTCTGATTACATTAAGCATAGGTGTTGGCAGATGAAGAAACAGGTAGATATTCAACAATGCATTGAAACAATTGAATGATTTTTGTGGTCAATTTTCTTGAATCCACTTCAGAATCTTAAATTTAATTTACAGGTACCCCATGCATGAAACGCCCCACAGGGATATTGTTGATGATGATACTGAATTGATGACGACGGCAATGATTACGGTGATTAGTGTTAATGAGCAAATAATAGATTGAAGCAGCTTTCTATAAAGTGAAAACATTCTGGACTCGATGGCAGACTTGATTTCCTGCCAGTAAGCAAGAACACGATGGGAATAACACCTTATCTCCCGCGACGCAACGGGATGCAAGAGAAAGCGTCTGATGTCTCCAAGCAAACCAGAAACTGATATTTGTAATTATGTTAGAAATGATGTTGTACATCTTCTATAATCACACAACATACAACAGGGGCCAAGACTGATAAAATTCGTCAAAAGCCATAATTTTATAAGTAAGTTTCTGTCTTCATGTATTGAAATAATCTGTAACGATAATTCAGATTTGCATTTTTACATGTCTCCCCAACAAAATAATTATTGCAATGAAGGCACTTTTTGTACCAACCAAAAATTGTGTAGAAAGTCAGCAAAATCAAACTTAACAGCACTTGAAGAAAAGATGATTAAATTCCACGATGAAACTAATAAAAGGTGAACATCTTTAAATTTTATCACATTTTGTGATATGCAAATCTAAATTCCCATCGTTACGTGTTGTCTTATTCAGATTTGACAACATATTGACTGCTTGTATTAAGTCCACATCTCCGAAGACATTCTTAAACTAAACAAAAACTCTGAACAGACAATAACATAACAATGTGCGTAGGTGATAAAGGTTTAAGACAACTTACATTTGGTCGTCTGAGTCTTGTTTACTCTTGAAATTCGGCATTGATTATGCTGTCAATCAAAGCGATTCTTGACGCAGAAGATTGGTGGAAGCAGACGATATAGGTTTGTTTCAAATGGCTTTAGCGCTTTTATGGGAACAGATTCATTTCACTCTCACTAGACAGTGGACGCATTGCCTACAAAAGTTTTCTGCTTCTTCGTCTCCGGTGAGTATAATAAACCATTTAATCTTTCAATCTAATTTTCTTTTATTTTTAAATAAAAATTAATTGATCTGAAAGTTGGCAAAAATGAATTTAATCGTTATTTTATTGTCGTTTGATAATTTATTTTCCAATAGGTACATCGCAAAAATATGTAAATACATATAGCGATTTTTTTATTTTTATCAATTTTAAAAAAAAGAATACACCATATCTAGCCTAATGAAATGATATTATTCAAACGATAGAATGATCTTTTACTTAATTTTGTGTATGTTTGAATTTTTTCACAAAGTAAAAAAAATAAAGACACTCAATGTAACAGACTTTAAGGGGAAAACGCTTGTGTTTTTGGTCTTTTTCCATATCAGAAACGTCATTCTAAATTTAACATAGGAACCATCAGCAAATGCAACAAATTCAAGTGTCGCTTAATTAAGTTGTTTTTTTTAAACGGTGCACTCCATAATCTTTTTTACCTCTCGCCTTATCTATATATCTTAACATTGGCTGTCTTGTGGGTTGTTTTTTTTTTAACTTTTTGAATCTTTTTTAAGTTACCCCAGTCAGTATAAATCACCTTTGACTGCAATTCTCATGTGATAGTTGCGCGCTTTATTAATGTTAATACTTTATAGTATCAAATAATAGATAAATAAATTTTTGCACATATATAACTGTTTGTAAATACTAAAGAGACAACGGAAATATATATATTCTATTCTACCCCTAAATCTTTTAAAATGTAGGGGTATTTTTGGTTTTTTTGGTTTTTGGTTTTTTTTTTTTTTGGGGGGGGGGGGGTTGCACCAAAACAAAAAAACAAAAACAAAGAAACAAAACTAAAGAGAGCAAGCATATATACCGGGAAATCAATGCAAAGAGTAGTTTAAATATTTCAAATTTGAACAACATCTATTTGAGAGTTTGAGAGTACACAATTTTTATTGCTCAGATAATGAAAATCATTTAATTTAGAGCTCTTTTAGCAAGTGGATAATAATTTTACACCATATACAAGTTTATTTGTGTGTATGTTTTATAAATTATTTCAATATATTATATCACAATTAATACTGGTACATTCATCATATCCGAATGATATATTTATTCATCGACCAATTTAACAATTTTTATGTATTGTTTATCATATCCATTAATATTTACAGAAAATAGAAAAAAGGTTCAAATATCCCTACATATTTATTTTATATTATTCAATTTCAGCGGTATCTTTAGTTATAAAAGTTTTGCGATGAGTCCTGGAAAGTTTTCCGATAAGTCCTAGAAGGTTTTGCGATGAGTCCTGGGAAGTTTTGCGATAAGTCCTGGAAAGTTTTGCGATGAGTCCTGGTTCCTTCATTTTTCTAATGCTGGATAGCATCTTGACGGCTTTTTCATAAAGTGAAAAGTACGTTTATTATTCATTTTGCCACACATTTTCCAGACGATAAGAGATTTTGCATAATTTGCACCAGTTTTCCCTTTACTTTTACGGACCAAAATTATCAAACAAACCTCGATGCCAATTAATTTTTTTTAACTTTAGCATTCAGGCTCCCGCGTTAAATCATCAATCTTAATGCTTGTGAGAATAGGATACGCAACCTTTTGGGAAAAATAAAAGCAAATCTTCATCATCTGGAATATTTGTAAAAGAAAAAAAATATACCATCTAGATATCATTCTGTAGCATATCGCTCACTCCGCATTAGCAGACAGAAAATAAAGTACGCGGATTTTGCATCCGAGTCGGAGTGCTATTTGTCCCCTGTGTTAGCCAATATTGAGGCGTAGATTCTCGGTATACTATAGGCCTCTATATTCGATTTATAAAACTTTCACCCCCAGTCTGTGACGAGATCCAGAGAACGGCAATGAAATTAACTTTGATTTATGTCCCCGAGCGAATCTTCATGGCTTACAAAACAAAAGACCAGAAAGCAACAGCAACAATGAATTTTTAGAACTGCACATGAAATTAGTGTGGATTCTACTTCCAATTAGGAAATAACGCCCCGTTTTCACGTCCATTAGGTCCAAATGCTTTATTTAGCTTTAATTTCTCTTTGTTCGTTGTCGTTTTATGTTTTAGTTATCAGGCAACCTAAAACATAAGAAATGTCAATCAAGGATTTTGGTCTATATTGAGGGGTAGTAGGTAATCCTTCACCAATCTAGTTATCACAATAACTATCCACATAATACACAGGGTTCTTCAGAAATTCTTTCTTCCGATACCTAATTTTGCACGAAAAGACCTTTCATTACAAATTAGAATTATTAGCAATTGAGATTCGTTATCATTATTTCTTACTAGCGGGAAGCTGAGTTAAGTTATTATTGAGATTAAATTTTAAACTCCTTTGGTTTGCTTGAGTTCTTTCCGAAAGAAGTTATCAAGAACGATTGTTTAAAATCATACATGTATGAACTGTGTTGCTAACTTCTATAATACTGACAATCTGTAGGGCAAAGACGTCAGAAAATTAACACCCTGTGTGCTTTCAACAAAGGAAGACCCTTCAGTTTTTGAAAAATCAAACAATATCAAAATACCGAACAATAAGAAATCAGAAAACTATCTCTGGAATAATTTTGTTTGAGTCAGCTGGGTTACTCAGGTTATTAATTCAGTTATTGATATTCCTTCCTCTTTTTTTTTTTTTTGGTCTTGAGATGTCCGTTAACAAACAATTTCAGCTTCTTCTCGGTAATTACCTGACCAGAACATGGCTACGAATCATAAAAAATGCTCCCTCCTGATAAAAATAATTCGATTTTTGACCAGAGTGCTTTCTTTAAGCTACCATGATTGATTTTTTAAAATCATTGTCTATTGTTTCCATCTATACTTTTTCCAAAAGAAAGTTCGCAATTTGGATGATTAATTTACGCATGACCAAAAATTGATGATTGCAATAGTGATCAGGATCAGTTTGCAAAAATGTTTGGAATAGAAACATACATTACTGCTTAAGAATATTTAAGAGTCCGCTGCACGGAATAGATAAGGTTGCAACTTATATGTAAACTTGTACCAGTATTTAAGAAGGAAGATGCCACAACCTTTTAGAATTCAAGGAAGATATGACTGAAAAATATCCAATTGCAAATGTATATTCAATTTTAAAAATTTAATGGACATCTGTAGTTACTAGTTTTATTTTCTGTCGAATAAGATTGTGACACGTAACCGTTATTGTCATGCTTTCTAACCAGACAAGAAGATTATTAAATATAAATGGACTTGTGATGTGTTTGAAAAATAGAAAATACAGGAAAGAATTGAAATAAAGTGCATACCCAAAAAATGCAGGCTCCTAATGTTGTATTTTAACCAGTGTATAATGGTGTGTCAAAAAGGCACTTTCATTGTTATGTCTGAAATTATGATGCCACGCTAATGAATTGTTCATTACATTGTTCATTACATTAGAACAAATGTGTTGACTCTTTCTGACTTTTTTTTGTGAAAAGAATGTTAATTAGATTCTGGTGCATTTTTTTCTCAGATTAAAGATCACTCACATTTAATAAGGAACATAGTTTATGGACACTTATAGCCAGTAGGATAGCAAAGATACACATTGACACATATAGTTTATAAATAGATACGCATTGACACACAGAGTTTATAAATAGATACACATTGACACACAGAGTTTATAAATAGATACACATTGACACACAGAGTTTATAAATAGATACACATTGACACACGGAATTTATAAATAAAGGATATTCAATGATGTATTTTTGATCAGTGAAATCAGTGAATTAGCAGTAAGCAAATTTATTAGATTAAATTTGTAAATTTGTATTGTCATATAACGTTTTATTTTCCATTTATTTATATCTTCCTCCATATATGTAGATATTTGTGCTAAGCTTAACAGGCAGTTTGTAATAGCCATGCGGCATCAGAATTAGAGCATTTTAACAAGAGCTTGGACTTTCGGTGGGATGTAACTATCTAGTTCATATATTGAAAAAAAAAAAAGTATGCGCAGAAACAAAATGGAATCACGGGAGTAGACTTTGAATCAAATTAAAGACACTTGTCATTCACGTATTTTGACCCAGCAATATAATTCATTATTGTCTATGCTGAACTGATCATACCCGGTATGTTTAAACAAAACGTGCGTCCTCTGGATCTTCATTTCAAACTGATACCGATTAAGCCTTGTGTAAATATTTTATTTTTTATCACAGATTTTAGGAAGAAAATTAAATTGTTTATTTCACAATTCATTCCATAAGAGAAAAAGACACAAAAAACTACAGTAATCTTATGGAAAATCAGTTTTTAAGAGTAAGAGTTATTTTGTTTTTCAGATTTAAAACAAGAAGATGAATACCACAACGCAAACAGCAATGTTATTCAATACTTCATCTTCAACGTGCGTTTCTACGTCATTTCCGGGGAATGACACTGACAACAACACATTTCCGACCAACTCAACGACGGACTGTAAAAGCAACGTCGGAGTTGCGGGTCGTTCCTATAAGGATTTCGACGAGTATAAAGTAGCTTTGTTTTTCAACACTTACTACCTGTACATTATATGTGGTATAGGTATCCCCGGAAACATAGCCGCTCTTATTACAGTCTGGAATATGAAACCATTATCTTCCTCTTCAATCTTTATGATAGCATTGGCAAGCATGGACACAATGACTCTAGTTATCAAAGAACTATATTATCAGCTGACCTATTACGACATTCAAATGTTTGATCTGGGATGCCAGTTTTTTGTCTTTATAGGTACGTTTTCAGCACACTACGCAAATTGGATTCTCGTTGCAATGACAGCGGATCGCTTCATCGCCATCAGGTTTCCCATGAAAGTACAAAAAATTTGCACCAAGACAAAAGTCATAATTGTGCTGTTGGTCATAGCGGTGGCATTGGTAGCACTCGACGTCCATCATTTTGCCACTATGTACGAGGGATACCACTTTCTTACAAAATATAAATGTTCGATAAAGAAAGAACACGAGTTCTTCATGACGAAAATCTGGTACTGGATGGATGGAGTGGCATTCTCTGTAGCCCCATTCTGTGCCTTAACCATCTTGAATTTCTTCATCATCATTGGCATACGGGACTCTGTGAAGAAACAGCGAGACTTGACGAATCTCCAGCAGAAGCAAACCAAGCAACAGATGCAGATCACGGTTATGTTGATCACCATCTCTGTAATGTTCACAGTTCTTACCATGCCCAACTGTGTTTTCTTCATCTACGAAGGATACTGGGATTATCAGCAGAGTAGCTATCAGATAGCTCTTTATTTCTTGGTCTATCAGACAGTGTTCATCTTCTCCGACCTAAACCATGCCGTCAATTTCTACTTATATTTTCTCAGTGGCAAAAAATTTCGCAAACACTTTATCAAGATGATGCGTTGTGCGTCTAATACCAAAACAACAACGAGGACAACACTAACTAGATCGTCCCGATACCAGATGTCTGTCACGTCAACGCCAAGTAACCATACACTGGTCGAACACGACTCGGCCTGCAATCACAGCATCAATAACACTATCACATAGTAAACCATTGAAACCATCCACTCGGGTATTGAAAAAATTTGACATTTCATGTAGACGATTTATCATGTGAAGGCTGCAAAGAAAACTGTCTTGCTATTGTTGATTGGGCGACAACATGTAATAATTGGTTTACCGTATAATTGAATTGTTGTGGGATAACTAAGTAATCAGATCAGGGAGAACTTCTCAACGGATTTTGTTTGACGTTTAGAGATTTAATCTTTTTCTTACCCTTTTGTAATTACTGCAATACGTTTGGAGAAGAAATGAGAACTCTGCACAATTTTTGCCGAACTGTTTGTCGACGACTTGAATTATGACCAATCAGTCTTTGGGGACGCAAGAAATGTATTACGTTCGTCTGCAAAAAGACAACATATTTTTGCACTTGAAGAATGCTTTTCCTTGTCCTAAGAGTGTTAATTTTTCTTTGGACATATTAAATAAGAGAATTTCTGTTTATTTTCCATAAAGATGACACCGGAACCAGATAAAACGTTGACATGTCTGTCTGGATCTGCTGCCGCACAATATCCCAGGGAACTCATCATTTGTAAAGTGGATCTTACATGTATTTCATCCCGTGTTTGACAGGATTTAAAGTGACTTTTAATGATAAAACGGTGTAGATCGATATAGAATAATTTAACATAGATGAATTTATTTCCAGCTATTTGATAATAATGCCTTTGATTGCTTACTTTCTTCATAATGACAGGTGTGTTGTTTGTTTGTCATATGTAGTATTTAGTTAGTTTGTTTGTTTGTTTGTTCCAGATATCGATTGTCGGGCTGATTAACCATATCCGGGGTAAAATTCAAGTGGTCAATATGTTCATATATCACAACCACTGTAAAAATAGTTATGTTATGATTCGACCAAGTCTCAAACGAACATCAAATATTTATAACTACCCCAATACAAAATCGCATCACTGACCATGAGTAAATCCTCCGCGACACATGCATTCATTCATTTATCATGCATATACCACGCGAATGTCTGGAAAAAAAAAACAAAACAAACTTGATATCTACAGTCATAAGAATGTTTTAAAAAATACATACTAGTTCAGTTATTACGTAAATGATGAAAACAATATCAATATCAATATACATGCAAGAGGGGGATGGTTGGGTGTAAGGCGTGTAAAAAGTCTTGAGTTCGAATGACTGCAAAATTAGAGAAACGGCCTTTTATCCAAATAAAATTCCCCTAGTTCACTGTCTAGTAATTGCAGCGTCTCTATGACACAAACCTTCCGTATGTACGGTATGAATTAAAAGGACTCGACAACATTGAAGCTACCTCACCCCCAACGCCCTGCTCCCACCACCGGATGTCTGAATTTGCATAAACTGGTCAGACTGTGATCCCTGTTTCAATAATTAGATCACACGAGGCGTGCATTTAAAATTCATCACAAAAAATCCAGAAAAAATAGTTATTACATGAAGCATTGGAGTTAAAATTACACAGATTCGTGATAAAGATTCATTAATGACACCCTACCCTGCAAAAATTGAAAGGGATGCATGAATTATAACTTTAAAATGCTCCTTCAATGAACCCGTGGCCATTTGTTTGCTGTCTTCTTCGCATCCTTTGTTTAGATTTTTATGACTAATCGTAATCGTGAATTTGTAAATATTAGAGATAGAATTAAGAAATTTCATCTGTGTTCTCTTTTCTCTTTATATAGTCCATTACGTTGTGTGTATTTGAAATTGTCATCAGCAATGATTTTTTTAAGATGAACGTGAAAATAAAAATCATTCCTTGTATTTTTAATTCGGCATAAAGTGAAATAAGAAAATCAAATTGAAAATATCTAAAAGTTATTTTTTAAATGATTAAAAATTTGGGCTTAATTTTTTTTTCTCAATCTGATATTAAGGCCTTTAAGGTAATTAAATTTTCAATATTGAAATTATGTGACATAGAGTCAACTATTTCATATTCTTTAATGAGTATTTGCAATTTCAAAATTGGTTTTTAAAGTAGATTTTGTATTAAGATTTCAAATTTACATGTAAACGTATATATGGAATGATATTTTGAATAAATGTATTTTATAATTCTTATATTCACGTGTTTTAATAAATTTCAATGATATGTAACTAAATAACATGTACATTCATGTATGACCGACCTTGACCCATGGAGGGGAGGACTTATATAGGCTGTTCCTGCTGTCCCATCCATTGATGTTTTTCATAAAATATTGTTTAAATGAATAATTATCCAGAATATGATATTATTGCTCGTTTCGAACAGGAAATATTTAATCGATTGAATCAAGTGATATATGTACGAAATAAGAGATCTTATTCTATACATGTGCATCTACAATAGATTATTCCATCAATTACTATCTATTATTCAGGCATAATCACCAAAATCTCGAATTGAATTTGCATGAAAATATTTCTATGTAACTTTGGCGTTTCTATATCAGTTTGGAAATCTTACATTGTAATTTAATTTTGTTAACTTCTGTTAGAATTATTTATTTCTGCTTTTAACCCAATTCCAATATGTCGAACGTATTCATTAGCAAGGCAATGGGGAAAAGGAAAGAATGAAGCCCCTTTAATTGTTTATAATGTTTAAAAGTGCAATCTATTTAACAAACGAATGTAGTGATTCTTGTTGAACGAAATATGACGTCTTTGGGTACTAGAATTAGTTTTACGTCGATATCCAATCTTTTCCTACATTGGATCAATGTTGTACTCTGTTAAAAAGCATTCACATGCTCGTTGTTTAGAAAAAATGGCATATATTTACATTTTCCAGTGTCTTTGTCTGTGATAACACTGCGGATTAAATTTGTATAATTTCATCAATGATGCAAATGACGCACTGTTGGGGCGCAAGTGGGATTTGCATAATAACACGAAATGAAAATAACGTAAAAATGTCAATAATTTCATATTAAATCTTACAATTGCTGAAAATTATATAAATAAATGTGTAAGTAGTAGGGAATCATTCTTTGTATACCATTTAGTAATGCACACAGCCAAGAAGTTTGAAAAATCAGATATATATACTCAAGCTACAATAACAACAAATGCAGAAAATTTTCCATATTGTTAAATTCCGTTAAAAAGTTATATATAGCGAAATATTTTAAAGATGGAATGACAGATAGGATTAAAACCTTTAGATCTTGGGGGTTCGGTCTCAGACCCCAAGACCATAAACTGAGAATAACTTCAAGTCAATCAATATGTTTTATTTCTATTTACTTTGGGAATAAAAATTATTTAATTTTTAGGCATACAAACCCATGTCGTAAAGTTATATGAAATTATATCAAAAGTTAGATGTCAATTTCAGATTTAGACTGTTAAAGTGTATCCTCAGTTTACGGCATTTCAGCCAAACAGACAGCAATAGCTCATACAAAACCAAATCGTAAAATATTGCCGATATCTGTATCATCATGCACCAGCATCGACCAATGTTCCGTAATATCGGTACAAAGCTTATATTCCAACATTCTTGTGACCTAAAAATATACAAAATAACAAAATATTAACCCCAGGCTCCCGATCATCATCCATCACAAATGTGATTAGGAGAAACTGATTTAGAAGTTTTCAAACTTTCCCTTCTTCAGATCTACGAATTTAATGCTCGTTAGTTTTAGTTTTGTTTTATGATGTTTGCTGAACATACGAAAGCCATTATTAATCTTTCATCAGTGTTCCCCATTGATAAGTTGTTACGCAAGGAAGTGTAATCAAATTAACCAACTTTATTCTTTATCAGAGAGAGAGAGAGAGAGAGAGAGAGAGAGAGAGAGAGAGCATTTCTTTTGTATGAACCACAAAAGAAGCAGTGTTATTTTTGCCCCGTTTTTTCGGCCGTTCTACACTTTCAGGGGTTTCTCCCTGTTTTAAATTCGCCCAGAAAATTGGAATATATGGTACACAATATTTCTAAATAACACAGTAATTCAAGAAATGTTTTTAAATTTGTAATGTTTAAAATTTGCCCAATTACAAGAAGGGCGAAAGGGGCGAAAATAAAACGGGGGTGATTATTTTCCTGTATGTATACAGTATATATTGTCATTTAATCCGATTTTGTTGATAAGTATCAGTTGCTTATCTTTTTTTTTAATTGACAGTATTAAAATGATTTTGATTTAGCAGGTCTAATTGCAAAAAAAAAATCTTCAATGCTCGCAACAATTATACCCGTATGAAGCAACAAAGAATTATATTATTGATTAATTGATTCCTTGTTTTGGACATCATTCTGCCTTCAGATTGTTTAATCGACGAAAGGTCGCAACATAAGGAAACCGCAGTACAATGTTTGGAGTAGAAAGATATCGGGAAACATTCAAATTTTCAATCTAAAATACTTGTAATTTGGTCTATCCCGTAGTTTATTGTCAAACTTGCAAATCTGATGGGTAATTGATATATAATTGTTAATTCCAGCCCCCTTATTTGCGGTAGGCAATATAGCATATAACTTTTACAGTGCAAAGATGTAAATTGTGTGATAAGTTAAGTAAAAGAGGCATGCATGGTAGGACTGTTAATAGTTAAAAACCGCATTCCCTCCGTAGTTAGGTCGTTTGGAATTGTTATGAATTGTCCACGCACCAAAGAGTCAAGGAACAACTTCAGTAATTAGTAATTACGACATAAAAAAAAATTACCATGGCGAATTCGACCATTTTTCAACAATTTTCAAATTACAAAATCACTGCGTGGTATGAGTCTATACAAGACTAGTACAGAGGACGCTGATGACACCCAAGAGACTCCAAGTTTCGACGAATTCCGGGCCCCAACAAATTATTGGAAATTCTACACATGAAAATAACTGATTTATGTGTATTTTGAGAAAACTGGTTGATTAAAGAATTGTTTTTTCCAACAGATGCTACAGAGTTAAATCTTATCTTGGGAGGCGTTTTTATGTTAAAAACGTAGATTTAATCCATGGTTACGTCATAACATAAATCTAAACAGTGTGTACATCAGCGAAAGAGCCACAATAACAGGAATAGAATCAAAATGGTGACATCTACAACGGAAAGTGCGCCGACCAGTCACTTTAAGGGAATCAATAGGTCTTACACAGGAATGCATTAAGAAACCTTGATTCCCCATGGACAATAAAGTCTTAAAATGCGATTTCCATCAACCGAGATAATTAAAAACCAAACTATAGTCTTGAACGGCTCATAGCATTTAAAAATGGATTATCAGAGAGCCGTGAGATTCAGGAAGGCGTTGTGACGTTGTTTGATGTTGTGACGTTTCAGTGGACTGATCAACGCTTTTCTGTGATCCGAGGCAATGACCTTTGTTCAAAAGACAAATGTTGCAATATCAAAAGAAATATTCATCTCGTATTTGTGAGAAAATCTCGTAATTACGATATATATTTATCTTATGGTTAACGATAAAAGATCTAGATATGACGTTAAGATTGGTACAGGGGTATACATACGTTTAAAGGACTTTCTCAAAATTCCTGATTATTCTAGATATAGGCAGTATAAAATTGTAAAATTTTCAACCAAAGGATCATTCAGTTATCATCAAATATCATATTTGTATTATGTAACGTATAAGCATACTGGCTTGAACACTTTGAGTACAAGTAGGCCAGTCTGATTGACTGTGCAGGCACCGTCCCTTGGTACTCTCTGTTTTCAGGCCACCTTGTTTCTGTATAGCTACATTGTTCATGCAGTATCTCACATAGCTAAATGTGTATATCTTACACATATATTTCGTTGTATTGATGAATCATTTTGCATATGGTTGTTTGTAATATGAACCTGGACATTCTAGGCTATTATTTCATTCATTATTTGTTATAATCATGATATATATATATATATATATATATATATATATATATATATATATA
>WFKH01011801.1:15781956-15801738 GCA_016163765.1 Magallana hongkongensis
TATCAGTAAAATACGAGAGAAACCGTTTTGTAAAAAAATATCAATTAAGTTTAATGAATGTATGTTGAAAATCACTAATATGTTGAATGAGGATGTCTGCAATTTTTTTTCATGTAAGTAACCAGTCCAAACCTGCTAATTTAAGGTCAATATATTCTACATGTCTGTCTTCGAACGATAAACCCTTGTTCAACGAAAATCTGAAATCATTTTATAGAGATTATATTATATTATAGCGTTACGTACATTCAATATTTGTTAGAATGGTCAAAACCACTTGAATTTAGTTAGTAAGAAATGTGCATACAAGAAATTAGAGGCAAAGCTGAAGAGGTCGTACAAACAAATTGAAGGTAACAGGTTAAATATTTTGAAGAAAAACAACCCTAGATAATTTTTTACCAAATTCACAAAAAGTCAAAATCAGTAGCAAATGTCCCGTTAGAAAAAATTTTATGATCATTTTAAAAAAAAATCACCCATGTAGATGAAAGTTCTAATACAAATTGTGAACAAGCAATTGTTGAGTGTATTTTTTATGAATTAGATAAAGAAATCGACGTAGATGAAATTTTTAAAAAAAGGGAATCTATTAGTAATTTGAAGCGGGGAAAATCTCATGGTGAGGATGGTATTTTGGATGAATATATTATTGAATTCCAGGAGCACTTGCTGCCTTTGTTATACAATCCTTTCAATTGTATACTAGATACAGGTTTTTTTTCCCGAAAAGTTGGTCATCTTCCATTATTGTATCTGTTTATAAAAAGGGTGATTGTACCAATCCAGACAATTACAGAGGTATTTAAATCTGGTTAGTAATATGGCTAAGTTATTTATTTCTATATTAAATAACAGACTGTTAGATTGGTCAAAATCAAACGATGTCATTACGGATGCCCAGTTTGGATTCAAACCTATATAATTGTGGCACACGAGATGCAATATTTGCTCTTCATTCTATCAGAACAAATACTTTGTGCAAACGTAAACGATTGTATTGTGCATTTATCAACTTCAAGAAAGCATTTGAGTAAATAGATAGATCTAAATTATGGTTAACGTTATCTAAAGAAACAGGTAGATGGAATAATATTGACAAAAATTTAAGAAAATATACAATATGAGATTGTAATGGCATTCGGGATGAATTTCATTATATTTTTGAATGTACACATTTTGCAAACGATAGAAAAATGTTTTGTCCAAGAGATTCTATGAAAACCCAAATATAATAAAATTTAACGAGCTGATGAATACTTATGTTTTAGAAAAACTAAAACATTGTCAAAATTTATTAAGAAAATTTTCAAAGTCTGCTCTTCCTAAAACAAACCTATACAACCTACTGTATTGTACTACAAAACTTTTTTTTAATCTTTATAACTACTACTGTACATGTGATCCTTGCCTGTTTTTGTGTTCATTTGTATATATACTTTTGTTGAACCTCATATACCAGTGAACTGGTCTTAATAATAATAAATAAAGAATTGAACGTGGGCATCCAGGGTAAATTGTTAAATGTTATTAAATCTTTATATAATGATGTTAAATATTGTATTGTCGTTAATGGGCACTTAAGTGATTATTTTTGTAACAATGTCGGTCTTATGCAAGGTGAAGTGTTATCTCCAATTTTTTTAATCTCTATGTAAATGATTTCGAAACGAACTTTGTAAAATCTGGATGTATACCGCAAGAAATATCATCGTTAAATTTGTTCCTGCTAATGTATGCAGATGACATGGAAATTTTCTTCCAATCTGTTGAAGGTCTACAGCTACTTACAGCTGTCACAATATTGCAAAACATGGAACTTGTGTATAAATGTTGAAAAATCAAAAATTGTGGTTTTTATAAATAAAGGCAAAATCAAATGTAACGAAAAATGGTTTATTGGCAATGATGTATTAGAAATCGTGGAACAATTTACTTACTTAGGTATTATTTTTCAATATAATACTAAATTTACAAAGGCTAAAAAGTAATTATCTGACCAGGGCAGAAAGGCAATGTTTGGTTTATGGAAAAATATTAATTAGAGGCATGCCACTCAATCATGAAACATTATTGTCGCTTTTTGATTGTTATGTTTGTGGTATTATTAATTATGCATCAGAAATTTGGGGTTGTCATAAAGGTAACAATGTTGAAAAGCTACATCTTGATTTTACAAAAATTTTGTAAGCAAACCCTGGGTGTGAAAAAGCCTAATTTAATGCTGCTGTATATGCAGAGTTAAGTAGATTACCTCTTATTGCAAAAAGGCTTTTTTCAATTTTAAAATTTCGGAAAGATGCGTTATTTAAGGAGTAAAGAATCATTCTTTGAGTATTATGAGGTGATCAAATACGGTCGGGAGTGATCAAATCTAATAAAGCCCGAAGGGCTTTATGATAGATTTGATCACGCCCGACCGTATTTGATCACCTCATAATATTCAAAGAATTATTCCTTATTACTTATATTTACATCATTTTCAGCAATTGTACGATTAAAAATAAAAACTGTCATTGATAAAATGTATTCGTAGTTTTATCACAGACAAAGACACTGGGAAATGTAAATATTTAGTAATAATTGTCTTATCCAAAAGTGTTATGAGGAAATCTACATTAATTGCGAATTACATGGACATATAAACTGGGCTTCTGAGGTAAAGAGAATTTTAAATGATATTGGGTCTAATGAAGTTTGGTATTTTGGCATAAACAACAAATTGATTCAGTTACTCTAAAAGTCATAAATCAACGAATCGCAGACCTGGCTAAACAAGATATTTTTGGTAAAATAAAAATTCGTAAAAATGTCATTTTAATAAAGATTTAGTTGATGGATTTTTTCTTCAATGTTACCAAAGAAAATCAGTTCCTGTAAAATTTCAACAGTGTATATCGAAATTTAGACTGTCTTCCCACCGTCTAGCCATCGAAACAGGAATATACAATAATACACACAGAGCCCAAAAGAACTGTCTTTCATGTAAAGCCTATGTTGAAGACGAATTCCATTTTATCTTAGTGTGTCCAGTATATATTGAATACCGAACAAAATATATTTTAAAAAAGTATTTCTATGAGAAACCATCGATGTACAAACTGTGTAGTTGTTTAATAATGAGAATTTTAAAGACATTTGTCAGCCTCGGCAAATATTTTTATTTTAGTATGAAATTAAGAATCAATATCTGTATGAAATTAAGAATCAATATCTGTAATTAACTTTTGTTGTTGTTCTTTTGATTTTTTTTTCTTCTTTTCATGTCATATTTCTTATTTAGGTATGTACTCTGATAAGCTGCAAAGCTTAAAGAAATCAAGAATGAATGAAAGTTTAAAGCCGAACTAAACATGCTAAAATGAACATAAACTAAAAATAAAATTGAAATCAATTTTACTTTAATTTGAAACAATTTAAATAATTTCCACTATATATATCTTAATTAAAATTAGACCTTGTAACATCTCGCTCTTCGTTTACATATTTGTCGCTCGTGAAGCGAAATAGATTAGTTTACGATTTGTTAACCATAATTTAAGTAAGTATTTAATGCACCAACTTCACAAAAAAGATTTTGACAAAAAACTACATTTGTAAACCATAGTTTACAGTCGATACTATAGCATGCTATAGTTTAGTCACGTTAACACGCTTGTACACTGTGCATGAATGACTATGTTTCATGATCATTATTATCATATGCGAAAAATGATAAATTGAATTGATATCGTTCTTTTATATTATGCTGGCAATGTGTTCAAAACCAATTTGAAAGTTGGAAGGGGGGGGGGGGGGGAAGGAAGACACATCGGGCGTGGAATGCTACATTATGAACCGGAAGCGTCGCCATTAGTTAAAAACAGATATTCATTTTTCGTGTTTCAGCAAGTCATAATATCAGTGTTTATTAATTAATGGTAAATTTAACTTCCAAATTTATATGTCTATATTTCCTTTTATATCATAAGCTCAAAATCTAACAATCGTTTTATTGAAGAAAGTGCACGATATTTAACGAAAATCTAATGTAAACATTGGCAGAACTGTCAAATTTGGATATAGTAAGGTCAATTTTGATTGCCAATGTTATAATCATTTATCCTAGGCTCAACATCTGTTTTTTTGGTTAATAGTTGTTTTAAATTAGAATCTATCAGTCAATTAGCTTGATAATTTGTTCTTTAACAGACTGGACCAGCTGTAGACGGCTGACACTTTGAGCATCAAGATGGAGGATGAGGATGATAAACCATTTGTGTGTTCAGCATTGTCTTGTGGGCAGGTATAAAACTATAATATGTTTTACCGTTTGACCGCTTGAAGGGTGAAGCCAATAACAAATTCGCATTTCACTATCAGTGATGTTTTCCAGTGTCTCGCGAGCGAGTAGAAAGAATAATCTTACTGTTACCAGACTTCTCAGGTCCGTAGGACATCTTTCATTTTAACGATTAAACATTCTATGTAGCATCTACATAGATTCATTGGAAACGGGCACAGTTGATCTGTGTTAGTGTTGTCACGATGATCGATTTTTAGTCGATGATCAGTTAGAAAGGTCGTCGATTTACGACAATCGACTTGAGATTTTATAATCGATTTTAATCGGTTTATTACATTAATACTATACTTATCATTTTCTTTATTATTCTGTATTTCTTGAAATAAAAAGTTGAAAACTGTTGCAAATATATGTGTATCTTCGGCTAGTGTTTTCGTCTGCCATTTTGAAATACTAAAATCTTGTTTGATACGGTAGAAGGATATTGTTTCGGATCAGAGCAATGCTAGAATTTCAATCAAAATATACAATGAAATTTAATAACGTCAAGATCTTCAATTTTCAATATAAATGAAAACAATTGTCAATCATTATGTTGCTGGAAACTCCCGTTTAATTTATTACGGTATTATGTATATGTACCGGACAGGATTTCATGTTTTAAAACGAAATGGCCAAATTTGAAAACGCACATGTGCCTCTACGATCATCCAGGCACAAAAACAAAGTCTGTGGTGTGGAAACACTTTGGATTCTTTAAGAAAATAAATGTAGTGGGGCATAAGTAAATATAAATAGCACTTGAATATTTTAAAATAAACAATAGCTTAAAATTTAGTACCCCATTTGAATGACTTTAATACAACATGTACAAATTATTACCGATTCGATTATTGGCCGATCATCAGTTGGTTAGAGTTAACCGATTCTGCCAATTAATCGATTATGATTTTCAACCGATTTGACAACACTAATCTGTGTATATTTTAAATCATTACGCTAATTAGTCAATAATATAAATAAGTATCATTATACATGTAGGTATGGCAAAATATATATTTTTTATCACTGTCTTTCCAGAAATTCACCAATGAAGACCACCTTGCTGTCCACACGAGGAAACATGAAATGTCTCTTGCTCTGAATATAGGATCAGGTCTTACCCCTGGGTCCGGAAAATCACCCCTATCTGGTCTCATGCCACCAGGGTTATTTTTAGGTAAGTATTATACACTTGATAATTGAAAAAAAAATAATGCAGTTGATGTTAAGTTAGGTAAATTTAATTGAATCACCTTAGAGAACTTGTAGAATTGAGAGTGATTTTAGAAATAGAATAAGGATACTTAGTGTCAGATAATTTTTTTTCAAAAGTTTTAAATCACTCAAATATGTTTGTATTAAGAATTTGGAGAACATATGCTTTAGATTTAAACAATCATTTAAGAAATAAACAGCAATTTAAAAAGTTCACCGGGATATGAAGTTGGTTGGTCACATGATCAAATCCTGTGAAGCCCAAAGGGCTTCTCAGTAGATTTGATCCCGTACCAACCAACTTCATATCCCGGTGAACTTTTTAACATTGCTGTTTATTACTTATATTTACGTTTGAAAAAGACAAATCGTTCAGAACTGTTAAAATTACCGAGATTTTATGTTTACAATAATCCAAGCGACACGCGATAAGCGCGTGCAATGATCATTGTGACGTCACGAAAAAGTTCATACAGAATTGAACGTTTTCGCTATTCTATAGGTTCATATAAGGAAACATATTTGCAAATGTAAATATTCTCTTTTGTATCTAGAAAATTACAGTTACTTGAATGCTGAAGTAGCTAAAACGAAGAAAGTTGTATATAATATACAATTAGATTGTATACATGATGATGTACATACTTTCCTGATTTCCTGATTTCTGATTCATGCTGTTATTGTAATGCGGAAATTTTAAAAGACAAATTTTGTGATTTTCATGTCATGAAACATTCAAGTTTGATTCTTTGGGGAAAAATTCGCAAAATGCGCATGCACAGTGCAGTACAGTACCTCTTTTTGAACTTTTTGCAAGATGATGAATTTTTGCAAAACTTAATAAGTCATCATAGTTCATACATTTTGGAAAATATTTCCTGAATGCACATATCACCCCATTTAGATTTAGTGCAATTCTTTCATCTTTGATTTACAATTCAGATCAGACCCCTACACCCACCAAATTTCTAAAGAATTGTGAGGAGATAGGCTTGTTCAATGAACTAAAAAACCCATTTGAGGAAGCATTCAAAAAGGCCATGGATACAGAATCTCAGGCAGAAGTAAGTTTAACTGCTAAAAAAGTGGTCTGTATAATTGTCATTGACCTTTAAAAGTTCATTCATAACATACATTTATTCAAATATTTTAGTTGTGAAATACTGTATATTTCCTGTTTGATACAGATGTAAATGAGAATCTACACATATATTCTTATATTTTGTTTAGTCAAGTATTTCCTGTTTGAAATAAATGTGAATATTTTGTAGACATCTAGCGCAGCTGCCCTTCCAGGACCGGACTCTAATGAGCTCAATACCCCAGTGCCCCCAATTCCTCGCACAGTGGAAGATTTGGCCTCAGACAAGGGAAAGTCAGGTGCAGCAACTAAACCCGATCTGTCCTCTCTGATGTTGAATCATCTTAAGAGAGGAAAGGCATCCCCTGTCCCCACCTCTACCACTGAAGAAGAGGTGGTCATTATTACCTCAGAGTCGACCAAGGAGAAGCTGGGTAAACTGGTTCCCAGAATCCTAAACATTCCCACTCAGATGGAGACGGAGAGCGCGGCTCCCTCCAGTCGTAGCTTCACTCTGGTCACAGCAGCTCAATCCACCACCGTATCCCCGTAAGTCAAACTCCTCAATGTTTTTGAAATTGTCACAAAGTTACAAAAAAGTGAGATTGCAATTGCTTAAAGTTGACTTGATATTAATCTAATGTTCTGTTACTTGATCAGACAGAATTAAAAAAAAAAAAGATAATTTTAATTATAAAAAAAACACTTTTGGAAAGTTAGATTGGAATCAAATACATGTACTGGTACTTGAACATTACTTGTAAGTAGGTGTTTAACTCTCTTTCTTCAGTCCACGTTCCTCCGAGGTGCAGGCTCCTACTATCACAGCCCAATCCCAATACACCATGCAGGTCTTCCTACAGCTTCCCAACGGCCAGACCGTCCCCGTACAGATCCCTGCAAACTCTGCCGGCAGCCTACAGGTCGTACAGCCAAGCGTGATGACCAGCCGAGTGGAACAGCCCATGGTTAATACGATTCAACAACAGACTGTCATTCTACCAGCTCAGACTACAACCCCTGTTCAGTCCCAAACCAACATTACCAAACAGGTCAGCCTCAGTGGGACTCTTGTCTTGTTTGATATTCAATTTTAACAAAATACTCACACTCTAGTCTTTAAAAAATGTAAAATGAATTGTTCTAATTGCAAAATGAATTGAAAGTAGTAGAATTACATAATACTTAAAATTTTGAAATTATATGATATGAGCAATCATGAAAAAAAGTAGTGTTCTTATACAGTTATTTCATAAAACTAGCAAACCATACAATATCTAATGTTCAGAATATTGTTTCAATGGCCTGTATTTTCATTACTAAACAGAGATTAAAAGCAGCAATTCAATCCCAGACGATTCCCTCTCCTGTCTCGAAACAAGCCCCACACACTCAGATATCACCCGGATATACCACCATCAAGATATCCCCAGCTGTCAGTCAGCCTCCAACCAGCCTCCAGATATCACCTGAGGCGACATCCCATGTCCCGGGGATCCCCAATCTGTCCAGCGTGGAGGAGATGTCTCCACAGTCTATGGACAGCATTAAGTCAGAGATGCCCTCCCCTGGGGCCGCTGATTCAACAGTCAACATGTAAGTCAGGTGTTGTTGGATTTTTAAGGTTGTTGTTTCTTGTTATATTGATAACTTTATTCAAATATATTTACATCCACCAAGTATGACTCCCTCTATTTCGTACGGAAATAGATTGTACATTCATAGCTCTGTAGAAACTGACAGGACAGAAATCTACATGCCCCTTTTATCGATTGGTTGAAACCTTCAGCGACCTAAGAAAAATCACGGACTGCACGAAATAATCATGCTGATGTCAGACTCAAATTCCTATAGAAGACGATTTGGCTGTTTCTTTTATCTAACGTACTGATGTACATTAACAATAATTTAGTTAATTTTTCTTACTGTTTACGATCAATTTAATTATTTGTTAAAAGAAAGATGTAAAAACAAACAATAAAATGCTTTTTTTGATGATTCATGCGGGATATGAAGGTGGCGACATCGCAGAAAAAATTTACATAACCTGCTAACGCGGGTTATGTATTTTTTCTGCAATGATCGCCACCTCCATATCCCGCATGAATCATCAAAGAAAGCATTTTATTGTTTAAATATTTACATTTTCCAGTGTCTTTGTGATAACACTATGAATCAATTTTGTAACGTATAGGCCAATACATTTCATATTAATATTTAATCTTACAATTGCTGAAATTTATATACTGTAAAAGTGGTTATTTACTAGTTTACACTAGTTACGTGGTAAGCTGAAAACCGCGTAACATACCCCCACGCGTATGGTAAAAAAATCAGAACTTTAACGTGGTAAATCACGCATCCGTGTATTTAATACCCACGCGTATTGTTTGACTATAGAAAACGCGTATTTAACCACCAGCGTAAATGAGCACTTTTATAGGAAGTATAAGTAATAAGTAATACTTAAGGAATTGAATATTATGAGGTGATCAAATATGGTCAAGTGTGATCAGATCTATCATAAAGCCCTTTGAGCTTTATTGGATTTGATCACCCCCAAATATTTTTTATCACCTCATAATACTCAAAGAATGATTCCTTATTCCTTAAGTATCGTGAATGCTGATGTTGTGGTCATGGTTCATGTTCTTTTTCTGTTATATCAATAAAGGTACAATAAAGTTATTACCTGTTCTAAAATCTCACTCTCTAAACCTATATAAAATTATACAGTTGTATTGGTAGCTTCATTGTTTAGAGAATCTGAAATGTCAGGTATATGAATTTTCAATTTATGTAAATTATTTGAAAATATAGTTCTTATGATATAAACCACTGTAAAAATCTTACAAGTTATTGACTGTGGAAACTGAGCATCAATATCTTTACATAGAGGATTGTTTGTGATATGTGTTCATCTTTGTAGTAAGAGATTTAGGAGCGATGATGAGGGGGATGATAGAAGGAAGAAGTTTTTGGAGAGGAACCGTGCAGCAGCCGCTAGATGTCGGCAGAAGAGGAAGAACTGGATTGTCAATCTTGAGAAGAAAGGCGAGGAACTTCAGTCTACAAACAGCAAACTACAGGTACAGTACACAGCATTTGACATTGTACAGTACATGTACTGGTATACACCCTGGACATAAACAGCTTGCTAAGAAAATGTATTTGAAAATTCAACCTTAATTTTTTCAGTGTTCACTTACAAGAAATCAATTTGCTTTCATTTTTGCACAATTACCGTATAGCGAGTATGAAAAATCCGCATAAATTGAAATCACAGAATATTCTTAAAATATTCACAGATGCAATGATTACCCTATCTGCTGGTTGTATTATCAAATGTAGTCAATATGTTATTCAGTAGTCTGTATTCGGTAATTACCCGTGATGAACTCGTAATATCATTTCAGTTAAATGTGATTTGGGAGGAAAAGTTCTTAAAATTCACACTAATGCACACTCAAAAAGTAACAAAATTATCAGACATGATTTATTTTTCAGGTTATACATATCAATCTGCATGGTTTAATAGCCTAATTAGAGAATTATTGTTAGATAAAGAATCACACAAGGTGTCGGTCAAGTATCTTCAATAATGATTGGTCAAATTAAATAACATTGAAGGTTTAAGTCAATCAAACATGTATAAATGCGTAATTTGATTATGGGTCACAAAGGTTAAAAAAAGATTTCTGTTAATCATTAATCATCCTGCACAATTTTGAGGCAAATGTTTGCCTAACCAGTAATTGTTACATAAACATTGACCATGCAACAAGTACTTCAGCTAGAGTCAACAGGTGACTAATTACGTAATGGGAAATTAACACCCTCATTACACATGGTATCAGGGGTACTACCCCCAGCAAAGTCCCGAAAAACACATAAAAGATAAAGTCAAAATTTGATACAATGTATAATAATATGTACTATGTTTAAATTTATTTTTTTTGGTCTAATAAAATTGCAGAAATTGGAAACACAGAACATAATATGAAACCTTTTAGGGTCTAAACTGCAAAAATTTTGAGCTGCAGAAAATACCAAAATTATTTGAAACCTGGATTTTATTTTCTGTTTTACAGAAAAAGAAATAAAATTGCTTTCTTGTTTTCAGAATTCATTTGCATGTATTTTATGGTGTCTAAAATGTCTGAAGAATGTGTCTATTGTCTCAGGGTGAAGTCAACCAACTGCGGTCAGAAGTAGCCCAGCTGAAGACCCTACTCCTGGCACACAAGGACTGTCCAGTCACAATGCAGCAGAGATCTCAAGGACAACTACCATTATCATGTGAGTGCAGGGTTTTTTATGTCAATAATGAAAAGGTTTTGAGGGTCTTTTGCTGAAGGCTTCTTTTCTAGACTGAAGATTGAAGTTTGTTCAGTTATTATTCACCTGACCATTGACTAATAGTTAGACCCCAGGAGGGGTGCAAAGTTCAACTTAAGAATATGTAGGACAATTTAAGAGTAAAGGGTTATACATGAAATCTGAAACATTTAAGTGCTTTTATGAAAAAAAATATAAATATTGGCCTCCATCTTGTTTCAGTGACATTGACAGACCAAGCAGTGAATGTGAGCCAGGCTAGCACTTCTGCTCCACAGGTCACTGACCTTACAGGGGCCACACCAACTGCCTCCAAAGAACTGATAGAGTCACTGACCAATGCAGGGCTCATCCCAGGGACAATAGTGAAAACAGTGGATGCAGGTTTAATCACCGCCCAGTTATTGGGTCAGCAAGTGGCGGCATCACAACCCCCCACCATCACTCTGAACCACCCCGCCCTCTCCAGTACTAACCAGAAAATCTACACCATCATTCCAAAAGTGATCAAAACAGAGGCGCCACAACTGAAGAAATAACCCTGGTGCTTCAGTAGGCTTTCTACTGCAAGAATCAACAGAACCAGTTAGTTAGTACTTACATAACAGATATTTATCTTGATAAGAATGAGTGAGAGTGGAAAGAAAGGGGAGTTTACTCCATGAATACACTAATGGTAACAGACTGTTTAAAAAATATTTGTCGTTACTGTTTTTAAAAGTTCATTAAGGCTTGAAAATCTTTATAATCTGTGTGATAAATTATGTAGTTCATAATTTAGAATTTATTCTTTTTATTTACTCTTTTTTTTACACTATCCTTGTTGTAATAGATTTAATCATGAAGACATCAATTATATAATCATCAATACAATTTAATCTGTAATTGGATATTAGCAGTTGTGTGCAATTTGTCATATGAAATATGTGAAGTCTTTATTTTCATAACACTCACTGGCAAATCCATCATAGCAGTTCATCTCTATGGATTAAAATGAAAGTAGAATTAAAATGTATCTGCCATATTAACATATCCCGGTCACTGTATTTGAATGACAATAAATACTAGTACATGTACCTCCAAGTATTCATTTTTAAATTGTTTTAATGCTGCTTAAATACATGTATTTATTGTTTTACATTGATTTTGAGAGAATTCATTGTATAAAAAATTTATTATTTGTTTATGTTTCTTGTACATGTATGCAAGTATGAAATTGAATTTAACTTTATTTATTCATTATTAATCTCAGTAGATTTTTATTACATGGACATTTTATGGATTTTCATAAATGTACAAGGTTTTAACATAAAAAAAAAGAAGAGAAATGTTCATGTATGTTTTAGATGTTTCACACTGTATGAAGTCCAGGTACCTTTGTAATGGTAAGAGATGCTTTCAGTTTAAATTTTTGTCAGTAATGAGGGCAGAAATGGGGACATGTCCAGGCACCTTGTTTTGCATCTTTGTCAGTCCCTGTCGTTCATGGTTTACTGCTGATGCTTTTGCCAATGGCTGGGCTGGCACATCTAGTTTTGACTTTCGGTATGTCTCAATGCCAGAGTACCTGTTTTTGTTATGTCAGTGTTGGTAAATCTAGTTTTGCCTACTTGTATGCCCCAAATGTCAGTGTGTGTCCATCTTGTTTTGCCATTATGTGAATGGTGATTCACCTGGTTTCTGGCTTCCTTTATCACCTTTTGCACCTGTAGAATTATAATACCAAACTGTCTGTTGAGTGGAGTGCTGTTCCATCAGTGTTTAATGTAGTTACTCTTGAGTAGAATTTTTATGTAGCTCATGGACATTGACTTTTAACTTTGCTATGTGTACTCTGTTATAATGAAGAGGGCAACATTTGTTTTAGAGTGTACAGTGTACATAAGGAAACATAGTATCTAGTCACATTAGCATTTCCACATAAAATTGTCATTGATGTACACTTTGTTGTATCTCCACAAGCGTTTGTAATTAGATTAAAAAAAAAAACCCAAAACCAAAAAGTAAACCATGCAATAATGCTTGTACATTTATATGTAAAATCATAAAATCATGACCTTTTCTTCATATCTGTTAAATTTTTTTTTCTGGAACAAAAAGGGAACTCTTTTAACATTCCGTTTTTAAAACAATCTTGGCGATGCTCTGTGGTTTTGTGCAATACTTTTCATATATGGTTTTTATACAATCATACTTGCTTTTCAGAATATTTGAACACCGAACAGTGCTGTAGAAAAAATTATATTGATCTCTTTTTCTTGTTTTTGTAGTCATTGCTTAAAAACACCTGTATCAAAGCATATATCCATACCTTTTTGTTATGTTATCATAAATATGAGTAATTTATGAAACTTTAAGTGAATATACATAGCTTTTCCTAGCACTGTTTTGGTTTACAGTACTAAATTTATTACTTCACTATTCAAATTTAGAAAATTTTTCTTTACAAACACAATGGTACATGTTTTCATCAAATCCTTACAAAATTGTTTGTGAAATATGAAAAAGTGTCAACATTAATTTGAATGACCCTTTGAACTATTTGTACTGATGGCTTGTAGCCTCCATTTTACAAATCTATGGCTCTACAACTTACATATTGTTTTGTTTTAATCAAAATTGTTATTGAATCTGTATGAATCGCATATGTACATTTGTTTGTTACAGAGTTTATTCATTGTATCGTAACAGCGTTTTGTTTCATGAGTTATATTTATGACAGCACTCTCTAATCTTGTTCCTATTATCATGCCTTACATTTGTTGTTTTTTTTTCCTTCAGGTTTTGATGGAAATATATCAATTAAGTTGAAAACAATTTGTTTTGTTTTTGTTTTCATTTGAGGATTGCTATCATATTTATCTTGTTGAAGGCATTGATAAAATGTTTATCTATTATAAATAGATTGAAACTGTCTGAAGCTTTTCCATAGTAACTCATACAAAGTGTAAAATCTGCTTACTTCCTTATAGAGAGTTGTGTATTACTAAGTGTTTGGCAAGTGTTCGATAGAATATCATATTTACCAGCAATTTTAAATGAGATTAAAATCTGTTTTGAATATTACAAGAAAGTCATTAAATATTATGAAAAATTTTAAATCCAACATTATATCAGTTTTAGAGTTGAGGAACATTTGGCAAATTCAGGGCTTTAGAATAAACTGGTTCCTCACATTTGTGTGTGGATGAAATTCCATTGTTGCTTTAAATGAAAATTTTATACAAACCAGGTGTGTTTGAATGCTGAAACACTGAACAGGGAACCTCTACAAAATAGGATCAAGGAGGGATTAAAAAAAAGCCCTGGGATGTAAGCTGTTCATTGTGATTTATTTTCAAACAAATAACTAACAAATTAGTTATGAAATTACGGTATAAAATCATTACCATAGTTAATGTCACATATAGAAATACAGAATTATCACAGATGCTTTGGTACATATATATACAATGGTATCACTGAGGAAATAAATACAATTACAAACAGCTATGTACTCAGAAACCTGGCAATATAAGCAACAAGTATACAGTCATCTAATCTTCTGTACCATTCTTGCATCCTTTACCATCTTTGATAAAGGAAAATTTGTAAAAATGGCAAGACATTAAAAAAAGACTGTCAGATAAAAGTTACAATTTTAACATTGAAATGATCCTTTATTTCGACTGATCTACAAAACAGGGAGAGAGCTGGTCACATGGTTTAAAGGTTATCTTATCCTTATCTTGCTTAATGATAACAGTGCTAATTTTTTGTTATCTTTCTTAAGATGTTTGTAGTATGAAGTGTTTTCAAAATCATAATGTCATTTTTGCCCACCTAATAAAATGAAAAATTCTGGAAAAATGAGATATTTTTGTAAAATATTAGAACATTAATATATAGAGGGTCAAACTCATTTGATCTTCAAACAAAAAAAGTAGTTCTATGTCTGATATATAAAATGATGCCATATGACAGAAACTATTTGACTACTGATATGTACTACACATTATCTAAGACAGTTACATTTCTTTCACTTTCTGACCATTATATTCTTCATGAAGTATTCCAAAAGAAAAGTTATGCATGGTTATGAGAACAATTTTAATTCTTTTATATGTAGAATATTATTTTGAGATATTTTCTAGTAGGTACATGCTTATAAAGCATGTGATGATAAAAAAATGACAGATTGCAAACAAGTGTGGAAAAAAAAAATACATGGACATCACAGATTAACATGCAATTTTTGCACTAATTTCTGAATACCTTTTGTCTTATATAAAGAAACATGATTATTGTATTACATAACATGCCTTGCAGAACTTCGAAAGTATCACTTACTGAAAGACTTATAAATCATATTGAATGTATAACATACACATGTAAAATTGCCAGTAAAAACAGGAAACAGTTCCAGAGGAGAAAATCTCTAATCAATCACTGTGTACCTAATTAAAATTCAACAAGGCCATTATAAATTATACAAATAAAAGGTAGAGATACAGAGACTTAATTATTTAGCACTATAATACCTAGTTGTGTTTGTCTTTTTCAGACTTTCAAAATGGTATCTTGGTGTTTTCTATGTCAAGAGCAAATCAACTTACATCAATCCTCACATTGTCTGCTGATCTAAGTCTAGACTTGTGTTGACAAAATTCGGAAGACCCAGCACTCTAGACATTGATAAAGACATAGCTTATAATTACAATAGACGAAAATCTACTGTCAAAGAAACTAAAGTCTTTTGACAACCAAACATACAAATGATTGTGGATTATGCATTTCCTTTGTGTGGCCTTATAGCTATCTCAGTTTGGATATTAAAAGAGTGTGGGAAAGTTTCTAGGCACGGTCAAAGGATTATTGCATTATCTCCCTTGCTGTGGCACAAATATTCACTATAAGACGGAGGCGAATTTCAGTTCTTTAGGGTGGGAGCATTTCTGAGTCGTTTGATGTATTCCTGTCCCCACTCCCTCAAAAGACCCTGAAATCATCAAATTTTTTTTATATGAATCTTTTCTGACATCGTAGCATTTTAAACCTCAAAATCATCCAAAGTAGAGAAATTAGATTTTCAGTGCAAAATGTACTTTACAACATTAAAAAATAGCTCACTCATGATAAGCAAAAAAAGGAAATGAATTTCAAGAAGGATGGATTGACTTGAAGTTGCAGTAAAGTTCAAAGTTGACATACTATCACTGTCCAAATTGCTAAGGTATAAAAATGTGTACTCTTACATCTTAAGTTAAGCTTGACACTGCCACAGGCATAAATGTATGTAAATAAAGTACATCTAGATCATCTGCATAATGTTCTATGTCAAGACCAAAATGTTAGGTTTACCTCTGCGTAGTTGAAAGATTTAGCAATTCTACTGTATAATGGTCTCATCTCTTCATCTGTATACAGGTACTTAGATATCTCACCAGGCATACTCTAAATAAAATTAAGGGTTTGAAATTTTTTAAGTTCAATGTAACATGATGCATACAAATATGATAAAAGGTTACTATATATTAATGTATACAAGTGATAATTAGACAATGATCAGTAACCATGCAAGCCATAGAGGTCTATATGGGTTTTTTTTAATCTAGTCCAATAATCACTAATATATTCTAAGAATCTGATGCAACGCAGACATCTATTTGACCTCCACAACAATCTATTTGTAACAATTTTCCGTAGTTGAAACTAGGATCTTGTAATGCAAATAAGGCAAAATAGATGACCTCAATTAAGCAATTAACTGTACACTATTATTGAGGGCCATATTTACCATCAAGGCTCGACCACGCGAGACAGCCACTCGTCTCACTAAGTACAGCATCGTTGTGGCGATGACCTTAAGGTTACGCTCAGCAACATCTGACAGCTGCTGATTGGACAAGCCATAGTCCACCGGCTTCATCAAGAGAGTTGTGATAAGACTTCTTGACAGGAAGATGCCAATAATCAGCATGAAAGCTTCCGGGTCTCCAATGTTAGTGGTTCTACCATTCTCGGAGAACTGTAGTCTGTCCTATATAATAACCATCAATCATGATTATTAATAGTGTTGTTTATACAGAAAACAGAATCATTAGAGAGTGAAGAGACAAACATAATTACATATAACTTTTAAAGAGAAAACAACACATCATGTCTATTTTTCATTGTTTACCTTTGTTACCTTGACAAAGGTATATTTCTTCATCCTGCATCTCAAAGACTTACCAGTTCTACTTGCCAGAAGTAACCATCAGGAAATCTCTTTCCATTCCTGATGAGTTCAAACACAGCAGACTTTCTGTGAGTTCCTAAGACACCAGTGCTTGGCTGCAAATAGAGAATTTATTATATATAATAAGATATTGTATGAACCACAATTGGGCGTGATTGAAATGAGACAATTTGACCTTGACCTCAATGAATAAATGTGACGTATTATAAGATACATAACTTTAAATTTACCTGGGAGTTCACTACAGGAACCCTGTCTATTTTGCTAAATTTCAAATAACACTTTATCCTGCAGTTTAATGGCATTCAAGAGACAAAATCAATGTACATGCTCAATGGGTAGGGGAAAAGGGGGAGAGGAGACTGTCAAAACTCAACAGTTTGGTCTCTAAACAAGTTGTCTTACAGTGATTTCTTCAAGTGAATGAAGACCTTATAATGGTAAGTGATGTATAATACCACATCACGGTGATAATGGTGTGTGATACCACATCACATAGATAGTGGTGAGTAGTATCATACCACTATCACAAACCCCACACCATTATCTCTGTGATGTGGTATCACACATCACTCACCATTATCTCTGTGATGTGGCAACTCCCTACTAAAAACATGGATAAAAGTCCTTTCCATAAAAAGCTCACTTTAATGTGGTATAATTCACCACTCACCATTATCTCTGAGGTGTGGTTTCACACCACTATCTTTACAATGTGGTATTTTACCACTCGCAATTACCTCTGGTATGTGGTATTATACCACTCACCAAGATCTGTTATGTGGTATTACACACCATTTACTGTGCTGTGGTATTATACACCACTTACAATTATCAGTGATGTGGTATCACACACCTCCTACCATTATCTCTGTGATGTGGTATCACACACCCCTTACCATTATCTTGATTCACCACTCAACATTAGCTCTATGATGTGGTTTCACACACCATTATCTCTTTGGTGTGGTTTTATAAACCACTTACCATTATCTCTGTGATGTGGTTTTATGAACCACCTACCATTATCTCTGTGATGTACTATTAGACATTATCTACCATTATCTCTGTGCTGTACTATTAGACACCACCTACCATTATCTCTGTGCTGTACTATTAGACACCACCTACCATTATCTCTGTGCTGTACTATTAGACACCACCTACCATTATTTCTGTGATGTGGTATCATTCACACCACCTACCATTATTTCTGTGATGTACTATCAGACACCACCTACCATTATTTCTGTGATGTACTATTAGACACCACCTGCCATTATTTCTGTGATGTGTTATCATTCACCACCTACTATTATTTCTGTGATGTACTATTAGATGCCACCTGCCATTATTTCTGTGATGTGGTATCATTCACCACCTACCATTATTTCTGTGATGTGGTACACCAGGTTTTCCACTATGTACTGTAGTTCCTGTATCATGGTCTGTCCTTCCTTGTCTCCCACTCTCCCACGGACCAAGTTAGACAGGTCATAGGCCTTGGGGTTTATTGCATCAGCTAGAACAGGGTAGATGTTTCCACTAGGCTGCAAAAAACCCAAAGGAAATTTATAATTATGATTGTAAAAATGGTTCATTCTGCATTTTAATCTGTCTGATTAAATGAATTGTGTAAATTTTATTGTATTCATCATTGCAATTATGTGACTCTAAATTCATTTCATTTCTTTTACAAGCATTACGCAATTTCAAGCAGATAAAACACGCATGCTTTATTTAAAATACAATGTACTGGGCAACTTTTTTTTTTTATAAAGTTTGTCTAGTTTATTTAACTTACATTGAGGTATATTCTGTGAAGAGCTGCAACTATTTCTTTCAAAATAATTCCAAATAAAAATACACTACTTGGTCGACTTCCCGCGTTCTACAAGATTAACATGATTGAGTTATTTAGGGTGTAAAATATAAAACAATAAAACTTTATAAATTACCGGTACAACTGAAACTTTGAAATCCAAATACTCAATGTTTATCAAATTAGCACATAAGTATAAACCTGTATTGCTAAATTTCAAACATCAGCTCAACTGTAATAAAATTAAAAATTGACTAAGCATGAGCATCAAAATTAATCGATATTTCTTTCAATAGCAAATATTTATTGAATTGACAGGTTTTTTATATTTGAAATAACATATTGATAGTAAAATAACAACAAATATAAGTTGGTGTTCTGTGCAATGTCAATCAAGTTAATTAAAAATCTAAATGTTAGTTCTACATAATTCATGGAATGGTTATGGAGAGTTACAGTGAAAGAAAAATTAGTCATATTAATGTTGTGTGTTACAATAAGTGTGAGGATTATATTCATCAGTTTAGAGTGGACAGTTGCCCCAAACAACCAATCGAAAGCTTCCATTTTGAAGCATTGTCATAATTAACCAAATCACCAGGCACATAGCAGTTACCATATGGTAAAATAGTTTATATTGAGTGCCGTCAATGTTGGCACAGAAATGACTGGTTGACGTTTGGAGAAATACTACCTTTCCTTAAATATAGTTAAAATTTTGACAGCATTTATTGTGCAACCAACCCTTATATTGACCAGTAAATGCAACATAACAAACC
>WFKH01011801.1:15801748-15816357 GCA_016163765.1 Magallana hongkongensis
CCCCCCCTCTAGATCCGCGCATGAAATCAAATGCATGATACTGTCTTAATCTATTAATGATATTTGGTTTGGGTTGAAAACCCAAAGAGTGCTTAGCAAGCCTCATCCTCCATCATGTTTTCTTACCCTTTCCGGATATTGCTTATATTTCCAATCAATAACCATGAATTCAATATAAGCTTATAAGGCATCAAGTAAATCTGGATTTTGATCAATTCAGCCAAACTAAATGAACATTATTACAATGTCATAAATTCTGACCAAATGATTCTAAATATATATACATCTACAAAAGTTGATGCAGTATTAATATCTTTGGACATCCATTAACATATCTTTTTTTTAAAAAAAATTTGAGAAATTTTGACTGAATAAAAACAAAGTGGTCTGAATGGCTTTAGACAAATAGAAAAGTACCCTATATTCATATGTATTATTCATTGATGAATAAAATGAATGATGGACAAAAATTAAAAAAAAAAATTTAAAAATGAGTATGAGACTGCTTAGTTTTCCATAACATGTAGTACTGTGACATGGTCTGCATGTGATTTCATTTAACAACTGTTTTATTTGACTAGTCAGGGAGATAAAGGAAGTTTCTAAGTGGATTGAGCGTTTGGATCAATTAGTAATTAAAAAATGTTAATTAAATAATGAATTACTAGTACTGCACAGCAAACAAACCTTTGGTTTCTCAACATCTGAAATACTGACTAGCAAAGACTAAATAATACATGTAATATTGTTCTGCTTAAATGCCAAACTTCATGAATTATTGAATCAAGAGTTCAGACAGGAAAAGGGAGATGGATAATTTTAAGTCATCTAACTAAATTGGTATTGAAATGAAGCAGACTTGGTATAAATTATTTTCTTCTTCAAATAGGATATAGAGGGAGAAATAAGGTAATAAACATTGTCAAGCAAAGGAAAGTTTTCTGTAAAGACTATTTACCATGGCAGGCATATTTAAAAGGATGAGAATTACATACATGAAGTATAACTGCTGACAACTTTAAATAATACAGTCCTGAATGGAGAATATCCTCCTTTACCTCTGATTCTTTATAATTTCAATTTCAATATACTCTTTGAATAAACCGAAATATGTATTCAATGTAATCCTGCCCAAAGTTTTCTTATTGCTTCGTCGTAATTGGAATAAATAACATTCTAAAGAATGCTGATAAAATTTTGAAATCTTGTCTGAAAGTGAAACATAATATCAGTCAATTTGAAGGTTAAGTGGGACATCACATTATACATAAATCAA
Source organism: Magallana hongkongensis (assembly GCA_016163765.1). Lineage (NCBI taxonomy): Eukaryota > Metazoa > Mollusca > Bivalvia > Ostreida > Ostreidae > Magallana > Magallana hongkongensis. Next base: position 15,803,025 of record WFKH01011801.1, read on the forward strand.
AGTTGTTTTCTTTCTATATCATGACATATGGGTCATAAATTTATGATACATTATGATATATGTAAGCTACATGACATTATATCATGAAATTCATTGTCGTGCAAATGCCAAATACACCATTGAATTACATGTGTATGAATAATGAACAAATACTGGCATTGTGAAAAATTTTCAATTTAGTATATAATTCAATGTCAAAATATCCAATTAAATAGTCAATTATTTAAAAGTCTGTGTTCATTTTGAAGGCAGTAAAAACCCCTCATTCAACCCCCCTCTTCTCCCCTATTCTGGGAGCTGTAAGTATACCACTAAGTTGTTAGTTGGTTAGTCTGTTAGTAGATGGTACCTTTTCTCTAAGTGCTTTTAGTGAAGAAATAAACCAAGCAGCGTAAGCAACATGGCGAAACTTTCTCAGGCCTCCTGAAACATCGAGAAAACACAAACTTTACCAGAAAGTATTCAAATTGTGTTGAATATATATAAATTATACATTTTATTGCTCTCAATACAGATAAATGAATATAAAGTTGTACTTACTAGGGCCTGGGAAAGGTATATTTTTTTTCTTTACCGATCGTCTGGCTCCTGAAGGCAAAATAGTACATATACTTGATTTTTTTTTCTTGAAAAATACTAGCTTTATACATGAGAGAGAGAGAGAGAGATAGAGAGAGATTAAAAATCATATATTAAATACTTATTTCCGACAATAATCTTTATTTCTTTAATCAAGTAAACCTAAGCATCTTCATCTGTTATCATCATCACCAGGTCTAAAGGGGTATATCGTTCCATAAATATATACTGAACAAGATTATTTTAATAGTTATTTTATACCGGTAATCAGTTTGCATTCCGATCGACCAAGCCTACAAATGGACGCAACTTGGATATCTCAGTTATTCAAAGATGATAGCTATATATTAAACCCAAACTGAAGCTTCCCAAATGCCAATAATTGATGTTCTTCTAAGACATGTACTTGTTCAATCAATGCATGACATTTATAAAGTTCATACTTTCAACTAAAAGCTGTATCATATGTCTCTTTGTAAAAAAAAAAGGTAATACCAGGAATAAAAAAGTTACCTATAGCTTTAAATCATTTTATTGAAACATAATTTGTTAAAGAAAATTTTTACTAAATGGCCCGATCTTACCAATCTGATTTGCAAATTGCATTCATCAATAAATTCAAAGAATTTCTTTAACATTACCTGTTAAACTTTCTCTTTTTAACATTTAATGAAAGACCTGTATTCATTAAAGATCTAACATCTATTAGGCTTGGCTTACAAGTTGATCAAAATTCAATCCCCGTTTAATAGAGCAATTATTGGCTGTTAAATCAATGCACCATATCACCACTTCCAAATAGGAACTGAGATTCAATCTGCTCAATTGCTCTTTATTTTGTTTGCAAAAATAAACATATGAAATGCAAATTGCCAAGCAACAAGAAATCCTTTAAAAGCATATCCTATATTACAATATTCTGTCAACACAGAATTTTGTTTTCAACCATGTGATGTGTATGTGCACATCAGAAAATGAAATATGCATGTGCAGTATCAATTAAATGTTTTATTAACAGTAAGACCTTAATAATAAATGCTATCTGGGACCATATAGAATTCAAGATATCTTGATAAGCATTCAAGATACAGAGAATAAAATATATAAAGCAAGTGATTTTTGACTCCCACTCTCTTCAATTTACATGTTTTACCGGTAATCATGATATAAATTTTTAAAAATCCAACGTATTGATATTAGAGAAATCACTTATCATTCTTTTAGTTTTTAATAATTAATTATTTATAATAAAATAAACAAGGATACGTTGGTTACTTTAATCTACATGTATTACTGTGAAATCCTTAGAATTAATGTGGAGGCTCAATTTTTGTGAATTTCGTGGGTACCGCTTACCCACAAACCAACATACAAAATGAACTATTTATTCATTATACATCAAAGTGAACCCATGATATTACGTCATGTACAACCAAACCATCCATTAAAAATATTGACAATCCATAAAAATTGGCCCCACTTTAATGATATTCACAGTAATTCCATCCCTTATCAATGGCATATACACACCTGGCTGTGGGGAAACCAATGTAGGCTGACGTTCAGGGACAGCTATGGCCCGAGGCTCAATAACCCGAGGTCCAGGTCCTTCAACTGAAATAAAATTTCATTATCCTATTGCTATCATATAATAATTTATCATTAAGTACATAACAGTTTTCGGATGAAGCAAAGGAAATAAGGAAATTTGACATGTAGATGTCATCTACATCAATTTGATGAAAAATATCCTTATAAAATTTTTTTTTTTTTAAATTCTAAACAGTCTTGAAGGCGTCAAAGGATAAGCAATTTTCCTTTACCATGATATCTCTTTGCAGTTTTGTAAAAATGTCAATTTATCATCTACATGGCTCTTCAACGATAATACTAGTTATCTAATATGGAAGCCTCCTTGACTTTTTGTCTTATTAGGTAATATCAATTTCAAACTCTATCTGATCAAGCCTTAGCTTAAAAGAAATCAATTTTTTAAAAGAATTAAAATTTCTTTATACCAACTCATATAAAACAAATATGCAGAGGCCAGTCAGTTCATCAATTTTTACTGTAACATACATCTACCATAGACATTATTTTTTAAATATGGAAGATTTTAGTCCGTTAGATATTGATTATCCATTTAAGGATACAAAAAAACTTTTGGGCCAGAAAAGTAAGTAAGAAATTTCCCTCCCAAACTGCTCTACCAACACACGACTTGTCTCAGCTTGTGCTTTATATTCCGAGTTGACTAACATTCATTCATTGAATATAAATATTCTGGGAGTTTAAACTCAAAGATACCAGAAGACAAAATAAACAGGCATTATAAAAAGGACATTTACACATCAACAAAATGTAGAACACAGATAAAAGCATTCATAAACACAAATAAATATGTAAATGTTCACATACAAAAACACTTTCAACAAAACACCTTGGTTTTACAAAAAGAGAAATTCGGGATACCAGCATTTTCTTATTTGCTAAGTCTATATCAACATTTTATGTTCTGGTGACAATATATATTTATGTGGTATCCAACCAGTATACTTTTAGTAAACAGATATATGGATGTGGGCATATTTTCTGAATGTCTTCAGAGAAATTCCTTTTAATTGCTTTAATTTCAGGATCTAATCACACTGGATCAATTCCATTGGTAGCTTTAAAATGTAGCAAATAAATTACAAGGTTTTAAACAATATCAAAGATTGGGGGAGGAGGGAGGGGGAGGGGCAAAGTTTTGCGTAAAGTAATAAGTAAGTAAAAATAAGTAATCCATATTATTTTAGTCCCAAATTTATGATTTACGTAGTGGCAAAGTGAAACAAGTCAAAAGGTAAAAACCAGTTTACTTCAAGCTATAATACAAATTTTGAGTCATCTTTGGGGTGGGGTATGATGGGGAACTTTATAGTAAATTAATATTTGTAATTTACTTCATAATTGTACTTTATTTTAATCTGAATCTTTTCAGTTTTCATTCATAAATGATAAACATAAAAAGTACTTTTTCACAGTCAATAGTATTTAAAAATTCAAAAAAATTTTAAGATTGAAAAATCTATAAACCTTTTTAGGTATATTCTTATCAATTTAAGTCTATATCAATTCTGAGAGCTAGCAGTAATGGTAGTTGCTGAAGGCTACATGTGAATGTTGGAGAGTTAGTGCTACATCTGTTAATGGAAGCTCTACCCCCCTCACCTCCCAAGCTTCTTAATTTTTAGAAGCCACTGAGAATGTTTAACTTTGTAACTTTAACCACAGTAAACAAAACTCTAAGGGTGCAACACACAAGAGGACAGAGGGAGAGGAAGAACCACCACAGAAAGGATAAAAAATCAAGGTCATTGGAGGATAAATCCCCAACATCACATCAAAGACAAAAAAACAAAAGTAGTTTTGATGACAATAATAATTTTATTCATGAATATATAACTATACATTCTATTCATAACAACAAGAGAAAAAGGTGCTCCCAATTCCTTAATATCACAGACAGTAGTCTAAACATCGTTATTGTATTTCATAATCCTCTTACTCAAACATTACAGTTTTGTCCTACCCAAAGGTAAATATACTTCACATTCTTAGGTTTAATGAACTATAAAAGTTGATACAAAATAAATAATATATCTTTTAAATGATGCCATACTCTATACTATTGGTGTTTTGACAAATCTAAAATGTTACTGGCAAGCTAAGATTGAAAAATTAAAATCTAATGAAGGACAAAGTGATTAATATTTAAGATTTGTAATGTGTTCCCTCAGTTTTATAGATTACAATGTCCCAATTAAATTTATTTGTCTATTTTTAGAATTCAAATATCAGAGTTGCCACCCACATATCACAGAAATCACATGACTGGATAATGTTTCACCCTTTAAAGTTCAAGTCTCACCAGGTCAAAGTTCAAAGTTCACCATTCTCAGTGGTACACATAATAATTGGACCCATCATCATTGTAATAATAGTAGCCAGGAAGAGTGGTAGTGGCTGAAAAAACAAGAAAAACACAGATCAGAGGTGGTAAAGTTTATTAACATGTGCATAGATACAGTCGTAAAGTAAAGCAAAATGATGAGTGTCAAGGACATTGTGTGGGGTAACTTCTCAAGGTCGTTTATTCTTGAGATCTTTAGAAGTGACTGAATCACTTGCTTTCCCAACCAGTAGGTTAAGATTCCTCTGTGTGGCAAGGAATAAATGTTGACACCAGTAAATTAATACCCCCCACCTGAACAATTGGAACATCAAAAGGTCCATTTTGATTGCATGATAAAAAAAATGATATCTTGATTTTGACAGCTGAAAGTTTTCCTTTGAACTTGTTAACATGAGCCCCCTCAAATGGAATTATGTCATATTTTAAATATGTGTTCAGATCTTACTGAACACTTCAAATACAAATACATATTTCTGACAATGTGAATTTTTTTCTTCCAAATTACAGTATAATTCTCTTTTTTTAATAGAGATCCATCAACATTTTGAATCATTCTCTAAAGACCTATTTAATTTATTCTCAAAAGAGCTAATTCAAATAGCAAATTATGTACTATACTTGATTTTAAACTGAAATTGTTTTTCAATCCCATTGAGCAAAAAAAAATGGGTGACTTTAACACTGTATACAATTTATGATAATGCAATTTCTTTATGGCCATCCTTAAAAAAATGTTTGTTTGGAATTGCCGCCTGGAGGGAGGGAGGAAAATTTGTTTTTTTTTCAAACCCGAAGTTTAACTAATTAAAAATTGGTAAAAAATAAAAATCTCCATTTAAAAAAAAAAAGTTCTTCATTTTTTGCTAATAAAATTTTATCAGTGGGGGATATTTCAATAAGGCGGGAGGCAATTCCAAAGAAACAATAATTTTATTTTGGCCTAATTGGTCTACCTAATACACCACACAATGTCCTTTTTGTTCTAGTGTCTGTATATATGTCAAAGTTTAAAATACTGTAAACATATTACTTTTGGTTGTGTACTCTATTTAGCGATTTTAACAAAGAGCAGTTTCCACAAAATAGAGTGCATAGCTTAATGTTATGTATATATTATATATATATAAATAGGTACATCCAAAGATGCGCAAAATGAAATCTAGACCAACTTCTTGAAAAATCAATTTCCGCCAAATATCATATATCCTAAATATAATATGTTTTAGATTAGAGTAATCTTTACAAATTTTTCCCAATTAGAGAGGGTCTACACAGGTCTAATTCAAATGTTTCTTTTTATTAGAAATAAATCAAATGATTACTAAAAATGCTCTTTTTTGCTTTCAAATTATTTTTTAGCTTTTTTAAAATGTCTTTTATCATCATTATTTACGTTTTAATGTCAAATCAAAGACTTCCATCACTAAGTTGGTTCTGTTTTGATTTGTTTCCCCATAACCCATTTCCTTTTCTTTAGAATTTCTTTAAATTCTCTTGGAAGGCACCAGAGATTATCAAATTTTGTTTTAAAAAAACATATCTTCCCTCAGCATACAATTTGAATTGTAGAATCCATGGCTTTTATACCAAACTCAAGTCATGGTAGCAGAAGTGACTACAGGCTTTTATCATAGCCCATAATCTTAAGCAGTTTTGTTCCTCTTATACAATTTCATCAGACTTTATTTGATATCTCAATATCTCAATATTTTGGCAGACAGTAAATTTTCTACTCATCTCATATACATGTATTTGCATTTTAACATGATTAAAAACAGAATTTTTGTAGCAAGTGGGGCCAGATGGTCATTTACAAACTCTTTTGCAGTATACATCATCTTGATAAGGCCTGATGGTCAATTTACATTTTACACCCCTGTTACAGTATGTATATATCATCTTAACTGATAGTAGTAAGACTGGTACAGACTACTATACTAGTTCTACTATTAAACTACATCCTGTTACTGATCAACTACCGTTAGTAAATGCAGTACTTACTGACTCTAGGTTAGTGCATCGTATTCTGAGTTGGTGTGAAGCGGCCGCCCAGTGCAATGTTAGTGGTTAGCAAGGCAAAGAAAGACAATGTTAATATAAAACACACACAAATCTACACCCTGATATAGTACTTTACTCAGGATTCAATCCTCCTAGCACCTACAGTGTTTAGGATTCTTACTTTATCTCTAATTATGCAAAACTTTGGCTAAAATTTACTTTTTGTCTATTTCTTTGCATTGCACGCACAAGTTATCAACAGATTTGCATGCATCTGAAGTGACCTACTGTGAGCATTTCCAAACATATAAGGAATAGCAGGTCTACTTCCATTTCATTTTAGTGAACCGAAGGGCAAAGCAAGTTGGCAGCTCTGCCCAGATTGGTTTAGATTCACCAAGATTTGATGCATTTCAGAGTTGCTACAAATCAAACATAGTTTTCCGTGTTTAGCCATGCAGGCTAGCTTTCATGCACAACAGTCCACCAGCTTATCATAACTAATTCATCATACACATAGGGAGGGGTGGAGATTGGGGTGGGGGAGGGGCTTAGATCATAAAACATAAGAGAAGTTAAGTAATACTCTACCAAGGTGTTTTGTTGAAATCATTGGTAGTAAATAGGCTGATAGCCTTGTAACTCACCCCTCACTGGTGAGACTATTCTCCTGCAAAGAAAAAAACAGCATCAACTCAAACACATGGATAATTCAAATAATTCTGACAAATACCGGTACATAAACATGCATCTTATGGATTGTAATATGCATATCATTTACAAATTAAAAGAAGTTTCTGTTTCAATTTTAAAACTCTGTAGGTTGAATTTTGCTTAAATCATGTTCTTGACATTCTCAGATATTTATACCGGGAGATACCTCACATTACCATTTGAATCGATGCGAGTTCCACTTTTAATTACTCCTGTAAAGTTTTGCCAGAAAACAGTGTCACCAATTAGAGCAAAGATTTCTCAGAAAAGATAGATCAGCATGCTATAGCAGCAGAGGGGGAAGGCTAGATAGTGTTTGTGGGGAAATGAAAGTTTTATAGGTATAGTACTATATATTCTTGTTATAAGTTTGCTCCTTTGGAAGTGATTTGTTTATTCTGTTAACAGTTAACATTTGGATTGTTAAACTATTACAAAGCAGCATGCAGGTGTGTGTTTCAAGTCACAAATTGGTTTTTTTTAAGCATCTGGATTTCCCAAACCTTTCTTTTTAAAAATTTCAAAAAATATCTTGAAGAAACTATTACAGTATAACACAGTTACAGCGAAAACACTTATAAAAAATTTATACTTACAGTGAAGTCTGTTTCACTTCCTTTACTCTTAAAACTTATTTAAAACTAAATATTTATTTTGAAAACAATTAAAAATAGATCAAAATAGGTTGTCCCTTGCACTTGCTATAAATATGTTTCACTGTACATTTCTTGGTTATGGACTGATTTTCAACTATTGTTTGTGTATAATAAGTGACATTAGATGGAAGAGAAGGAATGGAGTTACCACCTTTCACCTGTAGGGTAATTGGATATATTCCATATAGTGCAAGGAATTTTAGAAATAAACAGCTGTCAGAAAATTCAGAAAACAGACAGAAACCAAATAGTTTACAGGTACTTCTGTCCACAAGATAATTACATACCCTGGCTGTGGGAGAGATTGACCATTTCTGATTGGACAAAAATATCTCATTTGACTCAATCATTTTAAATCGATATGTTGAAAATTGAATAAAATTTCAAATCAATGAAATTCATATAACTATAATACAAAGATCTCATATCAAGAAGTATTTTCCATAAACATTGAAGAGAGACAAAAAAATAGAGTAAAATGTCCTATAATTGGATTGACAGTGACATTTATTTTTTAAATAAAGTTTCCAAAATGTTCATGTCATTGTAAATGTTTTATTATACTGGTGTGATGTATCATTAGAACTTACGGTTCAAGGGGAGGTAATGCAGAGTAGTGATGGACGGTGGGTTGAGGGGGCGGGGACATCTGGTAGTGATGGTGATGGACAGCTGGAGGCACCGGTGATCTCTGTAACAGTCACAGACATAGGTCAGTACAAAATCAGTAACAACAAATATTTAGTTGTGGAGAATCAAGCTAAAACAGGGTTACTTTAAAACACAGATAGGTCTAGTATCAATTTAAGTTAAAGTAAGCACAAAGAGAGAGAGAGAGAGAGAGAGAGAGAGAGAGAGAGAGATGAACAAAGACGACTCACCACAACTGTAGGTTCAGACATGTATGTTACAGGAGCCTGAGTCATTCGTCCCCCGGGGAGACTGTGTAACATCATCTGTTGAACCACCAACTGATGCATCTGATGGTTCTGCATCATCATCATCTCCATCCAATCTGTGCAACAAATCTAACAGTCAGAAATTCATCCAATGTTTAACCCTTACCATCCAATGTTTAACCCTTACCATCACGCAAACCATAACACTCTTACTTATTCTATCTTAATTGAACATATTTAATTCCATTTTAAAAGTTTCCTATCTACAACTTGCATATTGTGGGATATGATCAATGTTGTTAAAATATTGTATGAGGACAGAAATTATTTCTCCCCTATAATGATAAATCACAAAAAAAAGTTAAAAACTAATGTATGAAGAATTGGCTTAGTACCCCACGCTGTTATAGCTTTTGGTACAACCACTCAGCACATGACTTGCAGGGATGTAGAAGACACTCACCTCCTTTATTAAACATGCTTTGTCTCTGATCTGGCACCAGGTTCTGTACGACGGGCTGTGGGACTTGCTGTATAATGTGCTGGGGGTAGGGCTGGGGGTAGGAAACCGGCACCTGAGGGGGGTTCTGTATAGGTGGTAGGTGATACTGCTTTGGGGTAGCAACTCTGTGTTCAATAATATGTTTCACTTGGGACATATCTGGAAAAGACAAAACTACCCTATTAAATTTACTCAAAATAAATTCAGTCAAAAAGTCAGGTATACTGTTTTACGGAGACAACTGAATAACGGATCACTGGAACAACAACAACAAATGTTTAATAGAGACCTGAGTAGACATGTTCTTATCTTTTCATTCAGTAGATGTAAATTTGGTAAATTTGGTAAACACACAAAGAAATTGTTATGTTTTGAATTAAAATAATAATAATTGTACACAATTTAGCCACATTACATTATTAAATTCTGCACAATTGAGGGTTTTTTTCTTTCAAAATCTATATCAGACAAATACATGCACACCACAAAGATTATTGCAACAAAGAATGGCATTTCTTCCTATACAAAGCTGGAATACCAGACTAGTAGCTGAATGAATATTAAACTTCTATGGTTGATGCCTTCACAATAGTTGGTGAACACACACTGACACCATATCAAGACAACCAACAGTACACAGCCAATGGAAGCTCTTTTGATAGAGTTGACCTGGTATTTTGTGAATAATTGAGGGAGGCAAACCAAAAGTACAAGGGAACAAAATGACTTATCCAAATTTCTTTTTTCAAAAAAGGTAGGAGCTATGGATTCACATAAATTGGAAAAGATACACAATTGTTATAGCCAGCTATCAGGTAGCACATAAAATTAACATTAGTTCTAACCAATCTGGTAGTGAATTAACACTCTTAGCTCATAGCATCTCAATTTACTGCAGAAACTCAGACATGATGATAATTTGGTAAAATAAATATTTTATGTATAAATATTTATTGAAAATACGTAATTACATGTATATTAAACTTTATAAATGTAACAACTTTAATCCCATCACACATATTTGAATGCAAAACCTTAATAATCTTGACAGGTGCAGCATTAATTTTTTTGGTTCTTTTACAGAACCCAGCAAAAAATAATTAAAATAAATTTCTATATTACCGTTAGTCTACAGAATTAATTGTTGAGAGCAAATTTTTTCAAAATATTATTAACCACTCAATTTTTTTTCAGAATTAAAAATCTATTGATCAATTATTTTTAACTATGAATAATTCTTTTTTCTAATTTCCCCAGTAATTGTAAAAATTCCCTCACATATTTTTTTTATATCTTGCATCCCTTAATGTTAAAATTTGAACTTCAAATAACACTTTACCTTAAATATATTTTAGATACTTATGTTTCCATGGAAACCCTGGGAAAATAATTTGTCATTAGCTTACCTTGGTCACCGTGACCATGTTGAATGTAATCTCTGACTACATCATTTCCAGCCTCTATCAACCAGTTGTCCATGCCATAAGTGGCATGTTGAGAAGTAGAGTAGAGACCCACAAATCCCAAACGGTAACTATCACCCCCAGTCAGGAGTGAGCAAACAACTTTTATGAAGTCGGAAAATGCGTTTTAGTCCTCTGAGTTTTGCTTCAGTGATTTTTCAAAGGAGGCCACAGTGGGGGAAAATAAACTCCTAACTTTGATGCCCTCCAAGCTTTTAAAAACTCTATAGAAAGTTATGCCAAATATTCATTAAAATAAGACACCGTCCATATATTTCCTATGTGATGTTCTAATGGAATTATTGATGTAAATTTGTGATGAGATTTAAAATTTTTATCTACTTTTTTTTTACTTACGTTTATGTTAAAGTCTTGTTTGTTTGTGAAGCATTCTGACAGCTTTCTCTCTGGTCGCCATGGCAGACTCTTTAGAAAGCGAAGGTTTTTCCGGAAGGGTTATATTACCTTTATTTAGCACACATTATAAAGTTTTTCTTTCACAGACAAAAGAGGATAAAAAGCATCAACTATTTCATTTCTTAAGAACTACATAACTGTGAAGAAATTCACAAAGGTTTCCTCTTGCAATGTTCCACCTCAATACCAATAGAAAGTTCTAAATGACAAATAAATAGAGGAACTCTGTGAATATACAAGCCTGAATGCATCTCAGTTCAAATGAATAGGGAGTATTGATGGCTATTGAACAAGATGAATGCTTGCATTGCTTTCTTCTATAGCTAACATCTAATAACTATTACTTCACTTAAAATGTTTAAGAATACTTTTAAAACTCTCGACTAAAATTGCGATATCATAGCCACAGCAAACACACATGAACTGTCATATAGACATTGAATCTCAAGTATTACTAAACGAGAGACATAGGTTTGCTCTTTATTTTCTCTTTAAGAAAGCTAATTCATCTAATAGTTTAATTGAATTAGCCTTTCAGGGAAATGACAAAGCCCGAAATATATTTGTACAGAGCCACAGAAGCCTGGTAATCGAGGTGGTGTACTACTCGCGGCTGAAGTATTGCCGTCACATTACTCATGGGTGAGATGGTACTACTTAGTGGTGAGAGAAAACATTTCAATAAAACCAATTGAACAATCCAATCAAACATAGGTGCAATGGTTTTAGTCCTGTGAAATAGATAGACTCAAAGGACTGAACATTCAATCGATTTTAAATGTTCAAACAGAAACAAGACTTTTTTTTATTTTTAAAGCTGACAAACACGTCTTTGAAAGTGCAAACTTTATTCTATTCTGTCATTTTTAAAATCCATTTTACTCGATCTTCTTAATTTTTTTTAAAAGCTAAAATATCAAAAACTCTGAAGTTAATTTGATTGGAATTTTCTCTCATGCATCATTCTTTTTTCTTCATCATCTTAAAACTTCAATTGTATTCATGTACAATTAAGTGGAATTATCCTCAATACAACCAAGACATCAAATGTTAAAAACAGAATTTGTTTGGAGAACTGTTTAAATGCAAGGAAACTGTTGTCATAATTCATTTGATGTAACTAATGGTAACAGTTGTGATTTATCGTTTTATCATCTTAAGCCTGAAAAATAATATAAGATTCATTTCCTGGCATACCCTTCTTTACAAAGAGTATAAATTATCAAAAATAGGTATTCTATAAGGGTTTTATTGAATTTGTTATGAAACAGCTGTTTTATGATCATAACACACAACACAGAAGTTAATATAATTATTAAATATAGAAGAGATGTTCAAGTTTTAGAAAATATGACATTTCTATGCACTACAATCAATTAAAAAAATCAGTGTGATCCTTTGCATACTTAACCAATATATCAGTATGTTTAAAAATTTCTAAAAATTAAATCCCTTATATGACAACATTTCGGAAATGACAAATTCAATAGACATTTTTTAAATATTGAAATCAGACCGATGACGTTGGTTTGATCCTTTAACTTAGTTATGCATTTTAAGGTGCACTTGAAGGGATGTTACATGCGTAAATGCACGTTAGATGCACAACTGAAGAGCTCAGTACACTTGTACCTTAAAACGCACTTTCAATGCATAGATCAAATCTAAGCAGAATATTGTATATTCAGTTGAATAGAAATTTAATTTTCCTAAATCTTTTGACATAAATCCATTGTTGCATGATTCAGTAAATACAACATCGTTTTTACTGTTAAAACAGACAGAAGATGGACAAATCTAGGACACTTTCTTTACGAAATAAAATAAATACTCTGAGTAAAAGCTGAAAAGAATGACATCGGTTTGGGTTTTTACAACATGTCTTCTTAGGTTTCTATCAAACATTTGTTGTTGAGCAAACATTGATCTAAACCTTGGGTAGAATCCGAGACATGCTGCCAAGGGAATTCTTTACAAAATGTTCCAGAATGACAACTCAACTAAAATGTAGAGCAAGTCGACAATAATAGCCATTCTCCAAATCATTTCAGCAGAAGACATATAATTATATCTGCATGAAGCATTATATATAGTGCTTTGGGCTTTCTTTTATAAGCACTTGAATGCTGTTTTTTGCCATGGTT
>WFKH01011801.1:15833801-15848386 GCA_016163765.1 Magallana hongkongensis
CCCCCCCCCCCCCCCCCCCTCCAACTTTATTTTGGGGAGCATGAAAAAAATTGGAGTGAAATTAACAAAAATAGCAGTGAAATTGAAGTTTCGGGTACTAATTCACAACTACAGTTTATATCTGCATACAGCAGTAACTCCAATGGTCACAGAAAGCTTATCAGCATTGTATTGTACTGATAAGTTTTGAGCATCAGTCATGCACTGTGAGTTGCACTTCTTTGTACATGTAAGTGTATTTATGGACCCATGCAAGTACTGATATATTTCATGGATTAACTTCTGCCGGGGGAAAAAGCCTATGATGTTGATCTTCTAAGGTAAAAATCATTTTACCTTAAAAATCCCAGTCCGGGCCGTCATACCATCCTGTTACAATGGTAACTGTGAACCCTGAAACTCATTTCAACTGACATGAGATTTGAGTTTTCTTTTTAGCTTCAGTAACATGGTTGATCATATTTGCAACAAAGCTCAACAAGATCCATATCCAGCGTGGGACTGATGGATGAGTAAGTAATTAAAAATGTCCAGTGCCTTTCCCTCAAAGTTCCTCAAAAAACATAAGAACCTATAGATCACAGCTCCAAACATTGATCACGCCATGAGAAATCCCAATTTTATCATATTCAAGGTAGTGGTGGTTTAGCAATGTCAATAAAAGTATGACAAATGGGCTCTAATTATCAGGAGATAGGTCAAAATCTCTAACTCTAGGAATGCCACCTCTTCTTTACACCGAAGGCTTAAGAAATGTTTCTTTTAATAGCTTTATGATATGTGTAAATTTCCCCAGAAAATAAAACATGCATAAGAGAACTATAACATCATTTTCATTAGTTAAGTATAAACTGAAAGGGTACAGCAAATGACATAAAAATCCTTTTATTCTGGCACAACATCAAATACATATTGAGTTACATACCTGGCTCCATAATTAAATGTTTACAAAAACAAGGAACTTGAAATTAAAAAATCATTAGATTCAAAACTTGGATTTCTGTGAGTATATATCAACCATTACATTTTCATTTTTTCATAAACATGATTTTAAACATGGCTGGTACTGGTATCATAAATACTGATAGAAAAAAGGTCAATTCTGTGTCCTATCCATGCACCAAATGTCCACAAATCAATTTGATATAGTCATATTTCTCATATCCAGGGAAGGTAAAGAGGCGCAATTGGGCTTTAGAGCACTGGCTAGTGAGTGGCCCAAAGAAAAGAACAACCACACCCACCCTGACCAGTCATGCTTAATCAATATCACTGTGGAAGGGGGGGGGGGGATCATCCTCCCCCCTTCCCCAGCGATATTGATTAACTTGATGGAAGCAAAAAGATGGGACCCCCAAATAACAGATATGGCATATTGGGAATGTCCAGAGAATACGGGTACCAAGTTAACTTTGAGAGGAAGCTAAATCCTCATCAATAGTAGAAACCAACAACCCGACATCCTACTAATATCTAAGAGAAGTAGAAAATGATAGATCTGACAGTGTTATGTGAGGCTCAATTCAGAAAGCCAATCATTAATGAATGTGAATAATAGGAGGCAAGTAGGATGATGCACATGGAACTTCCCAGTTGAGAAGAGGAAACAAAATTTTCTGGCAGCATCATTTCGGATGAGGATGGCTAGCGCTAGCACTAGGGTTGATTGGTAAGAAGAAGAGAGCAGTCAGCACCAAAGATAAGGCAGCCATGAACTTGAGGGCATCTTGCCATTTGTGGCTAAGAAGAGAGGAAAGAAGCTGTAAACCTCAGTCTGTCTGGGGTAGATCTATAATCTGGGTTTTTGTCATCGAACGGACATTCTAGGTTAAGTGAACATAACAAAAGCCCAGGTTAGCTGGGAATGAATCATCTGCAGATAGATGAACCCAACTGATAAGTCAGCAGTCCAGAATCAGAAACATAACAAGAGGCCCAGGGGCCACATCGCTCACCTGAGCAACAATAGCCTTAACACTGATCAAATTACTATTACAGTATCAAAATCAAAATATCTTGACAACTAAGTACAGTAGATCTTGCTCAAAAAATTTAAAATATCTGCCGATTTTAATCCACATATTTTTTTTGGTAAATGCCAAGCTCCTTTTGTTGTTGTACCTGTAAGAAGATTTTTCTCTATTCCTATATAACCCTCCTCCCCACTTTGTGGCCCCACTTTTCTCTAGGGAATCATGGTTTGATCAAACTTTAATCTGCACAACCCGTGCTTTCACACAAGTTACTGCTTTTTGGACTGAAAACTTTCCCAGAATATTTTTAAAGATTTTCTCTATATATTCCTATGTAAAAATTCATCCCCCCATTGTGGCCCCACCCTACCCCCGGGGACCATGATTTGAACAAACTTGAATCTACACTATCTGAGGATGCTTCCACTCCAATTTGAGCTTTTCTGGTCTAATAGTTTTTGAGAAGAAGATTTTTAAAGATTTTCTCTATATATTCCTATGTAAAAATTCATCCCCCCATTGTGGCCCCACCCGTCCCCCGGAGACCATGATTTGAACAAACTTGAATCTACACTACCTGAGGATGCTTCCATACAAGTTACAGCTTTTCTTGCCTAATAGTTTTTGAGAAGATTTTTGAAAAATACCTACAAATTTTCAATACTTCTAAATTATCTCCCCTTTAAAGAGGGTGTGGCCCTTCATTTGAACAAACTTGAATAGCCTTCACCCAGTGATGCTTTGTGCACAGTTTGGTTGAAATCTGCCCAGTGGTTCTGGAGAAGAAGATGAAAATGTGAAAAGTTTACAACGACAACAACAACATCAATGCCAATGACGACAGACAACGGACAAATTTTGATCAGAAAAGCTCACTTGAGCTTTCAGCTCAGGTGAGCTAAAAACTTTATATAACATATTAATATATGATGCAAAGACTGAAACTCCATTGAATTACTATGTGTGCTGTGAAATCTCACTCATGAATTTCTTTTTTAATGAAACCAAAAATTTAAAGGGTTGTGGGAGAGGGATGATAGAGTAAACTCTTCTCATCAAGGATAGATACACTCTTTATCATCGGGAAGAATTTTACTTCATCTTCCATTCCTGCTTAGTTCCTTATATTCATTTTTAGTTAACACATTATACATGTACCTGGACCTGAATGCATGAACATGCATTGATATTTTAAGTTAAAACCAAATGACAGGATTTGGCTGGGTCGAAATGATAAAGCAATTAATCTTCTACACCATTGATAACATTTTGTGACTCTTCCTGAAATCAATAAACTGTAAAACTAGTTCTATATCCTGTTCTCTGTGATAAAAAATAAAGACCAAAACTGTATACATTTATTAAAATTGATTGATAATCAAACTCCATGGACAAAAATTTGTTTACACCTAAAGCACTGAAACACTGAATGTAATTGACCACAATTATACACACTGAATTTTCCTTTTCAAAATCAACTGTACTGGACACTCTTATAAACCAGTTAAAATCAAGTTTGTTTCTCATCACTTTCACTGTCAATACTATAATCAGGTATCAAAGGATCCATATGAATGTACTTTCATATTTATCAAAACAAACTTATGCTGTTTACCACTATAAAGTACTTGAATCAGAGGGACAACACTAAGTTACCTTAAAGTTAGTGACATTTTATGATTTATCTGTGTTTCATCCTTAATCACAGTTAATACTTTATCATTATCTACTTTCCCTCAATTTTAACAATCTTATCTGTTGAAGTGTATCAGTATCTGATCAGTATGAAGATAATTCATTATCATCTTAAATCCAAAAATTCATAAACAAATGTCTCATAATTGATATTAGCTACTTTTTACATCAATGTATGGTTGAACCAAACAATGATGACGCTGAAGTTTGTTTAGTATTTGACGATCATTGACATGCTAATCACACACAGAGATATGGGGATCATGGGATCAATGTACAACTGCAAATAAGTATTGTCTGAGACTTAAACTAATTTACAAGTCATCATTTCTAATAAAATAAAGTTTCAAAGTTGACATCACCTGTTGAACCATTTTCATCCGCAGCCGAGTCATGTGATCGTGAACACTATCCGTGTCGGTCGCCATTTTCCTGTTTCTTGGTTACTCAACGCCAAAATTCATGTTTTCTGTACGTTTCCCCTCTATAGAATTTTCGATCTATGCGCTTTCATACCTATGAATATTGAAAATACCATAGTTGAATGGATAAAGCGCACGATTCAATAAGCAGAGAATGGCAGGTTCATTACAATACAAGGGGGGTTTCGCGATGTGAGCTGGGGATTTAAATTCATCCCTTGTGATTTCCTTTTGTACCTTCAAAGAATTCAGGCTTTTATCTTCATACCTGTGAAGAGGAAAGTAATAACCATCATTTCCTATAAGTTTTCAGATTTTAGATTATCTTAGCGTGTGTCGAAAAACTCTCCCCAAGACCAGGAACTTGGGACTGTCCAAAAAAAGTTTTATCGATATATTGAAAACTTAATAGCTGTATCTAATGTGTGAATGCGGTTAAAGCTTATCATATATACTGGACTTACATTGCAGTCAATGCTTACAACTTATTTATGTCTCTTAGAGTTACTTAGTAGAGTTTTTATCGATGTTCTTTGCAACATCTCAAACTCTCCCGCCATTTTGAACATCGAACAGGTGCTCGTCACATGATCAACTATGATGTCACAAAACATGGTGGACTACTCTTGCGAAATGATATCTGTTTATCAGTTTTGTGCATCTTATTTATCCTGTTTCCGCAACTTTATAGAATAAATATCAGGTGGGATTAGTAAATTATGGCTTCTATATTGTAAAATCATTTTAAGTCATTTCTTGATATTGTCAATTTAGAGAAAAGGAAAGGGAATATGATATTGTGTTTGTCAAAATGACATCTATCATATCATCAGCTGACTATGACTGCATTCCAATTTTAAATTAGAATCGAGCATTGTCATTTGTTTATGATCATATTTGCTATTGTTTGGATTGTAGATCCTCAGTCTAGAGCAGCCACGCATACATTATCTCAAAGCTTTTAATCCAAGCTTATATACTCCCAGTATGAGTAGGTCTAATCAGCATTTTGTGGCCAGCCTCATACACACAATAGCTACTCACACATCAGATGTGAACTCAGTGGCTTTCTCACCAGACGGGACACTTGCAACAGCGTCAGGAGACAAAACAGTGAGGCTGTGGGATACAGCAGATTTCTCTGAATTGACTGCCTCCCCACTGGTCGGCCATTCTTATTATGTTCACTGTTGCACATTTTCACCATTTGGAACCATTCTTGCAACATGTTCTACCGATGGCAAGCTCATCCTTTGGGATGTCAAATCAGGGTCCAAGGTTTGTAAACATTGACATATGATTAATTGTACTGCGACGTTTTTCTCTTAAGGGCTCCCAGAGTCAATGCTTAAGGATCTCCTTTGTCCAGCGTCACAAACTTTTGTGGGTTCTGTGTTGATCTTAATAAATCTATTGAAGACAAACATGAGTTTCTTTGGAATCAAGTGTATTAAAACAAACAAGTAATAAATCTACGTCCAATGTAAAACCGCTCTGCTCTCTCGCTTCTGGCTCCCTCATGGCTCTCCCCCTCATTCTCTCTCTCCCCTTATATACTTTGCCCAGAGACCTAATGCTGTTAGGGCATTAGGGCAGCAGGCTCCGATATCGAGGCCTGCTACACCATTAGGGCAGTAGGGCAGCAGGCTCCAGTATTAGGGCCTGCTACACCATTAGGGCACCTGTTAGGGCAGCAGGCTCCAGTATCAGGGCCTGTTGCACTATCAGGGCACTATAATTAGGGCACCAAGATTAGGGCTCCTACTGATAGGGCTCAAATACAAGACAAATTTCCTAAAACAGTAATTATTTATAAAACAGGAATATTTAAAACAAAAACGCTACAGTACATTTGACTTGTTCAGTTAATTATAACTGGGACATATAAAAGTCCCAGAATATAGTAAGAATTATAAAGAAATCACAGAGACATGCCTGAAAAAAATCTTATGTTGGTAAATTTTTTATATAGATTAATTTAGTCATTTTAAATTAACATCTGGTTAAAGTAGCAAGTAGTCCATTGTGACGCTCAATGCAAGTAGTTGTTCCATTCTGTAATTGATCATTAATTTAAGTATAAATATCTTATTCAAACATCTGAATGTTTTAGGTTGCAACTTTTCAACACAGCAGCAAACAGAGTATCAGAGTATGCCGATTTTCTCCTGACTCCAACTATATTGTATCAGGGAGTGATGACGAAACTCTTGCTCTGTGGGATATAACAACAAAAACATTAGTCAGGTAAACTTTGACACCTCATGAAATTCTGATAAGTGTTTATTTATTACTCACATATTTAAAAGAATTTATGAACTTATTGTTTGTAAGACAAAGCAATTGGAGTAAAATTAGTTTTAAATTTTCAATTAGACTCAAAGTTTCAAGTTCTTGCACATTTGTAACATTACAATGTGTCATTTGTAATATATGTAGATAATTTCACAGATTGAAAGTTGTTTTTAAGAATTGTTTTCACATAAAACTCATGTGTATAAATTTAACATCATTCATATATCATCATTGGAAACTAAAAGATGATCCGATTTTATTGCTTTGATGATTTTAAGACAAGATCACCCATGGGTATCCGAAAATGCATTTATATGCAATAACAAAAAGATAAATCAAAAGATAAATGAACCAAACCCCTAAACTTCCTTGTCAAATGCTTCACCAACTAAGCTAACAACATTGATTGTGTGGGACAGCTTTCTGATGGCACCTGTTTTCTCCACTAGTTCCTTCAACACGTGTCATGATGATGTTTTTCAGTATTCCTCACTAATTCCTACAACACCTGTCATGATGATATTTTTCTGTATTCCCCACTAGGTCCTACAACACCTGTCATGATGCCTCAGTAGTCGCTTGTGCCTTTACACCTGACAGTACCTTCATTGTATCAGGCAGCAGCAATGGAGACTTGAGAGTCTGGGATGCCAAGTACGGACATGGAAAAGCTCTGAGTTACACCTTAGATTGCCATGACCTTGGGGTCACAAGCTGCGACTTCTCCCCACACACTAAGGTCAAGGACCGTGGGATCAGTGGCTGTGTCACCTATGAATTTGCCACCTCTGGGCAAGACAATCTTGTGAAGATATGGGAAATGACTGCAGACTTAAGCTGTGCTTGTAAGTTATACATAAGAGTTTAATCAATCTAGAATTAATTTTTAAATTTGGAATTGTAACTGATCTACTGTTGATTATAAATCAAAAGTTTTCAGTGTGAAAGAACATACATTTATGAAATCATGGCATATCTATCTGCATGGTTGTGCTGATGTACATCATTGGGGCGTGAATTTTAAATATTTATAATAAAGAAAGTTTTTGACATTATGTGAAATGGTTCACCTTCTTCCCAGCAGTGGTTCTAAAACAGAAACTGACTCTGAATGGACATGAGGGAACCGTAAACTTTTGCTGTTTTTCATCAAATGGAAACTTTATAGCCTCAGCGTAAGTTTTCCTTGAGCTTTGTCGTTGTTTCAATGAGCTACTAGTACATGCATCATATGCCTTTTGAGATAATAGGTTTTTAAATAAGTATATACATGTAAGTGTTGGTTCTTTGCTTCAACTTCAATTTAGTTGTTTTTATTTCAGCTCCATTGACAAAACAGTCCGAGTTTGGGATTCTGTAAGTCAGTTTAGTTTTATGCATTTTTCAAAAATACAAGAATACAAGAAGCATGTATGCATTGCCAAATAGAATTTAATGACCAGAATGACTTTTGACCTTTGTTACAGTCCACTGGGCAGCAGCTGTGTGAGGTGGAGGGACACACTCGTTACGTGACAAGCTGTGCTTTCTCCAATGACAGTCGTCTACTAGCATCAGGATCAAACGACAAATTGGTGATGATCTGGAAACTCACAACACAAGAGGATTGCATTGGTGAATGTCTTGAATAATTGGAAGATACCAAATTAACTTGTACTGTAAAATTGCATTGTTGGTATCTACAATTAAGAAGTACATTATGATTGCTTTTGGTAACTTGGCAATAACAGAGTAACAGTGGTACAGTTTTACAAGTTATTAGTTTCATATGGTTCCAACATATAATTTACATGAATTTTCTTGTTAAGTTACAATAAGCTGAAATTTAGTCTTCTATGGCTAGGAGCTGATGTCTCTGTTGCTTAGATAATACGGAAACAGGAATTGATTTACATCCACATTTTGTGGCCTCATTTAATGTTGTGCTATGTAACTTTTTAGACAATTACAAAGAACCACAGTGTGCTCTGAAGACCAAAGACGCCAAGGGTGTACACAAACCTATGGACTCTTGGTCTGCTGAGGAAGTAGGTGATTGGTTGGGGCAGATCGACTTGGGCCAATACAGAGACAAGTTTGTGTCCAATGCCATCGATGGGACAGAACTCTGTAACATGAATGACAAGATGCTCATAGATCTGGGTGTTGGTATGTATTACATTAATATTTTTCTTACAACATCTTTGTTAAATAAAATAATTTCTTTGTTTCTTTGCTATTTCTTTTTTCTTTTCTTTGTGAAAAAGGGGAAAGGATAAACTATTTTTTTGTTTTAAGATACTGAAAATCTAAAAGACAACCTTAGAAGAAAGTTCTGATATTATAAAGAGGTTATATTTTTCTGGCAAAAATTGTGCTATTAAGTAATTTGTGACAGTAATTAATGTTCTATAATTTTGTCTTAACCTTTAATTGCTTTATAATATATTATATTTATTTTTTTCATTATTGTGTGAACAGGACGAATATTCAATTTATAAATTTCCATGATGTTTTTCTGACTTTCAGCTGCCTTGGGTCACAGAAATAAGATTTTACGCTGCATTAAAACGGCTCAGAACAAACCCACAGTTAGCAGGAGTGTTTCCAATTTGTCAGGTAAGGAAAGACAACTCTAATAAATGACCTATTATATCAAGCACCAAATGTGATTAAAAAAAATTTATCGGAAAGGAAAGAGTACCTGGTAGACAACTCTAGTTTTTCCTGCAAGAATTGTCTCAGGAAAGGAATTATTAGATTTTTTCAACATAAG
The DNA here is from genome assembly GCA_016163765.1 of Magallana hongkongensis. Lineage (NCBI taxonomy): Eukaryota > Metazoa > Mollusca > Bivalvia > Ostreida > Ostreidae > Magallana > Magallana hongkongensis. The sequence goes on from WFKH01011801.1 coordinate 15,842,942, forward strand.
TGCAATACAGAGGAATCATATTTGATGGCTTGGTAAGGAAAGAGCAGATAACTCTTGCTTGTTTCCATGAGAAGAATTTTCTTGATTTTTCATTAATTGGGTTTTCCAACGGAAAAATCCGGTTATTGAAATAGTGAAAATGGCGGGCAGGCGGGCGGCTGCCAAAAGGGTACCCTTATTGTACGGATAACTTCTCCTACAGTTTTCAAGATAGGAAGTTGTTGTTTTGCAGATCAATTGCACATATATCAGAGGTGTGCATATTGCTAGGATTTTGATTTCTGATAATTTATGAAAAAAATACCAGCTTTTGAACTTAGTCATTTTTTGGCAAAATATTGCATATAGGGTACCTTTATTGTACGGATAACACCTCCTACAGTTTTCAAGATAGGAAGTTGTTCTTTTGCAGATTAATTGTACACATATCAGAGGTGTGCATATTGCTAGGATTTTGATTTCTGGTAATTTATGAAAAAAATACCAGCTGTTCAACTTAGTCATTTTTTGACAAAATATTGCAAATAGGGTACCCCTGTTGTACGGATAACTCCTCCTACAGTTTTCAAGATAGGAAGTTGTTGTTTTGCAGATCAATTGTACATATACCAGAGGTGTGCATATTGCTAGGATTTTGATTTCTGATAATTTATGAACAAGTACCATCTTTTGAACTTAGTCATTTTTTTGGCAAAATATTGCATATGGGTACTCCATTTCTTTGGATACGGCAGGTAGTGTTTATCAATTCAGGGTTGACATAGATTATTGATACAGTTCACATAAAAGAAAAATCGGTTTGCTGTCACATTGACAGCTTTTCACTTGTTAAATGTTAATTCAATTGCTATTAAGCATTGTAATTCAGTAGTTAAGTGACTTTGTAGATAATGGTATTCCTGATGAGTACTTATGTCCCATCACCAGGGAAGTCATGAAAGATCCTGTGATGGCAGAGGGTAGGTTTTTCGTCTAAATGTTTGTTTATAACTAAGCTAAAACTCTTTAAGGCAAATTAGTAAGAATTATCAGATACTATATAGCACTAACATAGCCACTGCATAACAAATGAACATAAGTGTGTAAGTTAATGTAAAAACCAGTACATGTGACGGGTATAAGTACATGCATTTAATTACCAGCATAATCACATGATAATGTGTTTGTAGATGGCTACACCTATGAGCGATCAGCCATCCAGGGATGGATAGACAAAGGGAAGGATACCAGTCCAATGACCAGTATACCACTCAAGACCAAGCAACTGATTCCCAACAGGAGCCTGAAGATGCTGATTCAGAACTATCTAGACAGTGGCAAAGGATAATGTGTAGTGAACCACATACAGGGCTCAAATGTACAATTCATTGAACGTCTGTGCCACAGACAATTTCAGTTGTTATATATTGTGATATTTGTTTAGAAAAACCTGTGTAAAATATGTTATTCTTCTTCATTTTGTTATATTTGGATTCTGAAAGATGGAAGTGAAATTTGTTATTCTTTATCTGTTACATTTGAATTCTGAAAAATGAGAGAGATTTGTTAATCTTCAATCTATGACTAACCAAGTCTATGTTTTTTTAATCTGCATTATTTTATTAATTTATCAATATCTCTTAAAAGTCTGTAACCTATACCTATGTCTTTCAAGATTAGACGTCCATATGATCAAACCTTGTTAGTTCAATTTAATAGATCAAATCAAAGGATGGTTCATCCTGTAACTTACATGTTTATAGTTCCTAATTACTGTGATTTCATTATTATATTCATGGGAATCGTTTTTGTGGATTTTGTATAACACAGTTTTTAAAAAATGTTATTTCATGGACATTTGTTTTACAAATGCATATTGTTGTCACATCTAACTTCATTGAACATTTCATTTCATGGGTTTACTTAACAATTCATGAAAATTGATGCTCAACGAAAAATGATGAAATTACAGTACAATCATCTTTTTAGATACTTCTGCTTCTTTCTGTTGTTTTTACATGTATTGTTATTTATACAGTTTTTATATACCAAATATGAAATCCATGTTGAAATGTCCATAAACTATTCATAAATTTCTCTGAGCTTTTCATAGGCTCTGTAATATTTATATGAGGTAGATACAAACAATTACAAAGCTACAGTTTTGTTATCTTGCCCAGCAAGTGCTATACTTGTTCCATATATGTCACTGTGGTTTTGTGCTCTCTGTACACTGTTAAAAAACAAAACCAAGTGATTGAATTTCATTAAAGTTTGGCACTAATTGCTGCAATTGTTTACTATATCTTAGTTTAGAAAAAAAAGTGCAATGTGTAATTGATTGAATAAAAAAGCTGTGAACAAGAATTGATTAAACATGCTAATTACCCAGATCTTTTATACAGGTTGATTTAAATGTACAATAATTGATTACCAGTGCATAATTTTGAGTATGCTATTTGTTGATCATAACAGAGCAAGTTAACATTTGCTAATAAGGACAAGAGTTGTCCATCTTTGATGTGTTTTTATTATAGTTGACATGAATCACACCTATTTTTAAAAGATAACTACTGTTATGAAATAATACCCACATGAAACAATATTTGAAATTAATAGATTTGGACTTAAATCAGTAAATTCAGCATATTTTTGGGGACAAGCTGACTATTATCCACTGGAGGCAACATGTGTCAGTAATCAGATATTATTTCATTGTGAAAGGTTAAGGATCCTAGTACATATGTTTTTGTTTAGTTTGTTAAAGTTGCTTGTTTTCTCTTTTTTATGATCATGTAACAGGTCCTTGCCTATTGTGATTTCTATTCACATGTAAGAATTATATTGTACTGAAATGTTATTCTTGTAAGCATATTTACATGTATTTGGATTTCGGTAATTTAATATTTTTATACATGCATTTTTCAAATCTGATGTTGATCAAAGTAAATTTGTTATACAAAGAATTAGGAATCTGGACTATCAGTTTAACAAAAGAACTTAATATAAGTGTGTTTTAACAGTATCAAATTCAAACATTTGTTAGCTTTAGAAATAATGAGCATTTTGAGATTTGGTCGTAAGTTCTTTTGTAAAACACAGCCCTGGACTACCCTTTTACCCTAACAATTTTTACATCAGTCTCTGGAGCTTTCACTTGTTACAGTACAAGACATCACCCAGTTATATTGTAAGTCTACATGTTTAGACCTTGGGCTCATAGCAGCTCTTAACTGAAAGACCAGCACCTTCTACTCTTATGCAAAGTATTTGGTGAAGGAACAATCTCCACCTGTTTTAACAACTCAAGTCTGTTGGAACAAAGGGTGAACCTCTCAATCTTTTGCTCAGTCACCAGAGCAAATATCTTGGAAAAGATGAAGGACTAATTACCTCTAAATTTAAAAATCTTTAATTTCATTGCTTTTACAACTTTCAAGAAATTTGAATATATTTTACTTTCTTTTTCTGTGGGTATTTCTAAAATGACATGATGTAAACCAGTATTATGGGTTTTATTTCTTTTGAAATTAGTCAATAATGACATTTTGTTAAGTAATTTTGTTAAGGTGGAATGCTATATTTGTTCCTCCATTTCGTGATGCACATTCTTTTGAACTATGAAATTCATCTCTAACTTTATATTTTCATCCTCCACCAAGTATAGTACCGGGCATTAGCTTATATAAATGTTACACTAGATGTGAACCAATGCGTAAAACTTATCGCCAGCTAATACATGTATTACAATAGTCATGTGTAACGGATGAGAGAAATAATGATGGACCAGACCGGGATTTCAACCTGGGCCCCCTGAATCTCTAGTTAGGTGCTCTACCCAATTAGCTATCTTGCGCTGGTTTTGGAATCAGTCTGACCATCACATTCCTCCCCATTCAATAATCTTTGCCCTCGAAGAACACCCCAGGACAGGAGTTAACCTGTCAGTTCCAGAGATTGGTAAAGGCACCAATGTAATGGAATGGGGAAAATAATGATGGAACAGACCAGGATTCGAACCCGGGCCCCCTGAATCTCTAGTCAGGTGTTCTATTCACTGAGCTATCTGGCGCCAGTATTCGAACTGGTCTGACTGTCACACATGAGCTACTAAAAAAATTACATGATTGAGCTTGTTACACAGGATATCTGCTGATATAAACCTTGAACAAGCTAAAAAATGTTTCCATTTCCAACATTATCTGTTTAAATCTTTCTATGTTAACTGAAAAGGGGTATAGGGATAGGCTAATGTAAGATTGGAATTAATGAACTAGTTGTGCATTTAATATGTGAGCGATCAATGCACCGAGCATTACCTAATCTCATACTGGATGTTTTCTAACCAACATGATATATTTACTTAAAATTACTTTGACCATGAACTAATGTTACACTGGACAAAGCTAATGTAACGATTGGTATACATATCTGTGTACATTATGCATCAGTTAATGCAAGATTGAGCATGAACAAATCTTGCATTGGGTAGTTTTTAATCAAAAAGTCAAGGTATACCTTAAAGTATCATTGGACATGATCAAATATAGCTCTGGACATGAGCTATGATGTAACACTTGATATATATGATTAATCTTTATCATGTTTGATTTAGTATAACACTGAGCATGGCCAAATTTACATTGCATACTTTCCTGAAACTTACCATAACGTATAGTAACATGGAACATGAGTAAATGTCACACTGGACATGAGCTAACAAAGCTTTTTATATTTGCTTATTTACAATGTTCATGTGCTGATGAGATAAAAAGAATTACCAAATCTTGCTCTGAATATTTTTAATCAACATGAAAGCATACCAATGTGGTTACATAACATTTTACATGAACTAATGAATTTGACAAATTCAGCAAATGTTATTAAATTTGACAAGAGCTAGTAACACTTGTCATAAGCTAGTGTAACACATGACATGAGCTTAAGTAACACTTAAATTAAGCTAATGTAACATTTGAAATGAGCTAATGTTACACTCGACGTGAGCTAGAGTAACACATAAAATGAGCTAAAGGAACACTTGAATTAAGCTAATGTAACATTTGACACTAGTTAATGGGAAACTTGGCATGAGCTATTCTGACATATGAATGAGCTAAACTAACACTTGAATTTATTTTATGTAATATTTGACATTTGTTAATGCTGAACATGACATGAGCTAGTGTAACACTTATTTTTTGGTAATATAACATTTAAAATGAACTATTGTAACACTTGACATGTGCTAAAGTAACACTGAAATTTAGCTTAAGTAACATTTGACATGAGTTAATGTGACACTTTTATTCAGCTTATGTTACACTTGACTTGGGATAATAAAAACACGTGACCTGAACAAATGTTACACTTGGCATGTGCTTATGTTACAATTGACATGAGGAAATATAACACTTGACATGTGCTTATTTAGCACTTGAACTCAGCCAATATAAATCTTGAATT
>WFKH01011801.1:15880418-15891884 GCA_016163765.1 Magallana hongkongensis
TTCTAAATTCAAAACATACTCTAAGTATATTAATTGTAAAATCTTCATCTTCAGACATTATATATATATGGTTTGTCACTAATTAAATGATTATAAAGCAAAATAATTAAACACTGGTGCATGTGTACATATTACATGCCAAAAACATAATTTATACTACACCTATAATATTTAATGTAGAAATTCTATAGCCATGGATATCCTAAAATTTATATACTTACAGACTATGAAGTATTTTAATAAGATACTACTTTATCTGCATGCTGCTTTAATTATTTTTGATGAATGAAGATTTGATCATAAAGTTGATAAAACTGTGTGAACATTGTAGTGACTTATAATAGTAAGCTGCTTTGTTCTCTGTGGCAAATTTGTTACTATGAAGTGACTTTGATGTGTTCAGTTTGTTATTGCGTGTCATTGTAAAAATGTTTTACCATATTCAACAGATTTGAATTTTAAGCCTTTTGTTTTGTGTTATAACTAGAGTCAATGAACTATGTTTAAGTTGAATTGATAGGCAAATATCTTTTACTTCAGTTACAAGTATTTTGTTTTCATCCTCATTGGATTGCAGAAGTTAATCCATTACTCTTCTTTAAAAATGATTCGTGCAGGGAATGCAGTTTCTTTTTATTTGTTTCAATATGTTTTAAGTTGGAAATGTTGGACTGAATATTGATTGTGATTCACATTGTAGTTAAAATGATTCTTTGCAGGAGAGAGAAATGAAGAGACATCAAGCCATTATAGCTAAAGAGCAGGTTTGTTTCATACCAGCTTCTAATTGGTTATATCAAGTAAGTTAAGTACTGTAGTTTCAATATATTTGCATGGATTTCAAGGATACTAAAATGACAGTGGTCTTTTCCAGATTGTAATATTTTGATGACAAATTGAGCATAATCCTCAAAAACTTGTCAATCTTAAATCCACAGTAATATATTTTAAATGAGATCTACACAAATTCATAAAATGTTGAAAATATTGATTTTTAGGAAAGAGAACGAAAACGCCATCATTTTATGCTGGTCAAAGCCATTGAACAACAAAAGAAGCAAGCTGTAAGCTACTATTCCATATTTTCTCTTCTTCAATTTGTCTTGTCTTGCACATTTTAATTCAATTTCTATGAGTGGCAGGTAAAATATTATCTGTTTGTTTACTTACAGAAAGACAAGTTGAAAGAAGACAGAATGATGGAGAAGAGACTCCACAGAGAGAAAAAAATGGTAAGACATTAACTTTGACCTGGAATAGACCCCATTTTCCCTTGCCATGGAATTGAAGCAGAAACAGCAGCCAGTATTCCCTGTTTCCAAGTTTACAGTCTAAATGTCTTTCTTTGATTTCAGGAACAGAGAAGACTGGAGTTACAGTTAGCGAGAGAGCTTAAGAAACCAGTAGAAGATATGGAGTTAAAGGACCATCGGGTAATTCTCCTTAATCACTGCACAGCTGCAGTACATGTACTTGACCAATGCAAATGCCTCATCATGGCTTACGAATGGCCAAAGTAGCACAAGAATATAATCAGTCAGTCAAGTACTGTAAATCGGAATTATGTACTTTTGATTGTTTGGAAATGATTTTATCCAAAGAGTTATTTGGAGTTGGATAATAATTTGATTCATTATAAATTCTGTGAGCATCTTTTTTAACATAAGTTTTAATGTGATCTGTTTTATATGCATGTAAACATGATGAACTATTGGTTGTAGGCATTGCCTGAGTTCAAGAGGATCCCAGGTTGTAAGCTGGATGCAGTGACATTTGGAGACATTCTGATGGTTCTAGAGTTTGTCCACAACTTCCAAGATGCCTTAGGTTTCTGTAAGTAAAACAACCAACTTTTTAAAAATTCTTATTTGTGTAAAGGACACCTATACTTACCTTGAACAAGCTGAGACCAGTAATTGTATTATAATGGTCATGATTCTTCTGTATGGAAAATTTCTTCAAATCCAACAGATGATTGATATATCTGTTGTTGTGTACATGTATTTGTTAAAGAACAGAATCATTATTCACATGATAATCTGAAAATTATTTCACCTATACCAAATATGAAAGACAGAAATGTTACCACATTGTAATATTATGGCATAACTTACTTTACAAATACCTGAAGATGTGAAACAATTTACAGTACCTGTGTTTTTGCATTGTTGTCATACATATTACATGTATATTAACAAGACCCTGAACTTTGTAGCTGAGGACACACTGCCGACCCTGAAGTCCCTCCAGGACCAGGTGATGTTTGCGACAGAGGAGGATGGCGAGAATTATATGTCCTTGACCTGTCACCTGTTGAAGTACGCGGTCATGGAGCCGGGCGTCCCCAACCCCAGGGAGGTCAGTGTCAGGTCATCTATGTAGTCTACCAGGGAGGGAGGGAGGTCTTATAGTTTCAAAATATAGTACATATGTTATCTTATCTGTTACTACCTGTTTTATCCCCAGTGAGGTCAGTTCTAATGAGTTAATTTATATTTTGATTCTGATATACTGAAGTGATGGGGGTAGGGACAGAGACCTTTATAGGCTCAAAATACAGTACATTTGTTGTCTTATTTGTTGAAAAATGTATTTTATTCTTATTTAGATTTCAAGAAAATCATTTTGAGTTTTAGCAAATATCCACATGTATTTGTTTAAATTGGTGATGATAAGGTTTAAGGCCAATTACAATACACTGCTATATGACAATGTTAATTGATGATGTAAATGTTTGATCTGTAGGCCACCACCTGCCTTGGACAGAAGATAGCAGATGTTGCCATCAATGAGAATGTGGTGTCTGAAATCCTCAGAATCTTCATCATTGCTCGGAACGGAAAATCCAATGAAGTAAGATCAACACAGATAATTCAATGAAAGTGTAAATTATAGCATTGGTACAACATGAGCATGTAATTTGTCAAACAAATATTTCTTGTGTTAAAATATATGTATTTCAAAACAGTTATTTAATAGACTGTAAATGATTTTTATTTGCAATTGAATGGAATGGTGTACTCTGATGTGAATGAATCAAATTTTGATATTTTTTGTGAATTTTTCAGATGAGTGATTGGCTGAGTTCTAAACCTCTAGAATCCCTGACCACCCCCCAGAAAGCCTCTGTCCTAGCATTCCTTGTCAATGAGTTGTTATGTGGAAGACACATTGTCTCGTAAGTTCTACAGTATATATTTAACATAAAGTTAACCCCTGTATAACATTTTGTTTGATTTTAGGGTGGATGGGTACTTAATTTTTGAAAGTTGTCAGTGCATTTATTTAAGTAGAGATTTAAGAGTGTTATTTTATGTAAAAGATGTGATGGTTAACCTGATATACATGTAGTTGAAACAGACATATATGAGATGTTTACATTTCTATATGGATTATTGCTACAATGTTAATTATGTTGTTGACAGGGAGATTGAGCGACAGCTGGAACACATGGGGGAGATCCGTAGAGACAAGTGGGTCGTGGAAGGAAAACTCAGAAGGTTGGCCATGTGGATTGACAGAGTTTTAAAGAGCATTGTGATGATAAACACATCAATCTTACAGTTCAAAAATACAAGAGAGAATAGTTCAGTGTAGTTCTGAGTAACAGCATTACTGTCAATTGATAAAATTGAGCATGAGGCACAGTATCAATGGAGGTTTAAGTGTAAAGAAATAATGTAAGGAAATAATTGTCTGTCCTCAATTTATCAAAAGAGGTTATGATCTGTCAAAGATTTTTACTTAGAGGTTGCCTGCAAAAGCATTTAAATCAATATGTGTATGTACAATTTCAGACTGAAGGCTGTTCAGAACAAGAAATTTAAGAGTGTGCCAAAACCACCTCCCCTGGATGGAGAGAGCACATCTCAGATGACAAGCAAGAAAGGCAGTGATGATGAGGACGAAAAGGAGGAGGAGAGTGGCAACGAGAGTGGAGGGGAGGATCATGCAGGGGCCAATGAGGGGGATGGAGAGGTGAGGCCCCAGAGGGGAAATCCATGTGATGAAAAAATTGGATTCAATATTCAATTGATAAAATTGGATTGACTAAGTTTTGAGAACATCTCAATGCCTTTGGCAATGTATATTTCAAGTTACAGTTAAACTTTTTAAAATATCTTGAACTCACAGGGAGAGGGAATTTTGTAATATACAAGGATTTGAGATTTATAGGTTAAATTATTTATTTGACATTTTGATGTTTTTGTGCTTTTGACACCATTTATTTTTTTATTTCATTTAGGATGAAGAGCCACAATCATATGAAGAGTGTGAAAAAGGAATTGAAAAGCTTCAGAAGGTAATATTTTTTATGTCAATGTCTGGCATTGAACACAAAGAATCCAGTGCTATTGACTTGATCTTCTTTTTACTGATTTTTGTGTTTGCCTTGTTTTACAGCAACATGCTCAATACCGTGCTAAAGTGTTCAAGGCCTCGTATAAGGTTCGTGCAATATCTCTGGGTCAGGACCGTTACAAACGCCGCTACTGGGTGTTACCGACTGCTGGGGGAGTGTACATAGAGGGACAGGAGTCAGGGTACTTTGACGAGGAAATCCAAGAAAGCTGTGTCAAGCAAGAAGTAAAACAGGAAGTGAAAGAGGAGATAAATGAGAAAGTGAAGGAGGAAGTAAAAGAAGAGGTGATGGATGTTGTGAAGCAGGAAGTCAAGTTAGAAAGTGTTGAGGTGAAAGAAGAAGTCAAACAGGAAGTTAAAGAAAGAAAAGACATTCTGAAAATTCCTGTGTATAAGAAAGAAATCAGGAAGGATCGGGAAGAATGTGAGGCAGAGAATGTGATAAAATCAGAAAACCTCTCTGCAGACCAATGTGATTCCAATCAAAATTCCAGTCCATCTGAGCAAACCCCAACTCGTTCATCAGAAAACATATCAAACTCTGTCAAACTGGAAAACTCAGTGCCCAGGTGTAACGGAGAGGATCTCTCTGTGCCATCTACCTCCAGGTGCAATAGTGCAATGTGTGACAGCTCAGACACAAGTACCCATCTACAAAACAGTTCCTGTCGGAAGCCTGGTCAGTCTAGCTCCTCAACAGAGAGTGACATTAAATCCATCATCAATAGTGCTCACGCATCCCCATTGATCTCCCCCTACCCAGCTGCTCCATCGCCATTCTTCTCCCCGCCTATCTCAGGAGCTAGTCCCTCACTGTTAAGTGGTCTCTCATTGTCATCCACACCCACCTCATCCACCCCACTGCCAGCTCACCAACAACCAAAGTCCTCCACTCCCTCAGTGGAGGCCAAGCATAATTTCCTCAGCATAGATTCCCTACTGAAGAAGGACAGTACCTCTAGTAGTGCATCGCCCTCCAACAAAAGCAGTCTGTTCCCGTCCCCAATGTTCCCCTTGGTTCCTATGACTCCTGACCAGATGATGAAATCGTTTGGTGAGAGTTCTACCCAGAAGCCTTGGTTCAGCATTCTACCCAGGCTGCCCTGTGATGACCTGTCCATGACCCATAATTCCTCACAGTCCTCAATCCTACCTAGTCCGTTCCAGAACTCGTTTTTATCCCCTCTCTCATTCCACTCTTTTCCCGCTCAGAGCCCATCCTTCTCGTCTTTCAATGTGTCACAGTTATTTGGAACCTCTGACTTAAGTGGAATGTCCCTGAATTCCACAGCACAGTCCAATGATTCGTTCAAGATTCCTAACACCCCTAGAACAGAGACGGACACTCCATCCACCAGTATGCTGGATCAGAATGAGTCCCTCCTCAAGGAATTACAAGGAGAAGCTCAGCCTATTCCAGAAGGTAAGGTTCCAATAAAGAAAGTGATTGGTGCTTCAGAGTAAGACTTATACAAGATTTTATTAAAGTACAAAAATTTACTGTTGTAAGAAATATATAATTTAGCGTATGCATATGTAAATTTGATAAACAAGTTCAAGAATTTTTAAAATACTGGTACATTTAAAAGAAACTGAAGTATTTTTACTTGTTTTTCATAAGGAGCATAATAATATTGAAAAAAAAATAAAGAACTATTCAAACAATCTGTTAACAATTTTAACAGAATTCAAGAAAGGCTGGTGGAAGATTTCAGAAGAGGAGCACGTTCGAACAGTTCACAGGAATCTCCACCCCAGGGGAATCCGAGAGAAATCCCTGCAGAAATCCTTACAGAAATGTCTAGAGCATGCCTGTTCATCATGTAACCAGGAAAACAGTGAATGTAAGGAACTCAGATAAAGATGTACATGTAGGATACTTAAAAGAACTACATTGTATATGCGATAAGGTCGAATTTCTGCCCCCGTGTTTTATAAATTTGAAAAATAACATCATATCATAAAGATATTTTGATAGAACATAAAACTGAATATGCTAGAACAGAAATCTGAAAGTTTTACAACATCGATCATTCCTCGTGCTTCTATGACGTCACGTAAATTGGCCATCTCCCGCATTTTCTCAAAAGCATGAACATTTCATCAGTTTTTCTTCATATTCAAGAGTAGGAGGTATAGAGCGCAATGTTGCTCCAAAACCATTTTACATATTTTATTGTACATATTATTTTGCATATCATATTAAAAAATGGTGTTGGAGCAAGCATGCGCTCGATGTTTCCTTTTTAAAAAACTAATAGGAAAACCCTCATTTTTGGCTGGAATAAGTATTTTTTGTGAAATTAGCTAATTATTAACATATCATATTTCTAATATGACTTCGATTAGACAATTAATTTTTATAAACCTGAACTAAATATATATTAACCTATCTTTTAGCAAAATTTTAAAGCTCGATTCATAACTTTGAATTTTGGGGCATAAAAACACTTTATCCCGCACATAGTTCTTTGTTCTCAATCTTTTACATGTAATAGTTTATATTAAATTTGGTTACTTTTGGTTTGGATAGATGTTTACATGCAATTGCTATACAATTTGATATATTGTACATATACATGTACTTAACAATTAATGAATGAATCTATTAAGGTACATGTACATTTAATTAAATTCATACTGTTTGTAGTTGGATATTTTGAATGTTAGCTAAGCCTTAAAGATACGATACACTGCTAATGTTTTTATGATCTTTATGCAGATTATAGTCTGATATCTGATGAAAGTGAAGAGGAAGAGGAGGATGAAGAAGAGGAGGAGGAAGATGAGGAAGCAGAAGAGAAAGAGGAAGAGAAGGCTGAGGATGAAGGGACCGAAGAAGACAAGGAGGAAGTAGAAGAGAAGGAGGAAGTAAAACAGAAAGACAAGGAGGAAGACAAGAAAGAAGACAAGGAAAAGGACAAAGGAAAAGAGAAAGAAGAGGATGAGGACAAAAAGTCTTCTGAGGACATCAGTTCAGAGAAACAAGGTTATTATATTTACAGATAAGATGAAAGTGATACTACTCTGCTGATGTAACTCTCTTACTAAATGTGAAATGACATTGTTGCTTTTATATGTGCATTGTACAAATGTACCTGTGTTAAGACATTTTACTACTTTGGACATATTAGTGCCAAACCATGCTACAAACTTCGAAATTTCAAGTTACTTTTATTTCAGAAAATGATGAGGAGAAAATGGAGACAGAAACAGAGACTGAGATAAATCCTGAAGATGAAGTGAAACGATTGGCTAATCTCAGCCACCAGGTGGAGCTACAGGTCTTAGAGGAAGTAGAAAATCTGGAAGAGAGGATTGCTTCAGCTAGCTTACAAGTAAAGGCAAGGATTCTATTCTAATCAGTTTTGTTGTAAAAATTCAAAACTGAGATTAAAGTATCCATTTTTCTTGGCATACCAAATTTAAGTTTCACGTGTAATGTATGTTTAGTGCAGTTTTCTGTTCAGATTTTTAAAAATGAGAAGATTTACTCTGTGTCGAAATGTAAACATAACTGAGCTTTGAATCAATTATTTCATATTTTAGGGCTGGAAAGTTCCCCAGAGGATTTCAGAAGAGGCTGATTTTACCTTAGTGGACAGGTTTAATCATGAAAAATTGGGTCCAAAAGAGAAATATCCACTGGATGCAGCTCGAGACAAACTTTTCTGTCTGGAACCAAATATTGAGAGACGCTACCTCAAACCACCTCTCTGTAAACAGTAGGTTGATCATCTTCATTATCCCAGTGATTAATATAGTTAAAATTTTGTATTTTACTGTGATACAAGCTTATTATGGTATTGTTGTAGAGTACAGATTAACCTGGCCAACATTACGGCCAGCACGGGTCTGAATGATGAGGATGAGGATGGAGACCGGCCCTCGGACCACATACAGGTGTCCCAAGGCCTGATGATGTGGAGGAATGCCGTGGCCAAAGCCTCCAACCCCGCCCAGCTGTCTCTGTGTGTGTCCCAGCTCAACAACTCCATATCCTGGGAAAAGTCTATCATGAAAGTGGTCAGTAATGCATTATTATATAGCTGCTTAAACAACACAATAAAAATGTTCAATTTTGAATAAATTCATGCAAGATGTATCTTTTATACAGATCAACTTCTGTTTATTGTACAATGGATTACAAGCTGTTTTTGACCATTCTGGTTCTTGTAACTCATGGTTATGAACATGTACATGTAGCTGTGGTACTATTACATTGACGTTTGTTTGTTTATGTTGACAGCTGTGTCAGCTCTGTCGGCGAGATGATAACGAGGCTCAGCTCCTGCTGTGTGACGGCTGTGATCAGGGTTACCACACCTACTGCTTCAAGGTCAGTCCACACTCCTACTCCACTACCTGGACAGCTAGAGTTAATTTAAACAATATTTTATTCAAGAGACATAAATGGATGGGACAGCAGGCATTGCCCATATCTGTCCTCTCCATACAGCTAGTGTTGCATTAAGACATCCTTTATTTATAAAACTGAAAAGTTCAAGCTAATGGCATAACAAGATTTTATTTACTTTATTAATCTCAATAGTTGTGTGTTATACTTTTGTTTTCAGCCAAAGATGGACAATATTCCAGATGGAGATTGGTATTGTTATGAATGCATATCAAAGGTACGGATGTTTCATACAACATAAAAATTTTGCCTTTTGACACTATTTAGTTGGCAATATGTTAAATTATGTTTAAATTATTTTTTATTTTAATATGATCCAGTATGATATGTTTCATAAAAAGGCTTTGTGAGTACATGAATACTTTCACTCCTTGCTAGGCCACTGGAGAGCCATGCTGTGTTGTATGTGGAAAAAGAATGGGCAGGATAGTAGAGTGTGATTTGTGTCCCCGAGCCATTCATTTAGACTGTTTAAACCCCCCTCTACCTCGCATGCCCAGGAAGTGGGTGTGTCCAGCATGCACAGCGAATCAGGTAAGCATCTAATCAAAGTTATTGGTCATTTAAATGACATCCAGGTTCTTGTACAATTTATTCAAAACTAATTCTCAATCAGTTTGACAAAAATCTTTTTATTTTTTGACACTGAAACAGGGACGAAAAGGCAAAGGAAGGAGAAGTCCTAAAAAGAAGAACAAAGAAAACAATACCTCAGTGAGAGAACGGAAAGACTCTGATGCCGGCAATAAGTCAGCCAATGAGAGCACTCCGTCTGAAAAGCCGGAGAAGAAGCGTGGTAAAGACCAGGAGAAGAAGAAGCAGGCAGCCGAGCAGTCAGAAGATATGACTGTGTGCAGGTAAATGGTTGTCTAGATTTTGTACAGCCAGAGAAATACACATAAAATTCAAATCCAACTTGCAATTGGACATGCCATAAGACTTTGGTTTGGAAAAAATTAATAAGTTTTTGTTATTTATTTTACAGTCTTATGTGGAAAATTCCAGCATTTTATTTAGCTTTTTAGCAAGGATTTTTTAAGTACATGTACACAAAATTATAGAAAATTTAGAATGCACTAAATGATATGTTGATTTTCAGGTTGATTCTGACAGAGATGGACAAGCATGATGATGGTTGGCCGTTCCTAAAACCTGTCAACTTCAAACAATTCCCAGCATACAAAAAGTACATAAGACAACCAATGGACTTCACAACAATGAAGAACAAACTCAGGGATAACCAGTAAGTTTAACAGCGAATTACATTAATGTTTCAGTTAGATGCGAGGGTGAGTGTGTGTGGTTCAAGGCTTAAAAATTGTCCTCTATGTTTACCTGTAGCTATAAATACCATTAATTAAATTGAAATACATGTACATGTAAGGACAAAGACCATATCTTTTTATTTTTATTTTTAGGTACAAGACGCGTGGTGATTTTGCAGCCGATGTGCGACTCATTTTTAATAACTGTCAGACATTCAATGAGGATGACTCTGAGGTTGGACGGGCAGGCCATAACATGAGGAAATTCTTTGAGGTGCGATGGAAGCAGCTATTGTTGACCTCACCATCCTCACCCTCGACGAACAGCAACGAGGAGAAAATGGAGGAGGGTGGAGACTAACGCTGCCACCTAGTGACCAATCATTTATTTATTCCATTAAAAAACTACATTTCTTTTTCTTATGCAAATTCTATTTATGATTTCATTGCAGCTATCAACAGAAAGTCTTATATATATTGATGTTGGCAGTTTTTGAATGATTATATTTATGATGTTGTGAATTGTTTATTAAGGAAATAAGTGTCTTAGACTATGATTAACCTCAGAGACTATACTTGTAGATGGATAATTACGTTTCCTGGGCTCTATTATTTATGGTTGGAAAATGCTATTTTACAGTGAACTTGTAGATTTTGTACATAAGATGGCATTGATGTTTTAGTGTTTTCTTAGTCTGTATCTGTCTTGATACATTTACGTGACAATATTTTGCCATGATATATTCTGGTCTTGGGACTTTTATCTCCTCATTATTAACTGCACATTCAGCAATGTTGGCAGCAGTTGTAAAGAGAACATTTCATTACTTAAGAAAAATTCTTTTACCACCAAAGGGCACATCAAAAATTATGATTGCATGGAGGAATATTTTTTTGTGGTTGTGATAAGAAAACTTTTTTTCTTGTTTCGTTCATGTCACTGACTTTCTACCAAGAAATAAGTAAATTAATGCCAGTATTCGTTCAACTTTACAGAAATTTATACGTTTAATATTTTTTACATTATTTGTAGCAATAATACATGTAGGCGTAGCATTTTCTTCATGAATTTAAATCAAAGATTAAAAATACATTTATTTCACGATTTTTTGTACTTGGATTTTTAGTAAATTTCTTTTATTTTACACACTCGCGGCTGCAGACAATGAACTACAACAAATAGCTAGACGGCTCTGTTTTCTAGTCCTTTCATTGGTCATCATTGTTCACAGAGTACATTCCAGTGAAGAAGTTCACTCTCTTTTCTCGACATATCATTCACCATACAGCTCAGCTGGCAATAACCCATTCTCATTTTTCACAGATCCTGGACCTGTTCCACATTTTTAACCTCTTATCTGCAGAAACTGTCTGGAGACATAGTCCAAGAAACAATTGTCTGCATTTTTATTCCTATTTTTT
>WFKH01011801.1:15939554-15960345 GCA_016163765.1 Magallana hongkongensis
TCTTCCCTGGGCCACCCAAAAACTATAAAATACTGCATAAACATGCATGTTTTCTTTATTCTAGTTAAAAACATGGCTCTTTTAGCATTAACTATAAATAAAAACACAACGTTTAAAGGTTTAAAGACTAACCAAATTAAATTAATAGTTTTAATATCAAAAGGGTGGTAATAACCTTTACTTATGGCAAATTCCTTTGTGATAAACATACAGTAATTAATGTATCACTTTTTACACCACATGCAAATGAAAATCACAGGGTAAATTTATAGGAGTTAACTAATGTAACATTGGCAAAAAAAAGTTTGTTTCATAACTTATGTTTCCTACATTTACTTAACATTACCTATTTTCATATTTTACAATTATAAAATTACAAATTTTACAAAGTTACATTTAGGTTGCCAAAAAAAAAAACTTTTTAAAATGTAAAATATAATTATGTACATATCTGTATTGTTATTTTAAGTACATCATTTTACTAATTCTCTTTTTCAGTGTCACGGACATTAAAATGTTAGACTGATAATTGTAAATCACATACCAAAAAAAGGCATACTGGCACTGTGTTTAAGTAAGCATTTAATGCTCAAGCTAATTAATAGTACTAGTTGTGCCCTTTTCTGTAATAAACATAATGCCATGTGCAATGGAATAAAATTTAGATCCACATCCACATCCTTCATTTTGAGTAATTCTGTCTTATGACAACATTCAGTTTGTAGGATTTGTCAGTAATTAACCCATTAAGATATAAGCAACCCTATAATTGGGTATGTGTAACACATGATGTGTCCTTTATGACCAGTAAATGATAGGCAATACATTAACATTAAGATCCATCAAAACACATATTTCTTCTTAAACTGCAATTCCAAAACCAATACTAGTATATATGCATGTAAGGTTCAAAAATTTAAAAAAAATGCAGGTTTTCCAAAATTGCAGTTAAATATTTTTTTTATTTAAATTTGATTTAAATTTTATCAAATCTATTTAACACATTAAAATACATCCCTCCTTAAAATACATGTTCTTACATAAAAGTACTTCAATAGATGTCACTGTTTTATCAACAAAGAGAATAGTTTTCAATAAAAAAAAATCAATGATCAAAAGTTAATAAAAAGTCGAACATATCTTACAATCAAATATCATATATTCTGCTCTTAAAATGTTTAAATTTGGCTAGTTTTTGGTGTTTTCGTCAAAATTAAAGCCTTAAATTTTATATTTAGGTTTTGAAAAATCAAAAATGTCCAGGAGATCATAAAATGCCCGCGCCTATTTTAAAAATAAATCTAAAACAACAGACAACATACACTTGTTGATCAAATTTACACTGTTTAAACAGCGGTTGATCAAGCTGGACAAAACAAACAACGTTATCTTTAGTTATTGATTCAAACTCAGGTGAAAATTTAAGAAACATAAGAAACAAAACTACAATTTTACATCTAGTCTAAAGCATTTTAATAAACACATTAGCAGCATATACATATAGCTGTCTAAACAAAAAGCAGACTTATTGTTTGCATCAATAAATTAGATGATATATTAGTACTAGGTAAGTTACAAACAAAATATTGCATGCATTTATATAAATTAAATAAAAAAATCAAATGACTTAACCAAGCTTCTCCTAACCACAATGTAAAAATGTTTATATCCCACCCAAAGACCGGCTTACATACTGTTTACGTAATCTCAATCTGTCAATAGTAATATGTATACCTATATGCCACTAATATGCTGCGCACACCTCTCTTGTCAGGTGTAGGGGCTGCATCAATATTCTTGGGTAAATATTAAATAGCATAATGGTAAAAAAAATAATTGAATATAACTTTAAAAGATAAACATTTAATCATGGGGACAATCAAAGGGGCTTAAATGTACATTAAATACACCTTTTTAACATGACTGAAAAGGGTTTTAGTATATGTTTTATTGCAGCGTACAAAAAAATTAGATTTTCATTTAAATCATTTATGTTTGTCTTAAAAACAAATTATAATATGGCTGACTTGACCAACAACCAACCCGGTGTGCGAACAACGAGTAAAAAAAGTAGTTGTGTTCAAATAGTACCTGTCAGTGCATAGTACAACAATCGTTGTACTAAGGCAATTGGAACGTGTATTTGAGTTTGACCAAGACTTTTTCAAATACAAATTGAAAGATATTTATATCCAATGTTACAATACAACTAATTTATATACACGGATGCCATACAACTACACAGCTCAATCCAATGTTCAGACCTTTTTTATTATGCCATATCTTTCAACCCTGTGTAGATACATGTACTGCTGTCCAGTAAGTATAATATTACATGTTTTAACTCGGGATGCTTTACAACATGCTAAAAACGGGCAATTACAACAGGTACATAAATCATCGTTAAAGAACCAATAATATTGCTACTCTCAAGTTACTATAGCTACAATGAATTGTAAGTGCATTAACGAGTATCTTCTAACCCTCACTAGTTTTAATGTTATAGTGGACGTGTGTGACAGTTAAACCTCAAGGCTATCTGTTTGCTCAGTGGGACTTTGGTACAAATGCGAGCAGAGTAAAGCCTTACAAACATTCCAACACCAAGGAGAACAGGGATTTATAGTTTAAGCAGTGTTTGTCGGAGCTGGGGAAAACATCATATTCTACCTTTGGCTTTCCGTTTAGGATAGGGTGTGACTCAAAAGGGGGTATGGGTTAAAGTCTACTAAAATTGATAAAGGGTTTTTTCAAATACTTAGAGTAAAACAGTGTATATGTAGTTGTAAACCCTCCTCCCAAACCTATCCAATCCTCCGGGATTCCTTTGACAATGATATACCAGTCCCCAAAAGAAAAGCTATCAAACGTTCTTCAAACACCAATCAGGAGGAAGTTTTTCTCGTAAGTGACACTGATGATTCCAGTAATAGAACGCTGTCTTATTTTTCTTATTCTAAAAGCTCCTTTTAATTCCTGTAATCTTGACTTAACAAATCCTGTCATTTGTATTGACTAAATGTATCTTTTCCATGTATGTATAAATGCTACTTTTTTATGGATATAATAAATAAATTGTTGTTTATCTACAAAAGCAGACTTTTATTGGCTTTTATTCAGAAACGGGTAAACCAGTCTATTTCACCATTCACTGATTCCCTGTCGTGTTTTCAGAACAAGTATGTACAAGGGGTCCAACAATTTCACCACTAAAGCCTTTCTATTCACAGACAAGTCTATCAGGTTTGACACATTTTTCACAGTTGTTTATCTACAAAAGCAGTTTTTGGGACTATTTATTCAGGAACATGTAAACCAGCTCTCTGTTATTTCAACTAATACCTCAAGGTAGCTAATACCTAAAAGGCTTTACAAACCTGCTATTTATACTATCCTTGGATTAGATAGGGGGTCATACAAATAATCCACTAAAGCAATGATCTTATTTAATCGGTCTACCCTCAACTGGTCGCACACTTCAGCAATGATCTTATTTAATTGGTCTAACCTCAGGTGAACCACTCTCTACTCAGGTGTTTTACCTGTCTACCCCTCAGGTGCACCTGCATACATCGGTGTTTTACCTGTCTACCCCTCAGGTGCACCTGCATACATCGGTTTTATATAATTTTTAGGGCCAACACCCAAAACACCATAGGAACCATAGTACTATTGTTAACTTTGCCATTAATTTTTTTTCCCGTTTGTTGACAATGTTAATGTATTTCATTATCTACTGCAATTGAATAATACCGTGGTACATAGAAATAATATTTTTAAAAATGCAGACTTTACTGGTAAGTTCTTTTGGCAAAATACTGAAAGCACTCAAGATTCCATGCACAGATTCAACTGACGTCGCAAACGTCAAACTATGACGTCATTGATGATGCACGATGTAAGCATGAATACACAGTATACAGTTAATAAATAAAACATGTTAAAGTTCAGTTTATATGCATTTCTTCCTCAAATATTAAATAAAATGATGATTTTGTAAATAATCACAAATAATTCTTTATCATTATTAATTAATTCATGCAGTTTCAATAAAAAATAAGCTAATAATTACCCTAAAATAGAGTGGTCTGCTTTATATTCTGTTACTAAATTTTTCAAAATTTGTAAAATACATATTGGCCACACTTGAGTACCTCTAAGAAATTTTGCAGGCAGATGCATTTCTGCAATATCTTTCAGTTTTAAAAGTTTCAAAGAGGTACTCAAGTGTGGCCACATTCAAATTCGGGAAATACTGCAGAAAAATCTACAATTTTCAGCTATTTTTAACGACCATGGTATGTTTGAAAATGCGCATGTGCTAAACGGTGGGGCCGAGGTGAAAAAATTACATATGCATAGAAGCAGAATATTGTGCCCTACATTATAAGCAATTGCAATTTGTATTGTTTCAAACTTAAGTTTTATGAAAATTTTAAGGCACATTTTGATGCTTCGTGGCTCTAGCTCTTTACCAAAATGATGGAACATATAACCAAGGCCCGTGAATGCTGCTGTTTCCGGTACATGTTATGTTCAACTACATATGCAATGGAAAGTTTAAATAATGGTAAATCAAAATGCACTCTCATCACGAATTACCGTATATTACGAGTCTGAGATTGTATTGAAATAAGTTGAAGCCTTTTAACTTAAGCCCTTTAAAGCCTTTAGAATCTATTTCATTTTTAGGCTTAGAGTCCTCAAATCCAAGGATACTATACAATCTGAAACACCACGGGAAACATCGAGAGAAGCTATTGACAGAAATTAGTAAACGTATTAACGTTGAGAGTTCCAACAGCATTTTGGACGATTTCCTCCAAGAGGATCTTATTTCTGTGGATGAGCATGAGGAAATATCACGCATTACGAACAAACACGAAGCGGCGAAAAAGATTCTGAAATATAGTGAGAAAAAGAGACTCGAGTCTTTTTTCCGAAAACTGCTCTCCATTTTGAAATCCTATAATTTAAATGATCTTGCTGACAGCCTTCAGCAAGATGAACCGTCAGAGGGCGATACTGCAGGTTGAACACATGTTTTAGTTAATTAATAGATAGTGTAACCTGACTTTTAAATAATTTCAAATTCTGTTTTGATATTTGATCTCTTTTTTTGGAACTAAACTATAAACCTGTGTTTTTCATCTCCAGACAATGAAATGCCCCTTACAGTTGAAATGGTGAATGGAAGGATGTTCCTTCCTACCGAAGGTAATTGCAACCTTATTTTACATACAGTTATTTATTGAATAAAATATTATTTCAAAAATATGTTTTATCCATTTGAATCATTATTTTGGCCATGATGTACATATGTACTATTGTGTTGCCAAATTAAAGTTAATCAATATTTTAGTACCCTTACCTAAGGAATATGCATGTATGTGAAATGCAAGTTTCAAAAATATTTGTAGCTAAAAAAAATATCATTTGCAACAAAATTTGTTACATCACAACATATATTCAATGACATAAATTACATTGTCTTTAGATATGTCAGCTTCCAGCACTACTGTTAAACAGCTGGAAGTAAAAATCACATATGTTGACGGCAGTGAAAGGGTATACAGAGCTATGATTCGAGGAATTTCAGAATCAGAAGAAATGATTGTCTAAAGAACACACTCAACCATTGATCGATTGTCTGAGGGGTCCATTACAATCTGGCTACATACAGAATCCAGCGATGCAAAGGAAAAATTGAGACATTTCATAGAAAGCGGAGAGATTTCTTTATTCTTAGAAAGTTTGTTCAAGACGAAGGGCGTTCGGAAACTTTTGACAAAGGATAAATACAAAATACAAATTGAAATCAAAGACGTTAAGGATGCAACTGAAGGTATAATGCAATACATGTAACATGTCTATTTAATATATCTCTTTAAATGTAAAATAATTTATAACTTTATAGATTGATACTCAATTATGAAACAGCAGATAATTTCTGTAGGAATGACATCTTCATTCGTCATCACTAAATCTTTATTTTGAGGTTCCAAGCCGGCTGCATTTCAACCAAAGAAAGAGTCTGACACGAGATACAAAACCTGTTTGGACCGATGTGAAAGCTTTTTATTGGAAGAGCTAGAGCCAGGATGTTTGGTACGGGACACAGAGGTCGGCCATGTCTTCAGTCCTGTAAAGGCGGACATAGAAAACGGGACAAACAGGACGGACAGAGTGAAGTTGTTATTGGAACATCTAAGAAAGGAGTCCGAGGAAACGATTAAACTTGTATTAGACAGACTGAAAGAGAAAAACAGATATGTCTATGATAAACTGTTTCCAAACTTGGAAAAATTCCAAGATTTAGGTGAGTATTCATAGTAAAAGTAGTATAAAAGTAACAACGGATATTTCTGACAACATAAAAAAGGATAATTTTTTTGCGTACATACAATGTAACCTCGATATGTAATATTTAACCATGGAAAGTGTTATGTTTCACTTATACTTACCCCTAATCACCGCCAATGGTGTCAGTGTAAGTCTTTTAATTATATGGAATAATTTTTCGTTGTACAATTATTTGAAGCAATGTTTTCAGACATTGAACAGATCAAGAGTAATATTCTGGACAGTTTACCAGAGATATTAAAGGTGATGAGTGTCGCCGCCCTTCAGACCCCATTCCTGAGTGCTGGGATCATGTCTCAAGAGGAGCTCGACTCACTACACAGGAACAGCGAGAGTGTTCGAACAGAAAACTTACATTTTGTTCAGATGGTTTTACACAGAGGAGATGAGGCCGTCATGATTTTTCTTGTCGCCCTTGAAAACTCAAGTGGAATGAACATACAAAGACTTTTAAATAAAACGGAAACTCTCCATGTTAGCGAAGGTACAGGAGTAACAAAAATTATTGAGCAATATAAGACTTTTAAATCCCTAATTATAATGACTTTAATTGAAGGACAAGTTGTATTGATAATCTGTGTTCTATTTTATAGATAAAAGAAGGAACGCAAAAATTGAATATGAAGCTTTTAATGAAGAAAATGGATTATTGTTCCAAGGAAACTTTTTGCTGGAGCTTATGTCAGAAGGTAATGTCTGTAATAAGCTAAATGATCCGTAGAGCAATGAAAATGACGAACTTGTGTTAAAATTAGAAATGTTCTTTATCCAAGACAAAACCGAAAATATGAATGCAGAGCGTCTGTGTGTCAGAGAGGAAGAACCACAGCAACACATAGAACATCCGGGTCCTGAACATCCGGGCAGTCAGTCCGTGGAATCCACCTCCTCCGACAGTGTATGTGAATAGTGTAGTATTTATCCTTATGCTCTCTCTCTCTCTCTCTCTCTCTCTCTCTCTCTCTCTCTCTCTCTCTCTCTGCGTATCTTTACTTTGCGCGCATTAAAGTTATATATTCTGAAACACACGGTACGCACATACTGTATACATATCATATATTTTAACATTTTGCCCGCGCTGTTAATGAATTTCTGTCTTGATTTGTCATTCTTTTTTCTGCTATTTAATGTTTAAATTTCTTTGGTATGCGTCTTAGTTATTGAATAAATCCATATGACCGATACTGTAGGATTCTAGTGGCATTATGCAGAGAGATGTATCGAGCAATGAGTCACGGATTAAAGAACTGGAATCCGATACATCAAGTATACTCTCGTAAGTAAACTATCATTTCAATTTAAATTGTTGATATTGCAAGTATAGCGTTCATGTAACCAGTAATCTCGAAGAATAAATGATAGTTAGAATAGAACTTCAATTATTCAACTTCTTTTCATCAGAAAACTGACAAGAAAACTAGGAAAAGTAGAATTCGTCTATGATATACAATGCATATTATCAACGCGAGATGTTAGCAAAAGTGCGCGAATGGTGAGTCCCAATACTTCTTATATATACACCAATTTAGTGGAATATTGTTCTTATGTGTTCAAATCTTAATTGAAAACAAAGTTTTACTCATGACAATATAATGATTACAACTTATTACGGAGTTACGGAGTTAATCACTTCAATGACACTTTTATGACAACCATGATTTTTTTTGATGATCCCTGCAATACATATTCTAATTCAAACTTATATAGGAGAGAGTGAAGACGAAATATCCTAAAAAGTACGACGCAATTAAAGATGAGGTTTTAAAACTAAACACTGTTTTAACCGAATTGCAAAGTCTGAGTAAGTTATCATATACCAGATGAAAATGAAGGTGAATAAAACTTCGTTCGTATCAAATTCACTTTATAATGTTTGTTATCATTATTAAAAGCAGGTCGCATCTTCAAGGATAAGGTTGGGTTTTTTACCAATTGGAATGATGATGATGATGATTATGATGATGCTGCTGATGATGATGGCGATGATGATGATTATGATCCGCTACTTATAGAAAATTGGTTCGAGGTTTGATTTTAGTTTTTAGATAAGAGAAAGTAATTGAGTGTAAGCCAGAGAGCAAATTTCAGTTCTGATTTATGCGGTTTTTCTTTAAGACTCTATCTTCGCCGGAAACAACTCTTCGTTTTGAAAGACAAATGTCAGCTTTGGTGGTTAATTCGACAGACGAGGGTACGTAATTCTACACTTCATGAAAACATCTTAAACTACCATGATAATATTAATATATATATAAAATAAGATATAGAGATCTGTAGATATGCATATAATATCAATAGAATTATTAACGCTGAAATATAGAGTGTAGGACTCAATATCAAATCTATTTAAGAATCAAAAATTTATATACGGGTTTTGCCACGCATAGTCACCAATTTTCTTACACCTAGGTGTAAAACGCAAAAAGTCACGAAAAACTGGTTGCATGGGGTATCCGTTGCCATGGTAACCGAGGGTAAAGATGAAAAAAATAGCAAAACTTACCTACTTTGAAGCCATATTAGAAGTTTTGCCCACTAATATAAACTATCAAAGACATAAAACAACCATTGTTCTATTGTCAATTTTTATGTCAAAGAAGAAAATTGATGGAGATACCAATACTTTAAAATGTTACCTGAAACCTGTTAAAAAGTTTTGAAATCAGTTTTTTACGTTTTTTTAATATAAAGTCGAAATGGGAAACTATTAAATTTTTACATCCCTATAAATGACCATGCAATATACATTTTATTTATGAAAATTGACACCCGTTGCTATGGTAACAGGGCCAAGAAATAGGAAAAACTGAAAAATTGAATTTTGATTTTGGTATGCTGTAATTCTTGATTTTAGAGAATTTTAGCAATTGTTTTTGCTGGAACATGTAAAAAATATGCCTAAATTTTCATTATATACTACAAAAAGCTTTGTTATGCAACACAAAAGTTTTGTTGCTATCAAAATTAAAGTTGCATAGAAAATCACATAGAAATTCTTACTTTTTGAAAAGTCCATAGCAACGGCAATTATTTTTAGAAAATTTCAGATTTTTTTCAAGTCGCTTTAAAGTTCAGGACATACTTGATTTTTTCTCACCAATTGATATCAAATATTTATACTTTATATGTGAATGATGCCCATTTAAAAAAGCCTCAAAATATTAGAATTTACCTTATTTTTCAGCTTGTTACCGTAGCAACGGTTCTCAATTTTCATTTTTAAATTCTTTATTGCACAGTCATAATAGTGTGGACAAAAAAATTCAAGATTTGCATTTTAAATTCAAATTGAATGAAGAAATCAGATTTTGAAATTTCTGTTTAGTTACAATAGAAACACTTTTAAAATATGCGTTTCTCCATAAATGTTTTTCTTTTTCTTAAAAAATTACAATTTTTTAAAATGATATATTTTACCCTGGAAACCCCAAATTGTTGCCATTACTCACAATATGTTCTCAAATAAGCATTAAAATGCCATTTTTATATCTTTACCCTCTGTTACCATGAGAACGGAACAACATAGCAACTAATAATTGGTGTTAGACTTTCATACTCATCAAAGTCTATCAAACTGTAAAGTATGAAGAAAATCTGTGACTTAAAGATGGCCACCGAATTTTGATTCTTACATAGAATTGATCTTAAATAAGAGGCATTATAGGAAAAACACTGTAAATCTATTAATGTTTTAACTCGTATTCCAATTTGTATGATTGTATAGATAGTACCATGGACAGTGATGAGGATATAGAGGAAGATCTAAATGTTCTCAGTCGAAAATCTTCCAAATACCAGAGGTGATACAAGCTTAATAAAAAAAAACACGAATGCAAATTGATGAAAGTTTAGTTTTAGAATGTGATATTGTAAACAATTTTACATTTCAGCATCTTAGTAGGAAAGTTGCATGAGGTTGAGATTGTGCAATCTGTGATGAATATTTTCAAAGACATATCGGAAGAAGAAATACAATTGGTAACTATGAAGCATTTGTGAACGTTGAATGTATGTTGACAATTTACATTGTTTTAGCATTGAACTTCATACCGTAATAAACGACACGTGCATGTAAGTCAACCACCATAACAAGAAACAAACATTACAATGTATGAAGATTATCTGGAAAGTATTTTACTCAAAACTTTCTTACTGGTTGTTAATATAATGTTTATTATTTTTTTTATTGTCCGTTGAAATCAAATAACACGGTTTCGGGAGGAAAATATCAAATACATGTGTGATCATAGAATTATCAAAGAAACATACAAGAATCGAACTTATATGTCGTGTGGTATAAACACAATTGAACCACTGATCTAAAAGTTTGAGACATGTTAAAATAATAAATACTCAGTAACGAAATACTCTCTATACTATAAATACAATATATTTTCTTCACAGATGGCTGTCAAGAACATACTGAACGAAGAACAGTATAAAAGCTAGAAAAATACATAATCAAGCTTCAAGTCATCAGCAACAAAATAGAGGAAGCCACAAGGTTGGCAAAAGTGGCGTAATAAATGAACCTGTCTTTGTATGAATGCAGCGGATGCATGTACATTGACTCCTACCACAAAAGTAATAGTTTACTTTATAAAGTAGTTGTATGCTCTAAGCAATTAAATGCAGCAAAACACAATTCATGACACAATTAATACATTGTATCTACTTCTCCATTTGCGTTATTGAATTAAAAAAATAAATGCAATTACTGGAACAGCCATCACAAGAAACCCGGAGGCGGCATTGCAGGAACAGCAGTTTGGGTCTACATGAGGCCAAAGGTTTGTCTCGTTATTGCAATTTTCCGAGTAGCAAAACCTAAAACAGTCGTTGTTAGGATTGGAGTAGACGCAGTCGCTATTTCCTTTATCAGGTTCGCAACCGCGCAAGACAGAGTTGATCTTCCCGGTTTCTGTTTAAAAAAATCAAATGTTAACTATTTGCAATCGAAATTTTTGTACCATGAATCTTAATATTTGTGACGGACGGTATACTGAGTATTTAAACACGGAATACCTACTCTTGTTGATTTGTTCGCGGTGCGAGCAAGGCCAGCTAGTATTGCAGTGGATGAAAGACTTAATGGATGCCGTGTCATTCAAACATCGGAGGTCCTCTTCATGTGTGAAATCAATGCCCGAACAAGACAGGCAGGTAAAGTACTGTACACCATTGGACCAATCAACTGAAAGAAAAATGTATATGTGGAGAGAGAGAGAGAGAGAGAGAGAGAGAGAGAGAGAGAGAGAGAGAGAATGTTCAATCGTTTAATATACACTCCAAGGTTTGAGCATGATATGAAATCAAAGCAATATATCCGGTATATGCAATGTATTCAACATTTTAGTATAGCTATTACTTATTTGCCTTCAATTTTCAAATGAAATCATGAAATCATATAAAGATTTGAAAATAAATAATATAATTATATGTATAAGTTACCTTGTACAAGTAATGTTGAAAAAACCAGGAAGACACAGGTTTTCATGTTACTTTTCGACTCCATTGCAAGCAGTATAAGGGTTTTCCGGATGCCGATACATTCAGTTTAAGCTTGAAATCGCTAGATGGTTCGGTAACTAGAATTTGTACTCAATGAGACATCTTCCCTTATCACGAAAATCGGAGGTCCACGCCTTTCTGGGTGTTTCAGTCTGTGAAGTGGTTTTCTCGTCTTATCTCATTAATACAAATTAAACATTACGGCGATTAGAGTAGGAGGCAAACATGTTTTCGATGTCTGAAATTTCGAGATTTTATCTGATTCTCAAACAAACAAACGCTATTCATTGTTTTCAATCATTTACTTAAAAATGTACATTGTGTAACATTTACAAATAAATAACACATCTATGAAACTATACATAGGACACATTTAGCGACGTAAGGACAGAAACTGGAAGTCGTCATTTTAAAAGACTTGCAAACACACAAACAATCACAAGAATTGACAAATAGAACGAAGGGTTTTGTGTGGCCGCCTTGGAACAGTCGAAGTTATCACAAAAAGTCACGTGGTCTGTACCAACAGAGTTGTTGTTGCATAAGCTGCCCATGCAGGAATACGTGCACGTGACAAACCCGTCATTTTCAGAACATCCATTTTTGGGATAGTCTCGGCAGGACCGAAATACTGAATCTACTTGTTTTGTGCCTGAAGTGACACGGAAAGTGGCTCATAATAAAACAAAGCTATTACAAATCAGACACGAGTAAAAAGGGGAAAAAATTGTTTAGCTGTTTATATCAATAAAAATAGAATGTTTAATATTTCATATGTTCAAGTGATATCGAAATATGGTAAATAAGAAAAAAAAAAAGAACACCAAAAAAAAAAACAACAACAACAAAAAAACCACCCCATAAACAATTAAAAAGAAAAGATAAGAAAAATATTTAGCCTGAGTGGGTTTTTTTTTTTACCTTTAACAAGTTCACCTGTTCTGAAATACATGTACGATTGATTTTTTTAGTGTCACAGAGTGTAGTTAGTGCACTGTGCGAAAGGTGATTCATAAAAAAAACCCAAATTGTAAGATTTAAACTATTTAATTTAATTTAATAAGAATGTTTATGTATAATAAAGGACCCCCCCCCCCCCCAAAAAAAAAAACCCCCACAAAAACAAAAACAAAAACAATTTGAAATTAAACAAAACAACTGAATAAAGTAAAAAAAAAAAATCCCACTAACTATCGTTATTTTCATTCATACTTATTTTTAAAATATTTTTTTTTTAAAACAAGATTTCGCATGTTTTCATGTATTCTTATTCCAAAATTTTAAATAAACCGAAATGAAACACCAAAAAGAAAAAGAGAAACCCTGATACTGATTCCCCTCACGTGGGTATATGACAACTTAATTTATCAAAAAACAAAAATAATAATAAAAATTAAAGTCTGTTGTCTTACGTATATTAAATCTTTCCTCCGTGTAGCAATAGTTTTTGCAGGGACGGGTGTCATCGTGAATGGATATTTGTTCCGTATTGTTCACACATTCCGTCTTCATCCATGGCTTGTTCACAGTGAAAGAACAAGTAAAACAACGGTTACCGGACGGAGTCGTTACCATGGCAACCGATCCTGAAACAAAAGTTGACTTCTGCTTCTAAATTTTATGTTACATCTTTGCTTTATAAAACATAATTACATAAAAATACACACCACTCTGGAGTAAAACTCTCTATCCAGTGAACCTACTCTAGGCCTAGGCCTACTAAATCCTCCCAGATAACGAAAACAAACCGGCTACCTAATCTCTCCTTCCATACAAAATGAAAAAATAAGCATCATAAGCAATGAGATGGTAAACATCTCAAAAGAGCCTGTTTTTTGGTATTAACGGACATTTGGACGAATGAGAACTGTTTTTTTTAGTAAGTGACTAGGGTTAACCTTAACATTTGAGGCTGGATGGTCAACAAATTATTCAACAGTTCTACCTAAAAAATTTTAGGTATGATATTTTTAGCCATAAATTAGTAAGGAAAACTTATATGCATATTCAAATAGAGCTTTTGTTCACAAGGAGATTAATATACATGTAGTCTACGTATTGCCACAACCATCCAGCTCTCTTGAAAACGTAGTTAAAGGTCACGGCACCGACCTCATTCACATGCACTCTTTGGTTGAAGTCTGAGCCATAATTGAAAAAGCAAAACGAAATAAACACGTGTGGATTTTACACAAAGGCGCTTTGAGCCATATGACATGGGTGTGGGATGGGGGGGGGGGGGGGGGTGGTGGTGGTGGTGGTTTCTATGGAATATGATTTTAAACAGAGATGACCTGCTATGTTCTTGATCTTTGACCGAAAAAAGTAGGTTCAAGGTCACTAAACATTCTCTATCTACTTGAACACTCCGTGGGTAAAGTATGATTCTGACAGTGCCAAAGATTGGGCAATATACTAGGATTTTACACAGAGATCTCTATGACCTTGACATCTGACCAGGAAAGCTGGCTCTTGGCAATTAGACACCTTTTTACCCAGGTGTATTCTTTTGGTGATGACTGACCTAGATAGGATGAATGGTATAAATACGAACTTGGTTCATGGTCATTGCACAATGCTTGCCCATAAGCTCTCATTGGGTAAAAGTTGAGTAAAAGTTAACCCAAGAGGAGGGTTTGCAGTTGAGAAGGATTTCAAACTAAGATGGGTTTTTTTTACCT
Organism: Magallana hongkongensis; assembly: GCA_016163765.1. NCBI lineage: Eukaryota > Metazoa > Mollusca > Bivalvia > Ostreida > Ostreidae > Magallana > Magallana hongkongensis. The sequence goes on from WFKH01011801.1 coordinate 15,954,110, forward strand.
TGAACTTCGACCAAAACACGTAATTCAAGATCACTGCACATATTTTACACATGAAAAGTGATGTTGGACAGACAGACAGAAGAACGTGCTGATAATTATGTGAACCATCATAAACTGAATTCAAACGATATAATATTTAAACTGAAAAGATAAGATTACCCCCCCCCCCCTTCACCACCACACACACATATCACAAAAAAAAACCGCAACAAAAAATAATAATGTAAGTAAAGCTTTGGCGAGGAGAGAAAACTCTAGCTACCTTACTTATGTTCGCAGATAATTAACGGTTGTTTTATCTGTACTTAAAAAAAGACAATTGAATGTTTTAAGCATCAGCTTACTACATGTATCAATGCACTGTCTCTTTTAAAAACGTTTCACTGAATTTAAGAATATGAAAAACATGAAACAAAATCTTGCTTATTAAAGAATCAATTCGCAAAATGAAATATCTATCAGATATGATAAAGTCAGAAAAAATTTAATAATGAATAAACTGATTAATTATCTTGAATATCTTAATGACATAGAACATCTCCTGTCTACTTACATTATCATTCATTTGTACATTTATTTGATTATGCTAAAACATATTACAGGGTTTGTTAATATTAACGAGTGATAAGACAAAATTGAAAATTAGTTCACTTATTTTTTTTTCAATTTTTTATTAATTATTTTCAAGATATTAAACTTCAATTAAAAATTTCTTAATTAATTATAAAAGATTTATAACTTGGTTCAAGAACATTTGAATACTAGGTTAAATAATGAATAAATGATAGTATATATGTTTTGAAATAGTGAAAAATATTTACCGCAAATGTAAAATAAGAGTATCCCTGCGACAACCATTTTCATGTTATCAGAAATCACCCCGAGGAAACAATGCGCTCTACATTTGTTTTGACAGAAGTTAGTTTGACAACATATGAGAAAATTTCATATCAACTTTCACTGTTTTCCAGGGGGGACATTAGGGGACAGTGTTAGCTAATGGCTGCACTTTTTTAGCACCCATCGGTAGTTTTGGACATTGTTTTCCTTTCACGGAAGCAAAGTCAAAGCACTCAATTCCATTAGAGACCGGCAAGTGTGCCATCTTTTGCCGAAAAAGAAAAACAGCACTTCATTTACCCCCTTAATTTTTCCCAAAGGGATCAATTTGTTTCAATTTCTAAGTCAGGTTCCAAGGTAAATCTTCTCCCGCCCCGGATCAAAATGTTTGTAAACACAAGGATGGCGGTCTAGAAGATAAAAACCATTAGTTATCGCTTTGTACATCCGACCCCGAGAAGAAGACAGAGATTAGTCCCCGTGGCTGTGTGCCCCCACTAAAGCCCTTGTTGTGTTGGATTTTTATTCAATGCTCATCAAAGCCTGTGGCCAAACTAATGATAGGTTTCACGGTTTCTCTGTTAATTCCACAGTTTTCTTCCTGTTATGCACAACATTGAAGCATAGTTATGCTGCAAAAGAAAATAAATCTCTTCCCTTCTCCAGAATCTGGGCAGTAATGCAGATTTAATAATGAAGGAAATGGAACGAGATCGGAATGCAAGGTTTGGTTTCATATAAATAGAGTAAATGTTTGATTTAAATGCAATTGACCTTTTTACTCAAACAAATGTTTCCCTGGGGAAATAGAAGAAACGGACCGTATATTCCCACACATTCGGTACCCCGCCTCCTCGTGCATTTTTTCTCTTAAACTTTCTCTATACATATAGATTGTTGAACGTTTAAAAGTGACACCCAAGGCGCGCATCGTCCACATCTTCATCCTTCAAATTGACACACGTGCCTTTCTTTTGGTAAATTTATAAACGAACACTATTAGTTTAAAAATATTTCAAAACTATGTAAAGGAGAAAAGAAGACCCCCCCCCCCCCCCCCCCCCCCCCCCAAAACCCAACAACCCCCAAAACAAAACAAAAAACCCATAAACTTGATTAGTTTTATGAAAAGTGTCAATAAAATAAAGATAAGATCAGAAATGAAATGCTCGGAACAGCTGCTCTCTCTATCTTCAAAGCTTCTTGAGCAGAATTAGCAGTATGCATGGGCAGCATTAGCAATGGGCATGAGCAGCATTTGCAACATGCATGAACAGCATGAACTGAACCGTCAACTTATATATGAATTAACAATTCCAAAGTCATATCAATCGCTTTGAATTTTGAGAGTATGTCTTCAAATCTAATTTTAGTTTATTTCTTATTTATATCACTCTATTATTTTATAGCAGTCTGTATATTAGTTATCAAATCTTCGAGTCAATAAATAGCGCATCTATAATCGCTGAGTAGATAACTTTTATTTTTATAAAAACTGAAGAATATACAGGGACAATGTAAGATTTGACCTTCGCTAGGTCTCCATTGAAAGAGATAAGAATCGTATGATTCTATCACGCCACTTAATCGATGAGGATCTTATAGAGAAAGGGGTTTTTGATATAGAAAAAATAATTTTCAGAATTAAAAAAAGAATAAAGAGGATAATCTCTACAATTTACTTAGTTGTCTTTTTTTAAATAAAGCTTGTTTTATGAAAGAATATCAAAATAGAAAATAACCCCCCGCTCGACGCCCCCATATAACTCACTATAAATATTGGTGTGTGGAATTTATCGATGGAAACGAATCATCACTTAATAGAGAACAATGGATATAGTTCCACATCTCATCATTCTCGTGTGTCTCTGTAAGTATATTTGCATCTGTTTTGCCAAACCACTGAACTTTGCAAAATGATCAAACTTTCCTTTTACAACATGAAAATCATAAAACTTTGTGTTCACATCAATATTTATTTCAAAGTTTTTAATATTATACCTCTTATTAACGTTTTACAAGTACAGTGTACATAGATATAATATCTTTACAAAACATTTTAAGGAAATCTACATGATGTAAGATTAAGACAAACGTCTCCAAAAAAGTTGTTCAAATGAGGACATTTGAATAATTATAACGTCTCTCTGTCAAAAATTGTCAAAGCAGTTAATTCCAAAGTCTATTTGATAGGAGTACACTTCCCCCATGATTCCTAGCATACATATTTTCACCCAAAATGAGCCCTAGCAATAAGTTAACTTGAAATACTTTTGAAATTTATAATTTCAACTTGAATTTCAAATATATCAAAACGCTAATTTGCATAGGAAAAAATATTTTTGTTTTGTTTTTAAATAACAAAACAAGTTACGAATTATAAACGAAAACCCCCCACAATGTTTACCGGTGGTATAATGAGGCAAACAAAGATAATGTACATTAAATTGTGAAAAAATGAAGGAATTAGCGAAATCTACATTCATTAATTAGTTGTCCTTTGACAGTATCTTGAAAGTTTCTAAATGTAAGGTTAAACAGTTTTAAAACAAAACATAAATAATGCAAAGGAAAAACAAATGTTTATTAATTATACCATTTAAGTTAACACATTCATTAACAAAATCAGAGAAACTTTGTACAAATCTCCTGCAATCATATTCATTGATAAAATAATATTATCATTATTGTAAACAGAAAACAGTTTATTGGGTTCAAAGGTCGAGTTCAAGTCATTTAGACCAGCTTGCACGATGATAGACCAAATATTCAAAATACAAGATTACAAAGTGCATAATCTTAATCAGGACTTATAAATCGGTTATTAACCCATCATTACAGAATATGAATAAAAACTAACCAACGCAGAATTAAGATGCATGGTCTCCTATGTATTTTTAGTGGGGTTAGCAGTAGGCGTCCCCTGTAATTCTGACGGGGTGTGTACAAGTAACGAACTCCACTGTGCTGATGGATATGTCAAAGGCTGCCACTCAGGATTATGCACGTGCGAGCATGCTACATGTAAGAAATTCGTATAAGATCTAGTTAGAATTAATTGATAAAGTAATAGATAAATAAAGTTTAACAAATATACATAACGTTTCCTTTTTTATAAGGACTTATTTTTGTGAATACTAAAACGAGTTGTAAGAAACTCTCAAATTAGCAAAAACTAGAATATGATATACATTTTATCGTCTTAAGAGATTTATATTTCATCAATTTTATCAATATTTGTTGAATACCAAATTGAGTGGACTTCGTTCATTGTTGATCATCGAACGTAAATATTTGATGTATTAAAGTGCAATATCTAATAACATTTGTTATTAATAGAATCATTGGTCCCAAATTAACATGTTTTAAACTATCATTTTCAATAAATTTACAAAAAAACCCCGAAAACTAATGAAATCACAGTATATACCACACCGTTCTCTTTCCAGCACAATCCTGCAACTTTGTCAACGACTGTCTGAAGTTAGGGCAGTGTAGCCTCCACGGAAGAGATGGGTTTTGGCATTGTGTTAATAACGTGTGCAAGTGTTTCTTCTTCTAAATGTGGACTTTTCTGAATTTTATACGAGTGTCTACATCTGTTTTTCAATAAAATTAAATATATCCTATTGTCTTTTGAATAGCCGTATTACAAGGAAACATCATACTTTTTTCCAATCATGCAATTTCTAAACAAAGGCCAGCCTTTTAGTTTGATGTACATATTTGAGTTTGATGGTGGTCTTTACAAGAGAATTTATTTTTACTCTGTGCCAAGATGTCGTTCGAGCTATCTTGAATTTTGAAGATAACTGTATCAAGCGTTTCATATAAAATCATTTAATTGCCTTTGGGGGCAATCCAGTGTGATTTGGTCTAAAGATGGAACTACTAATGAAATGTTTTATAACCTTTCAAGTGCATGATCAAAATTCAGACGTCGTTCTAATGCCTACTCTTGGCGTCATTGAAAAAGGTGATGAAATTTATTGAAAATGATACTATATGTATTTATTTTGTATCATCAGGATTTTAAAAATGATCAATTTTTTGTTAGTGCCCACAAGGGATATAGAACTCGCAACAGTTATGATGTGGGAAAATGACTCAACATTAATTGTAAATTGTCAGAAGAAATTTTTGATATAAGATATTTCCACGAGATATGCAAGAAATCTAGTGAGATTAGCCCAAAACCAACGTTCATTTTTCCGCGAAATACAATGCAAGTGCTTTGCATTTTAATGTCCTTAATGTATTCATACATAAAAATTTCAAAGTGTCTCCATCATCATGCGGAACTGAAGCTCTATACGGTCGGCGAACTTGAAATTCTTCGTAGAGCTAGTTTTGCAGCATTTCAAAATTTCGACATTGATGATGACAAAAATTGTTTCGTTTATTCAAACGAACTTAAGTCTGTTTTTTAATAATTTTCCTGATTTTTGGGAGAAAAGATGTTTTCTTGTAGCAAGTGTCTTAAAGACAAGTTCTTTCTCTTGTTTCGTCCCAGGCGAAATCATTGATAACCATACGGTAGTTCGTATACCTTGGACATAGTGTATCTTAAACCAGGGCCATATGTTTATTGGTTAGTTCAATGTTTTTCTGAAGATGTATCTACAGTACTTTCAGGAACCACTTTGCTCTTAAAACGATCTCCTTTTTACTCTAAAATTGCAAGAGCCATTTGAGCTGATTGACTTACAGTCTGAATTTATTTCAAAATACTTTCACTTGAATATTGTATTGTTCCCAACGATAAAAAAAATCTTCTGACATTTTTGTTCTACAATACATCATCCAAGTACAACAATGCTTACACACTAAATGAATATACATTTTGGTTTATTTTAACCAACTAAACTGCTGGCGTTCGTGTGGGTGTAGAATATACATTTACACTGGTGATCTGCAGAACAGTACCAGAACCCGTGTACCCCGCCAACATCAACGCACTGTCCAAGATGGAAGTCCTGTTCCCCGTGTATACAATCGTTCACAGTATGACAATCTATCGTATGTTAAAAAATCATTAAAAAATTGGTGTAAAAAGGGAAAAATCAAGATTTTACGTATCAAATACGCTCTTACGGACTAAGTTATGGGTGCATGCACAGTATCCACCATGGCAGCTTGGTCTATGGCCGTCCGTACAATTAACGCCTGCGTCTACACAGTTCGGGTCATGGGTGTTGTCCGCATGATGGTAGTCATGGCAAAGCAGCCCAACCCCGACTACAGAGATAAAACAGTTCATGTCTCACACTCTGATCTCCCAGTTTTAATATCCTACGCCAGTCTGTTTTGTCGCGATTAAGTCATAATCCATATGAAAATATTTGAAAATCTCTCTCTCTCTCTCTCTCTCTCTCTCTCTCTCTCTCTCTCTCTCT
>WFKH01011801.1:15964919-15987585 GCA_016163765.1 Magallana hongkongensis
AATATACACAACCTTTTGTATACACTGTTTTACGATATACACTACCTGTTGTATACACTTTTTACGATGTACATTACCATTTGTATATACTGTTTTACGATAATTATACACTACTTTTTGTATACACTTTTTTACAATATACACCATTTTTTGTATACACTGTTTTACAGTATAGGCTACCTTTTGTATTTACTGTTTTACAATATACACTACCTCTTGTATACACGGTTTTACTATATACACTACATACTGTTTTACGATATACACTACCTTTAGTATACACTTTTTTACGATATACACTACCTTTTGTATACACTGTTTTGGTGACACACGTCTCGGCGGCGCCCTGTCTACACTCTCGGACTCTGACGTTGGTGGCGTTGGCGGGACTGGTGACGCATCGGTAGTCACTGCCATCATAGTTCATGTAGGAACACTCATAGCACTTAAACCAGCTACTAGCTAGACATCCTTTAAAGAATAAAAAAAAAATCCGATGTAGAAACACTCATAGTACTTAAACCAGCCACTAGCTAGACATCCTTTAAATAAACAAATCTCATGTAGGAACGTTCAAAGCATATAAACCAGTCACTAGGCATACAGCCTGTAAAGAAAAAAATTAAAAGCAGAAACACATATAGCATATAAATTAGACACAAGCCAGACATCGTTTAAAAATCTTGTAAGGCCATCCTTTAAAATATGTTTGTTTGGAATTGCCGCCTGGAGGTTTCTAGACTTAGGAGGGAGGGAATTTTTTTTTTATTTTTCAAACTTGAAGTTAAACTAATTAAAAATTGGTAAAAAAAAAATTTAAAATCTCCACATAAAAAAGGGAGGAAATTCCAAACAAACAACAATTTTATTTTGGCCTAATGAGAAATCTCATGTAGGAACACTCATAACTTTTAAACCATCCACTTGCCAGACAGCCTGTGAACAGAATGCTTATGTTAGAACACATAGAGCACTTAACCAGCTACTAGCCAAACAGCCTGTGAAGAAAACAAATCTCATGTAGGAACACTTATCACCCTTAAAGGGACCTAGACACGATTTGAGTTTGAAATTTTCTTTTTTCTTTTTTTATATAAAATGGTTTACTTGTGCATTTTGAATGAATGACCAAAATTTGAATGTTAGAAGTCAAGTTGCAAGGGAGATACAGAAATAAGAATTCACTGTTATGTAAACAAAGCTCGAGTCTTATATTTGTTTAAAAATTATATAAAGTAAAGAAACGTAAGTGTGATTTTGTAGAAGAGAGAACAAAATTAATTTGACACGTACAAAGTTGGATCCACCTGCCTACCCAAATCATAAGCCAAAGTTAGGCTAACGAAACATCGCGTGCTCAGCCTACAATTATGACGTCATATTTCAAACGCCAATTTTGTCTTCCGAAATATGGATCCGCGCTGAAGAAAAGTGATTCCGGGATTTTTTTCCTTTTCTTTTCAATATAATGATACGATAAGTAATTTTAGATACTGTGATATTATAGTTAAGATTTTGAGCATTTTAGTGACTTAAATTAAAGTAATAGTAAAAATTAGTTTTGTGTGATTTTAACCATTTCATGCAGCATAACTTTGGTAGTATGTATGTATAAAGACGAAAGGAGAGTTCGTACGTCCGGTGTCCCGCGTAATTAAAAAAAATGACGTCATGTTGGGATAAACTCACGCGACGAAAATGGACTATCGGAAACACATGACGACATGATACTTATAAATCTCAAATGTTTTATGAATTGAGATTTGTTATTTTATTCAGTATCAAAAAGGTCGGTTCCTTGATGTTTTTGTTTTTTATCATTAATGTTTTGATAAGACATACTTGAAACAAGACATTTGTCCTGATTAAAGCACTTTTATAACATATATGGTTAGCATTTTCTATTATTTTTATTTAAATTACTTAAGATTAAAATATTGGAAAGTTTTAAATAGAGTGCGGAGGCAATATACATCGAAAAGCGCCAGTTAATGATCGAGTTAACTTTGTTGAACGAAATAGCGACCAATATGGCGGCGCCCATTAGCTGGACAAAAATTCTTTAGCTGTAAGTACCCCTGATTCAACTTTCATTTTTCACTGATTTTCTTTATATATAGGTGTTAACATTGAGGCCTAATCAACGATAAATTATTGCATGTAATTTCTTTTTAACATGGTTTGTGTTGAAATTTTACTTTCAGAAATTACATTTTTTTATCATCAATATATTCCTAGTGTATTAAAATAAGGATATACTTAATTATCTTCAATTATATTTAAATAATTTCAAATGTATTCAAAATATTCTCTTTAAATTCAGATGGTTGTGTGACAATAGTCAGTTGAGCGTTAAGAATGTGCGTTTGTTGATGGTAGTGCGTTGCTGTCGGGAGAGTCGAAAAAGACTCCCTTAGCTCTAGCCACATAGACAATTGAAACCTTATTGGTGACTATATATATATCGAAATTATAAATAAAAATGGATAAAAATTACACAAGGCGTAAACTTTCCTGTACTCTTGTATACCAACATTGTAGATTAATGAGAATAAAACACAGTGACGTTCGTAAGCAATTATAATACTGTAGAAGCACATATTTTTGTTGGTTTAAAATTTCGTTGTTTTTAAACCAAATAAAATTTCATTGGCATTAAATTTCGTCATATCGTATCAACACTTTATTAATTTTAAAATACTTGGGTTAAAAATTCGTCATGGATTTAATTTCGTTGATTTATACTGCCAACGAAAATAACGAAATTAAATCCCCAACGAATATTTCTGCTCCTACAGTATTTAAAATTTGCAGAGGTGACTAACCAATATATTAAAAATAACACATAGAAGAAACATGATTTTAGTAATTGTAAGATAAATTGAACTAAAATATATTGCCATAGATTTCTAAAGACCTGTTCTCATATAAGGGATACTCAATACACTAAAATATGACCAAGTACTTTTTAGGGTAGTTAGACATTTTAGAAATTTTAAAAGCAATCACCAATATGACCAAGGTTCTAAAGAACTCGATGAGTATCATAAACGTATTGCATAACAATGCAGATTTCGCTTAAAGGGTTTGCGCAACATAATCTAAGTTTAAATTTTCTGGTATATACAATAATAACATAAGCAACCTTTCTCTTAATAATAGCGAAACAACAAATGGATTATAGACGGACAGACAGACAGAGGGATAGAAAGACAGACGGAGAGAAAACCTGTTATCTCTTCTGGTTTTACCAATAAGGATCTAATAAAAATTTAACGCAAAAAGGCATTTTTTTATATTTTCAATCTTGAGTTGCATAATGCACACGTTGCCATAAAAAATACTGTAAAAAAGAAATGTTAGTGGTTTCGTCCTGCACAAATATAAAGTAGCATTTAGTTTGTTGATGTATACATATATTCGATTCGTCATAAGTTAAAGTATATATAAAGATCGGTCAAAATTAAGTCGAAAATTTTATGCCTCATAAATTTGCGCAAATAATTTTAGTTATATATTGTCCATATGTATTTATTTACACGTAGCTTTAAATGTAGTGTTGATAAGATACATGTAGTCATAAGAAGATGTAATTTAAAGTGAAGTTATATGTACGTTCACCAAAATCAGTAATTTTAGTCCAGAAAGGTTATAGGACAAACAATGCCCTATACGTTTGATGAATGTAAGAACCTATAAATCAAGAAAACATCCATTATCATTTGTCCCCATAACATTTGTAAATCCTGTACATTGTCCTAGACCACGGGTCATGGATATAACAGGTGGCGGAAAAGTTAACGAGATATTGCATTGCAAAAAGTGACGAGTAACTGGTACACTTTGCTATTTAGTGCTACCTGCACTACATATATTAAATCTGGGAATTATGATTGGCTGAAGGAAAAATTTTTATGGATAAAATATTAAAAGCAAAAATCTGACATTAAATGTATTTAGTTAATTTTATTCCACCTCAGCTCATGAAATTTTAATTGAAAGAACCACAGATGGTTTGCAGGTTAGAAGATTATCATATTCATTCAGGTTTAAAGAACTGGGTTAAAAAAATAAATTCGAAAGGTTTTTTATGTAACCCCATGTAAAAGGGAAAACATTTTAAAATTTGCCAATCTTATCTTCATTGATGTCTTAATTAAAACATTATTCCCACTGATATTTGTCGCAGGTTTTTGCAAAATTACGGAAGCTGTTAAAACTACCGATCGATCAAAAGCCATCGCATTGTTTGAAAGAATTCGTGGCATTTCACTATATTTCACAGAAAGAAAATCAATTTTGAATCATCTATCTAATTTACATATGTTATTTGTGCATAAAAAGATACACAAAATGTATTACAACGAAGCAAGTCGTACCTTTACTTCCTTTAAACAATAAGGGGAATCTCAATTATCCGTAATAGAATTCAGGTCGTCTTGTCGTCTTCCATTTTCGTGTCTACAAACACACGTAAGATTGCAATTGCAGATGACTAATTCACAGTCTTTGAAACGCTTACCTGTTACAAAGAATCCACAGACGATCAGAAGAGAACCATTTCTATAAAAATCCAAAACCGATCGCCAAGACATGACTGTCAGTTTCGTTAAATTTAAGATAAATGAAAAGAGGACATCTAAAACACAAGACCACTTAAAAAGCCCATGCTGTTTGTTGATTAACCTGTCATTCGGGCGGGGCCCCTTAGGGGATAGAGAAACAAGTCGGTGCTTAACATTATAATTGCATTCGTTGTAACACACAGTCCATAAAACATGGATGATTATGATCCTTCTGTCGTTAATTAAGACAACATTTTTTGCATTATTTACAATGCACGAAAAAGCTGTAAATGAACCAATTCCCTTCAAAGCACCCGGCTGTGTTTTATGTCACTTTATGTTGTTTCCGGAATTCATTTAAATTAACCCTAATAGTTGTTGCAATCAATTGCAATCATCAGACCCGATCGCTGGTTTGTCAACTTAAACGTTATGTCTACAGATTTTCCTTAAAAAGGATTGAAATTGTCAATTAAGCTATTCAATGGAAGGATTTATATTTCTTCTTAATGATTTTAATGGTGTCCATCAACTCGCTTGTCAAAATCCACTTTTTTAAGGCTCTTGCCTTGGGCATTACTGGCATAGCTCGGCACCTAAAACTTTAACAAATGTCACTGCTACATCCCGATTTATACATCACATGAAAGAAAACGTTTTTCTTTTCTTGCATAAGAAATATCCTTCAATCATGAAATTGTCTTGCTTCCGTGTAAAACAATTTTAGTATGTTATTAGCATCTTCAATTGCTTTGATTAATTAATTTTTTTCTGATATTCTAGACATGTGTACATGTACATTATATATTTACGTATGATGAAAAAATCGAGAAAGTAGTATCAAGGATTCGAAAATAAAAACAGAAGCACATGAAATGATTGAAGCTACGCGTATATTTTCTTACAAAATACAATATTTCAGCAAACAAACTAAATCACGGACATGAAGCTACAGTATAAGAATAAAATTTAAATCAATATGAACATTTAAAATATGTGTTGTAAAATAAAAGATGCAGAGTCAGAGACAAGCTGCACGTTCGTAGAACAAAACGTGAGGAAAATTATTTTTGCTGGAAATGTAATAAATAACACAACCATTAAAAGATCACCAATTAACTTATTTAAATTTGAAGCGTATTTTGATATCAACATTGCGGGTATTTCTTAAACCCTAAATACAGTATGACAAGTAATAATAAACAAGCAAGTATTTAACAATTTTTGAAGTACCAAACATTCAATGAATGGATGTAAACAATTTATTTTCAAATGATTTATATTGAAGGAAAATTTTCAACGTATCTAAAACATTTCACCGTGATACTACGCAAATTATATTAGATGCAAACTAATTGTTCTCCAAGCATAAAGATTCATAAAGTTCAATAGACCCTGAAACAAGCCCCAAAACACATCCCGTAAATATAAACTGCACCAATAAAATTGTCCACAAGAGCTGAATGACTACAGAAAGATTATCATAGCTCACGGCATGTGATGTGTACAATGTACATGATTGTGTAGCCAATTAAGATTTAAAAATCAATCCAAATATATTGTTTAACCATATGAATGAATGAACGAAATGGCGACACAAGATGGACTGTCGAGGAAGTCGGAATAAAGGATCGTTCCTATGAACCACGCTTAGATACGACTGGCGCAAAATCAAGGAAACACAGGGAAACAAGTAATGAATTGTGGGCGGATAACGTTATCGAACACCAGATTTGACCCCTGAATGTGACTTAAATAAAGCGGGCATTAGTAAATTACAACTACGAATGCTAACAAGTCGTTTAAATCAAGCTACAGTAAGAACAATGTTTATCTTAATTCATGTACCGATTTCACTTTCTTGCCTGGTGGAAGGAAAAAAACAGAACAATTGTGAGACATTCCACATAAAAACGAATTCTATTAAACAATTGTATAATAATGTAATACCTGAATATTTTATATAACCATATGGTTAAACAAAAACAAGGTTAATATATCTGCTAATGATAGAGCTAAAAGCAAACATAATATTGTACATCGTTGTTGGTTTTGGAAGCCAAGAGTATTCAACAGTAGAAGATGATCACTGTGAAATAAACCTTGATAGCTGAAGGATTTAAATATTTTTTTAGTGCCGATATTTAAGATTATAACCCAATATGATATTGTTTACGCAGTTTTTCCTAAATATTGTAAAAGCAACGTGATACTGATATGTTATTGGCGCAAATCATATTGTATTATGGGCAACCCAGACTATACACGTACGTTATAAACTTTTGGTACCTTTCAGCCAATTGAAACGCGCAAGAAACGCGTAAAAATTAATTGCTTGTTTTAATAATAGCAAAAAGGAATCAATCTTATTGTAAAAAATACAGTAAATACATGTGTATACGGTATAATGATAACAAACGAATGATTTCAATAAAAAAACAAAACAAAATGTACATGTACCACATTAATGATACGTCGCCATTTAGTTTTTACGTCGCAATCGCGATTAAATGATTGAATCTTAAATTTATAGATCATATTTCACTGAGAAGAAAATGAACTAGCCAATCCAAAATTAATGATTTATTCATGAAGAAATATTTCTTTGAATGAAGCTGAACTCATCTGTCAGTTACGAGTGATCATGACTTATTAAGGTAATAATTCAAAATAAGTATCATGTTGTCTTTGCAATTAGATATGACTTCCGTCATAAAAAAAAAACAGGCATAAGACCTCGAAGTTCCACATTCTTTTCATAGCTATGACTTGTTTATATTTTCCAATACATTTTAGAGGTCAAACTCAAACTCGCACAATTAACTGGTTTCATGTAATTAAAAATACCCCCCCCCCTCTCCATCTAAACAATGAAAAAATTAACCCAAGGTCAAAATACTCCCTAAAACCAAATTGATGAGCTGATGTGATGTTAGACAAACGGTTGGCAACCAGTCTCGTTAATGCTGGTTCATATATTTATGTTCTTTTCTGATCGGTAATAAAAAATGCGTGACAAAAGGAACAGTTGAAATCATTTGTTGACAGAACTACGTCTTCGCAAATAAACTGATTTTTTCCTTCAATTTTTAGGTATCGAGGGAATATTAGTTTATGAAAAGCATTATTCATTGTGTCTACTGTATAGAGGATCTACGATTGTTATAGTTCAAAGCCGTCTTCAGAAAGACTTCATTGTATTGATCTATATATTAGTGGCATAAGTGGATTATTTTCACACTACATCTTAAAATAAGTATAAATCGTTTATTGAGGCATACAAAACCCCCAAAACAAAACAAAACAAACCCCCCCCCCCCAAAAAAAAAAAAAACCCAACCCAAACTTTTTGGAACATCCTCACATTTATGGCTTGTTGTTAGGTTCCTCGCTGATAAGTATGAGGAACATAAGAATAAGACTCGGCATCATAAGTAAGGATTGTCTCTACACTGTATTGTGTAGGTATTGTTGAGTGAGGAAATAAGAAAAGACTTGAAATTGTGGGTGAAGTATTGAAAATAGGTCTTGAGATTGTAAGTGAAAATACAATAAGCCTTGACATTGCGTTTGAAGAAGTTACAATAAGCTTTGAGTCATTGTGTTTGAAGAACGTTACAGTAAGCCTTGACATTGTGTGTGAGGAACGTTACAGTACGCCTTGACATTGTGTTTGAGGAACGTTACAGTAAGCCTTGACATTGTGTGTGAGGAACGTTACAGTGAGCCTTGACATTGTGTTTGAGGAACGTTACAGTAAGCCTTGACAATGTGTGTGAGAAAGAAACAATAAGTCTTGACATTGTGTGTGAGGAAAAAAACAATAAGTCTTGACATTGTGTGTAAAGAACGTATCAATAAACCTTGACATTGTTTGTGAGAAAGAAACGTTGTATGTGAAGAACGTATCAATAAACCTTGACATTGTGTGTGAGAAAGTAACATTGTATGTAAATAACGTATCAATAAACCTTGACATTATGTGTGAGAAAGAAACAATACGCCTTGACATTTGGAGTGAGAAAGAAACGATAAACCTTGACATTGTGTGTGAGAAAGAAACAATTAGCTTTGACATTGTGTGTAGAAGTAAAAATGAGCTTTGGCATTGTCAAAAGGATTTTAAGCTCCATAAATTATAATAAGTTACAGTCTTAATATACCTAAACATGTTTATTTTAAGCTTACGTCTGAAAATTGATATTAAAAAATGTAAAATTAGCGTATCTTAAATATGATATTTCCGTATTTAAAAGCTACGAATACCATCGGCCTGGCTCTGAAAGCTAGTAATTTGTTCTTGAAGATTTATTCAAATAGGATCATGCAAAACTAATTTGCTTAAATTCATGTAGTAAGAGGACATTCTCGAGATCACAACTATACGACAGATACTTTCATTAATATACTTTTGTTTCAATCCATACGTTTTCTTCTCTGATAAGTTCTTGTAATGAAAAAAATATATATT
This sequence comes from Magallana hongkongensis, assembly GCA_016163765.1. Classification (NCBI taxonomy): domain Eukaryota; kingdom Metazoa; phylum Mollusca; class Bivalvia; order Ostreida; family Ostreidae; genus Magallana; species Magallana hongkongensis. The sequence continues at coordinate 15,973,956 of WFKH01011801.1, forward strand.
CTAATACGTCCAATTTTTCGTTTCAAGAGAATTCGACTGAAACACGTTCCGTAGATAATTTGGATGTCAAATTAGACAGAAAAATCAAAATACTAGGACTTAATGTCTGTGGACTCAATAGACATTTAAACTTTTCTGACTTCATTTCGTATTATGACATTTTGTGTTTTACAGAAACAAAAACAGACGATACAACACCGGTAAAGCAAACTGATTTTTTATTTGATGCTAAAAATAGACATGAATATTCTTACAGACGCTCTAGAGGTATTGTTGTCGGCTACAAAAGATCTTTAAAAGGTTATGTTTCTTTTGTTCACACTGATAGTAAATATGTACACTGGCTAAAGTTAAAGTCTGTTTTAGTAAATTCTGTTGAAGATTTGATCTTAGGAATTGTTTATATACCTCCAGAGAATTCTGTATATAGCTCAAGCGAAGCATTTAATGAAATTGAACTAGAGTTTTTGAATTTAAAGAGTACATTTAGTCATATTTGTTTAATTGGTGATTTTAATTCAAGAACTTCTGATAAAGATAATTTTATTGAATTAGATGATATTTCAAATCACGAGTATGATTTAGATGATCCTGATCTAGATTGTTTATCAAATATTTTTGAATTACAAAATATGCGAGTTTCTAAAACAAGGAAATCATTTGACAAGACAAAGAACAATTTTTGAAATATTTTACTAAATTTTTGTAGAAATTATAATATGTACTTAATGAATGGTCGATTAGAAGAAGGAAAATTACTACAATAAAATCAAGTGTGGTTGATTACTGTATTAGTAGTGTAGAATTTCTGAAACATGTCATTAATTTTTCTGTATTAGATTTTAGTAAGTTATATTCTGATTTACATATGCCATTATTGTGTGAAATAGGTGTAAATACTCAGACTCAGAATGTCTTTAATTCTGTTGATACTGATTCAATTGAAAAATCTATTATTGATTTTTCCTGTACAAAAACAAAACCTTGGGTTACTGAGAAATCGGTTACATTTTTAAAAAACATTGATATGCACGACTTTGAGAGAGTTCTATCCTCTCTAAATACCATTGACGTCAACAATTAAAGCAAAACACATGTAGATGATATCTTTACAAACACTGCTAATTTACTTTTACACTCCGCTCAGAAAACATTTGGCACATTTAAAATTAATCAAAATCATAGTAAAAAACCAAAGAAAACAAAGGATTGGTTTGATAAGGAATGTTTTATAGCCCGTAAAAAATATCGAAGATCAAAACGGTTATATAGAAAGTATGGGTCAGTCATATTCAAGGAAGAGGTTCGGGAAAGTGAACGTAAATATAAGAAAATCATGGACAAAAGCATGAAACAGTATAGAAAAACTATAAAGACAGAAATAAGAAAACGTATTTGCAATGACCCTAAAAACTACTGGAAAATAATAAATAAAAAAGTAAATAAAAAAATGTAACGTTAATATTAATGAATTTTATGAATATTTTAAAAATATTAATAAGGGTGGCGTAGAAAGTAACGAATTTGTACCACATGTGGATTCAGGTGCAGATGAATATTTGGATGGTGTTATAACTGAAGAAGTAAAACAAGCTATAGCCAATTGTAAAAATAACAAAAGTGCTGGAAGTGATTGTATTTTTAATGAATATATTAAATCCTCAGCCAGTCTTATATTGCCCATTTATGTTAAATTATTTCATGTTGTGTTTGAAACTGCAATATTACCTGAAGCTTGGATTTTGGGTAATATCCTGCCCATTTATAAAAACAAAGGTAACGATAATCTCCCAGAAAATTATAGGCCTATTACTCTTCTTAGTTGCATGGCTAAATTATTTACATCGATATTGTCCAAACGATTAAAAACATATGCCGATCAACAAAATATTTTGAATGAGAATCAAGGTGGTTTCAGATCAAATTATTCTACTGTAGATAATATATTTACTTTACATTCTTTGATTGAATTATCATTGATGTTAAAAAAGAAAATATATTGTGCATTTATAGATTTTTAAAGCTGCTTTTGACAATGTATGGAGAGTAGGAATATGGCAGAAGCTTATACAAAATGGTATTACTGGAAAATGTTTTGATGTAATAGTTAAGATGTATTCTGAATGTTAGTCGAGAATTGCTGTAAATAATAATTTTTCTGCATATTTTCCATGCAGAATAGGAGTACGACAAGGAAAAAAATCTATCGCCTTTTTTGTTTGCTTTATTTCTTAATGATGTAGAATCCTTTTTGTTAAAATTGTTGATTATTTTGTATGCTGATGATACAGTTTTACTCTCAGAAACACCTGAAGATCTTCAAAACCAACTTAATAGTTTCCTATTATATTGTCAAAAATGGAAACTGGAAGTTAAAACTGAAAAAACAAAAATAGTTATTTTTACAAAGGGACGGGTGAAAAATAATGTTTTTCATTACAATGGAAATGAAATTGAGATTGTTAAAAACTTTAAATATCTTGGAGTTATATTTTCATCATCCGGTTCCTTTATTCAGACAAAAAAATATGCAACTGAAAGATCTACTAAAGCTATGTATGGGATTCTGAAAAAGGGTAATCAATTGCATCTTTCTTTAGACGATCAGTTACATTTGTTTGATAAGATCGTAGTTCCTATACTGTTATATGGCTGTGAAGTATGGGGATATAGTAATGTTGATATAAAAGAAAGAATACATGTTAAATTTTGTAAACTTCTTTTTCATCTTAAGTCTTCTACTCCCAATTATATGAGATATGGAGAATTAGGGAGAGTACCTTTGATTGTACGTATCAAGACAAGAATTATTGCATATTGGTTAAAAATTATCCATGGAAAACAGTCAAAATATTGTTATATAATGTATAGTTTACTCTATGCTAAATATGTAAATGGTTAAGAATCTAAATGGCTAAAGAACTTGAAATCAATTTTAGATGACAGTGGGTATAGTAATATCTGGATGAATAACCAAGTAGTTAATGAAAATTGGCTAATTAAAAGCTTAAAACAAAAGCTAACAGATCAGTTTCAACAAAACTGGGAATTAATTTGCAATAATTCTTCAAAAGGTGATATATATAAGTTGTTTACTAATTTAGACTTTAGATGCCAACAGTACGTTAATTGTAATTTAAGTAATTATATGAAGCAAATTTTAGCTAGATTTCGAACTTCAAACCATAAATTACCGATTGAAACTGGTAGATGGAATGATATAGAAAGAAGTAACAGTTTAAGTAATTTATGTAAAAGAGACGTTGGAGATGAATTTTACTATATTTTGTGTTGCACCGTGTTGAAAAACGAAAGAGAAAAGTATATACCAAAATTTTATCCTTTTAGACCAAATATTGTCAAATTTAACGAGCGTTTTTCCTCAAACAATGTGAGCTTATTAAGCAAGTTATGTAAATTTATCAGTATTGTTAACGAGAAGGCTAAACCTCCTGGTTATTAATTCCTATATATTTATCTACATAAAAAATGTACATTTATACTTCATATATGTTATGTACAGAATCATTATAATTGTTTATTTTTTTCCATTCTACTCACGCATAAAGTGTAAATTGTGTATATGTTTGTAATATTCTCTATGTTGTAAACCACAACCAAAGAGATAAAATAAACTGTTCAAACTGTTCAATACGGTAGTTCTTTGCATTTATATTGATATGCATGCTTACTGTAATTAATTAACTTAAAAAAGCTGTATTATGCGTTAGGGCTAACATGACTAAAATAGATGGATCGAAAAATGATAATGAGTAATTAATCTAATAACCTAGACATTTTAAAGTCTTTTTTGGGAAAGATATAATGAATAGTTACTGTGTATCTGACAACCCTTTTTGGCTTATGTTTTTAAGTCATAGTTACATGTAGTGACATCACTTTTGTAGGTTAATTTAATATAGGTTGGCGATGATCGGTTACAGATAAGATAATAATTTTAGTAAAAGTGTTATGAAAACATTAAAGTGTTTATATTGTCAATGACTTTTCAAAATTAAAGCCACTCTTAAAAATTGATCTTGCTTTCGTTTTATGCATTGCAATTATACAATTAGTGTTAATGCAACGTTGCCAAAAACTTGTTTTGTCAAATTGATTAACTATGATAATGTTCCAGACATAGCTTTTCATTATGCAGATGTACTTTTATACATAAAGTACAAATATGTATAATATATATAAACACGTTAATATTTGAGGGGATTCTGACGCCAATGTTTAAATGGAATTTCTGCTAATTTTGAGGGAGTATCCAGAAAGCAATATCAAAATCAGTCATTAGCAAACAATTATAAGGAAACACCATAGAGAATTGGTTTTAATGTATTTAATATCATTTTTGGTAAATGTACAATGTTAAAATTCTCCAAAGAATCAAACTCTACAACTCATGATAAAAAGATAAACATCAATGTATATTTATATAACAAAGAAAAAATTCTATCTGATAAACCATGACATTTATCGATGCATTTTAATGTTTAATTTTAAATAAAAAAGAGGCAATCCCTGCCTAAAAAGCAAAAAATACAAAGAAACTAACGGATACCATACATAAAATTCATCATGTTTGAGACATTCAGAAGAAATTTTGATGAATTTCCTTACTAACATGAATGCGTGTACATGTATATTGCCAGTGAACATTTGCTATACCATTGAAACAATTGAAAGATAAATCTGGATTATAACTCTTCTGGGCAAATTTGGATTTCTTGAACGTTTTCTGATAGGTACAAAATATGCAAGCTTCTTCGTTTTAAGGTTAGAGACCAATTTGCAATTTTAAAAATTTTTGGTGGTCAATATAAGGTAGACCGAAACCAAACTTCTGTATCTATCATGGAGTATGTTATTTAATGTTTTGTTGAAACCATGTTTCTAAAAGGGTAAAAACTGCCTGATAGTTGTTAGATTTTGTACATTACAAAGTTAGCACCATGATTTTTCAAAATTTATACTTACTGTCTACCGGTATCTATAAAACTAATGAAGTAGCCAGAATTAAGAAATTTTGATGATATAGCGTGTATTACTTTCTTAAAATGTTTAATTTAGGTGGCTTCATCTGCTGAATGAAACGATTATCACTTCACCTGTCATACATCAGTTCTACAGGAGTTGGTAAGCTATTCTTGTTGACAGATATTTTAATGTGTGCTTAATTTTCATTTAAATGCTAAGGCTGAGACTATAAGAAGCATCATGGACCAGGTACAGAGGCTTAAAGAGGCGGCCCCACCCTTCGGACCCACGGTCGGAGTTTTATCCTGGTTGTTGCACAGTGCGTTGTTGGCCTGGCATTCGTTTAGACAGGTGCGCCAGTAAATATCAGTAGAGCAGCAGTTCCTACCGCAGTCGAGATCAACCTGCTTCCCACAGCCTCGCGTGATGGAGCGAACTTTTAAGACATCTAAAGAACACAACCATTCAAACAAGTATACAATGTAGTGTTGCTATTATGTTTCAGAATTTAAAGAAATTCAGATATAGTAATTTAAAGAAAATTCCCCCCTTTACAAATAAGCTTTTAAGAGGGTTGTATAGCTGAGGACATTTTTTTTTACTATATTAACCTCCTAAAGAAGAGGAGCTATGTACAAAGATATAGGAAACTGTTCAAAATTTAAAGTAAAAATATTTTTTTGTATTTTTTCTTTACTTTATGTTAATTAATGTCTGGCTTATCTAATTTTAAGGTAGATCTGATGGGTAACTTGTCTATCCAGCCACCTTAATTTTGTTTGCACAGATCTGACTTTTGAGAGTATTGCAAAGAAAGGTCCGAAGTTATTTTCATTTCTTTCGTCCCCTCGTTTTTAAAGACAGTTTTGTAATGTCTCATAGAATAGATGCATAATCATTACCTTTATGGTATTGGGTCAGCGTAAAGCAATAACTATCATCCGGGCATTGCACAGTCTTAGCTGTAGTGACATTGGCAGGGGCGGTAACACACTCGTAATCACGTTTTATCTCGTTCTCGTAATAAGAACAACTGTAACAAATTCGTCCATTCACGATAGATGCTATAGTATGTAGAAAAAAAAGATAATGTTCAACTCAGCAAATAAAAGAAAGTTTTATGAAAAATAAATACAATACACATCTATATGTAAGTTTAATGCAATTCTTCAAAGGTTTTTTTTTTTAAATTTTGACAAGTAAAGAAATGCGGGCAACCTATCAATTTTAGATTCGTTGTTATAAAAACAATAACGGTTGATTCAAGACCATTCCCAATTAATATATTACAGAATAAAAATTTTACTATACCAAAACAACATTGCTGAGAGTTATACAAATTTATATTACTTGTGAGTATTAAACCTTTTCTGTTACAAAAATGAAAAAAAAAAATGCTGAAAATTTACGCCCTTCTCGTTTCTAAACTTTATTTGATATGTCTTGATTTTTAAACTTCATATCATTCACATTTTACTCGACTTAGTATATTAAGCTAAGATATTGTTTGAAAACATATTGTTTGATTATCAGTATTTTTTTAAACTAAAGGATTCTACATATAATTTTCAAGTAATAGTGTATGCACTTAAAAATCTTACTTTGAAGACAAGTAAGTGTTCTAATCCAAGATATTGTAATTTAATACTGTATTTGCATGTAATTTAAAAAGACGGTACATTCTGTCCACAAATACCTTAACGGGAGAAAAGCTGTCAATGTGACAGCAAACCGGGTTTTCTTTCGTGTGAACAGTATCCATAATCTATTTGTCAACCCTGAATTGATAAACACTATCTATCCAGAGTCTATATGCAATATTTTGCCAAAAAAAAACTAAGTTCAACAGGTGGTATTTTTTTCATAAATTATGAAAATTAACATCGAAGTAATATGCATATCTCTGATATATTTAAAATTGATCTGCAAAACAACAGCTTCCTATCTTGAAAACTGTAGGAGTTATTCGTACAATAAGGGTACCCAATATGCAATATTATGCGAAAAATGACTAAGTTCAGCAGCTGGTATTGTTTTCATGAATTATCAAAAATCAAAATCCAAGTAATATGCACATGTCTAATATATGTACAATTGATCTCCTTTAGAAGAATTGTTAGTGGAATGACTATATCCCTATCTATGTATATCTTTACATGCACATTGTCCAGATGAATCCCTTGCGGCTATACATCGTATATATGTCAATAAAAATAGGCCCAACCACACTGTCCTCAACAGGAACACTATATATATATGTAGTGTCTACGTTTGTTGTAGGTGGATTTAGTGTGCACTATGGCATTCCTCAGTTTAATTGCAATGGAGTAAGTGATTCATCAAAAACTTACCAACACAATCCCATTTCACCACTTATAATTTTATAGGAAACATTGCATACATATATAGTACTTACAGAGGGAAAGGAACAGGAATAATCCAAACGCTAATTTGTACTCCATTGTCCGTTGCCTGAGATAGTCAAAAGAAAATAACGACAGATTCGTAGATTGTCATCCTTTAATATCTATATTATTTACCCAGCGGCGCAATTAAAACAGATATAGCACTTTGTTTTGTTGAAAACACCTAAGAATTCCTTGTATAGGTTGTCATGCAATGATGCGGAACGAAGGCGACACACGTTTCTTTCAGTTTGTAAAACGTAGTACTAGTAGTTGGGGATGATTCCGGATTCCTATTTAAACCCATCCTTATTCTTACATTCTCAACAAAATGTGGTTTCATAGTATATAGAAATAATATGCAGAGATATGAAATGAAAAGTTTGGGTTTCCCCTACGTTATTAGAAATTCAGTCCTCAGAAAACATGTTTGAGTCTTAAAAAAATATACGTTAAAAATAACATATAAAAACATATTGCTTAAAATAAAATCCTCATTTGGGGTATTTGATATTCCAAGTTTACGATCCTCAAAAGATATATATTTTAAATATAATATATGACAATACTGTAACATATGAGCGTTTTGTTTTTCTGGTTTTCTATCTACACGTATCTCACACATGTGAATCAGGTTTTGAATAAAATGTGAAAGGCTATTTTGTTTCCAATCAACTAGAAACCAATAGCAGTATTTGAATGCATATACATGTATCTGTACCTAATCGTACATCGAGGGTCACACACACACACACACACACACACACACACACACACACACACACACTCTCTCTCTCTCTCTCTCTCTCTCTCTCTCTCTCTCTCTCTCTCTCATCAACCGGGTTGTGTACTCAAGGTCATGGTTTGCGACGAAGAATTCTCTTATCCGTGAGGAGGTTTTGGGGATATTCAAGATGTCTTATAAATCAGCTAGAGATAATGATAAAATAATTCTGAAAATTGTTCGTGGATGGGTTGTACCAATAATCCATTTTTCAGTATATAAATATCTGGAAAAAAATGTCCGGTAATAAGTAGGAGGCAGTTATTTCTGCCCCACCCCCTCTCATTTGCTGCTTACATGAAAGAATTTTAGTTACGTATGATATATGCAAAGAACAAGTAGAGTCAAATCGTGTTTGTATTATAAACAGTACTCTTGAGTTTGAAAAGGTGTTGTTCGGGATATATACTTGTAGCAATTTTATCCTCATTGAAGAAAACGGTATATGATAATAGTAGTACAAAACTAGAAAAAGATTTAGGCCACCTTCATAATTCTAGATATTAAGTGGACATATATATTTTACCCATATATGAATTACATGTATATAATAGATTTTTGGGGATAAATAAACATGTAGCGATTTGATTATCGTTGAAGAATATGCATAGTGTGGGTTATCATAATTATAAGTTCCGTTTACAGAATCCGTTCTTAGTCGATCCCTTACCGGTTATAGTCTTGATTGCGGTCTTTCAGTAATTCTGTCCCCACTTCGTTTTATGGTTCAGCGAATTAATTTTAAACTTTCTAGTGCATCTATTTACCCGAATGGACCCAAAATTAACCCAAATGGACCCAAAGATGATAAAGAAATTAATATTAAACAACTCCTTTTTCATTTATAATCGGGATTGTCTTAAAAAAAATTTTAACCAAATTTTCTCCACACCTATTTAGCACATAAAACGACAATTGTTTCAATACTGGGGAGTCGGTAGGGGACATGTATTACTTGTATAATACTCTCAGAATGCTTGTTATTTATTAAAAGATAATTAATACAAATTAATATGAAATGAAAGTTTCTAATTACACTGTAGCTTCCATCATTTTGGCCCGTGCGATAGTTTAAAACAAGTCTGAAAGCATACACATGTAATTCTACCGATCATTTTTGGGTTTTTTCCTGGATCCCCGCCTGATACGTCAGACTCATCGAAATTTAAAATTACGTTGCCCATATATTTTTATCAATGTATTTGCAGGATAAGTAAAAAATTTGTGGTCTCTGCGATGTTTTGTTATTGCACTTATTTAAGAGATAGAAAGACTATATCATTCTCGCAAAAATGTGGTCTAACACACAAAAAGGGCGAAATATGGGTTTTTGGAGGGGTGGGGATGAGGGTCAATTTGAGTAAAAGATCAGCAACACGGGGCGAAAATCCACGATAAATTTTGAGATAATGAGCACAACACGTAAACAAAAGATAACATAAAAATGGAACAGTTTGGATAATATTTGTTAAAATGTGATAAAATTGACACTGAAAATATGTTCAGGCTACCATTAAAGGGGCATGGTCACGATTTTTGGTCAAAAATTATTTTCCATTTTACAATGCTTCAGTAATGCATTTTTGATAAACAAACAAAATTTGAGTGTTATTTGTTGAGTTATAAGCGAGTTACAGAGCTTACAATTCTTGACTATGTAAACAAAGCTTTTGTTTACATTTTAAATGTTGAAGTGAAAATTCCAGTTTTAGACCTAAAATGAATGTGTTAAACGTTAGAAACTGTTTCTTTATGCTTAAAATGAATAAGAGGATAGACAAATCAGCTTGAAAAAAGATGTTTAGTGGTATATTGAACCTATGTAAACAAAAACAGGGCACGAGCCTTGTTTACATGACAAAGAATTGTGAGCCCTGCATCTTGCTTATAACTCTATGACTGACTCTCAAATTTCATTTGATCATTGGAAATGCATTCCTAAAGCATTGTAAATAATAAAAACAGAAAAAAGAATTTGACCAAAATCGTGACCATGCCCCTTTAATTTGCCGCCAACGTCTATGCATTCCCCACATCACATACAGTTTCTTTATTTAGTGCTATATATGAATATGGCGACAAAGTGGTAATTTTGAACCACTCACCCCTTGACACCTCCTCTCCCCCCCCCCCCCCCCCCCCCCCCCAACTAACCAAACTAGACCCCAATACCCTTTTATTCACAACAAAAAAAAAACCAGACCCCGCCCCCCCCCCCCCCCCCCCCCACCCCACCCCCGAAAAATTTTCCGGATGTGCGCATGAATGTCTCTACTATAACAACAACAGGAGTGAATAAACCCCAGGTTTAAACTATTGGTTATGAAATATCCCCGAGTTCAAAGAAATACACAGGACAAGCAAAATCACTTAGATCCATGAAAGACACCGTATTCTTACTAGCTAATTATATGTTCTGTGAAAAATGAATACAAATAATCACTTAGGAAGGGATAAAATAACATTTATATGTATATAAGAGCATGTACGGATGATCTTTATTTAGAACTGTTTGGTGTTGCTATGATACAGGTTTTTAGATCTATGATTTGAATGGTTAATTTAGATATTGAATCTCTAATTTCGAATCTCGAATCTCGTTTTTCGAATCTCGTATTTCTAATCTCGAATGAGCCTGCTGGGCTTTTGTACAAAGTGCCCTATCATTGTCCTCTTCTCACAGTTTGGAAAAACTTGAATCACTTTTAGAATGCTTGCGTAATATTGAAAATAACAGCATTGAAGTTCATAGGCAAAACGATTTTTAAAAAAGGTGTCTCCCTTCATATGATTAACTTCGCACTGTATTACTGGTCCGAGGATTGTGCACTTAGGTCCAGGAAACGTAGATCTACACTTTTCAGGATGCATAATGATTATATTTTCTAAAGATGTATTATGTCACGGTAGGCACTGGCACGATAAAAAAAAAACACTCACTGTAAAACTAGCATAGGTCTCAAAAAGAAGTCATGCTACGAAACTTCAAGACGTGCTTGCTATAGCACGCCAAATTCACAAAAATAAGTTAAACATAGTTTCACTCGATAAACTAGGTTTATCTGTTGTAAACTGTAGTTTACGGACCGTAAATTATAGTTAACGACGTTAATCTATATTTAACATTTGTAAACCATAATAAACGCGATCATCTATGTTTCAGAAGTGTAAACTATAATCAAGGTATTCAATGAAGGGACATTGAACAATTTTATATCATTTTAAATTAGTTAAATATGTATTGCTAGATAACAATGAAAGTGAAATAAACCAAATTCACATGATTGACAACATATAAGAAGCCAGTCATTTTGCACCGTAAACTATTTTGAAGAGTTATCTTCCCTTGTTGAAAAGAAAAAAAATTTAATTTTGTCAAAATGATACAATTTATTTAATATTTTGATAAAAACAAAATTTATGCATATATTCATCAAAAGATTTGTAAGAATTTCAAGTTGTTTTTTGTTTGTTTGTTTTTTTTTATTTTACCATTTATTTATTCCTTACAAACAAAAATATAATAACATGTCGTTCATGAGATTAACATATCAGTACTACCACACAACATTGCATATGTCGAAAAAGATTTACAATTTATATCAGGATTTCATGAATTAAAAATATTACACTGTACATGTTTATGTGTTTATACAAATATAAACACATATGAATTTCAAGTTACTTTTTACAATATCTGAATTGCCCATAGACTACAATGTAAAATTCAAGGTGGAATCAATTGGACAATTATCCCAATTTTGAATATTCCTTTGTTTGAGTATTTTTATTTGATAAAAACTTCAAAATGATATCATGGTTAAGAATATGGGACCATTCATTTATTCGGTACAACATGTGGTCGTTATACATTGAATACCTTAACTCTGAAAATAATAATTTGCGATTGCAAAACACAGTTTATTTGATAAATATAATTTCACGATATGTGAAACTACAATAATGTATGATGAACAACTCTTAGGCATAGTTAACGAATGTAAATTATAGTTTACAGTTGTGTTTCTATTTTTATCAGCAAAGTCTGTTGTTAACATTTATTTAAAGACAGATAAACCATTAAATACAATTTTACAGATGTTTTACAGATGAAATTTAGTTAACAAGTCGTTAACTTTAGTTTACGAGTTTATTTTCGGTAAACCTAGTTTATTAACAGTGAAATTATATTTAGCTCACTTTTGTGAATTTGGAGTGCTAAAGCGCCAAATTCACAAAAACTAGTTAAACATAGTTTCACAGTCGAAATCTAGTTTTATTGGCTGTAATCTAACAATTTTTACTTTTGTATCTTTTTAACCCAACCTTAGAAAGCAAGTACTCTGAGCGTATTGAATAAGCAGTACGTGTTCCCTACCGGCACCCCGATTCCTTAAATAAATGCCATTTTATGTGCTTAATAGATTTCGAGTTATAGATATTTGCAGCTGTGAAACTTGATTTTAGTTTCCTTTTTTGATATAACGAATCATTGACAGACTTTTGTAAAAGGGATGTGTAATGATGGGAAAGAATATTGTGTGTACACATTGTTAAAAGTTGATTTAGTTTGGTTCTGTGATCGAAATAATTTTATTGATACACGCATGGTGTACGTTGAGTTTTAGTTAAAAACGTTGACTTATGCAGCCTTGTGATGTTTGTTTATAATCTAAGGTTGGGCATCGAGAACTACAATACTGTTACTAACTTCATCCTATAGAAATGTCATGCAAAAGTCGGTTGATGATCTTATCTTCAACAATCTCATCTCGCCATGAGAAACAAGTCAAGAAATAGAATGAGAATTTTTCTTACTTTTTAAAAATGCAGACTGATACTATTCTTCAGTTCATTTTCTTCAGCTGAATTGGAAGCTTTAGAAGAAGTCCACAACAAAACCTTGTACCACTCTCTCATTTGTGATTACACTTGTCTTATTTGTAATACCACTTTTTCATTTGTGATATCTCTATCTCATTTTTGATACCATTATCGCATTTGTAATACCACTATCGCATTTGTAATACTAGTACCACCACTCTCTAATTTTTTATACATGCATGTTGATCTCATTTTCTTTTCAAAACTCCAGCTACATCTGCCTTCTAACTAGTAATTGAAGGCTACAAAAAAGTTGTCCATGGCTGATACTGTTTTGTTGCTCTCAGTATTCAACAACTCCTGGTCTAACTTTCTGACAATATTCCTTTAATAATCTATTGAAGTCATTTTCTGTCGGAAATAGTATTTTTTATTCTTCAGAATTTGAAAATCCCACCATCCTCTCCTCACTATGAGAATTAATATCGTGTGAAATTCTTTAAATGTGTGTAACTGCTGGTTTTTCTATGATGATTTAAACACAACACAGTTGTTTTGATTCTGGATTTTTTTTATTGACGTACGACACAAATCAGTGGCGTCGGAAGCAAATTGAAAGGGGGGGGGGGGG
>WFKH01011801.1:15987685-16022598 GCA_016163765.1 Magallana hongkongensis
CCCCCCCCCCCCCCCCCCCCCCCAGCTCCCCTGGTTCCGACGCCTATGCAAATATCTCAACACCATACAAAATAATTGCAAAATTATTAATATTTGATAACAATAAGACATATTATAAATTGTCACATTTTTAATCAAGATATAATCACATATTTATCACCAAGCAAAAATATGAATTCAATGTTCATAGAGAAATAACTTGTTGTTCAAATTCTAAATAAATACAAACTATATAAAAGTAGAGTACCCCAATTGTAGATTCGGGCGACAATATGATCTATGTTAATTATGAGTAGTAATGTTCATGGCATATGTTTCTCTTACCTGTATACAATAATGCACTTATTTAATCTATGTAAATAGATATAATAGTTTGTCAAGTCCCATTCATTATTACATTAATATAACACTGAATACAGTAACTTATCTATTCTATATCATATTTAAATCACACTCAAAACCTTTTACATTCTAGCAAATGTTAATCGAAATATTGATAAAAGAATTTAGTTTTCAAGATCATCATATGGTCCAAAATATTTAATAAAGCTATAAATTTAATCAACAATACCTAAGAATATATATGAGCGAGTTTTTAGATTGATAAAGTTGGATTGATTAAACATAAAACAATTTAAACTTTCAAGGAGATTGAGTTCAAGACTTACCAATAAAATTGAAACATTCTTGTTGCAATCGAATGTCACTGACCTCTACACTTTTTGGGGTTAAATTTGTACTAAAGAAAGGTAACTCTAATTAACAACTTCATGTTGTGTGAGGTTAGTCGTAAATAAATGTATTACAGTTTAGCCTTTAACTTGTTTATTTTTTTAATTTATAATTTTTAATCTATATTTCCAACTACTAGTATTTAGCAGATATTAATATATTTTATTTCTAAATTTTACTAACAATTTACCGGTATATAATAATTATTAAAATACACATTATCACATGTAACCAGTGTACACTTCCCACTTTTATTAAACATTTCTTTTGGCCATATTGCATGTGAAGTATGATTCCTATCAGTAACAATGCGACTCTGCATGGGTTTTGCGTTTTTTCCAAGTATTGCAGTGTACAAAATGGTACAGTCCTTATTTTGCTGCGTCTGTTAGACTAAATCTAAACAACAGTTCGCCTACTTCTTTTATAACTAGCTCATCTATCTGACAACTATTCTTGAGTCTGTATAATACATTTTAATACATTTCACAGCTTCATTGTTATATTTTCTTTGTTATGTTCTCTTACATCGGGTATATTGTTTTGTCCTGGTCATTGTCTAAAAAATAGTTAAAGTAATGTACATTTGTCTCTTATTAATGTTTATTTATTGAGATTATGATTCCCGGTTTCCAATCAATTTTTTTTCTCGAAAAAAGGTCCTTTGCCAATTTCTTCTCTCAATGCTTCAACATTAATTACCAAATATTTTATAGAATTTTTACGTTTGAATCATTTTTGAGATTCAAAAAACCTGTAAATATATAAACATTTCAGCTGTTATTTCTAATACCTTTTTTAGTGCTTGGCATTAAATATTTGAGTATGATTAAAAAAATGAAAAGGTTCTTTTAAAACGATTTATTGCATTATCAACGCAAAGCGCGAGTGATTCTAGGTATGAGAAGTGAAGGTGCAGTAAGTTTGCTAACATTTCACCACATCTGCCTACGATTTTGTCATTCATTTTAAATAAGAATTGGTATGCAACGCATACATATTTGGGGTATATGAGAAAGCTACATTTCCTGTAAAATTTTAATTTTAACGTGTCGCCAATTACCATAATGTACAATCGGTTATCCAAAAATAACTCCTACTGACAGGTTAAAATCTCAGCCGAATTAACTGATGCTGAAAAGCAAAGAAACAAAAAATTAAATATCTTTAAGCCTATTCTTTCTTTCCCATTAACACACCCCCTTCCCATGAAAATTTCCAGTGTATGATAATGATTGAATCGTACAACCTTAACAAAACACCCATGGTATAAATCCCTTACGTTATATATTTAGTCGATTGTAATATTAAAGTTTTAGTATTAGGGCCTCATATGATGTAGTTATCAATAGAATCTTGTTAAGTAGTAGAGCGTTTGATTACCTGGTTCATACTGCGATTCCAGATAGATTGTGCTGTTTGGTAAGCATCCTCCACACCATCCGATCACGAGGCAGTGTATTTGTGACGAATCGGTAGATCTGTCAAAATTCTGAATTTCAGTCTCCCATCCTGAAGCTACCCAGGAAACCTGTAGTCAAAGTAAAAAAACATTTCTGTTTAAGGAGGCTAGATGGTCAACAAATCAGATCTACCTTAGAATTTCACATACAATATTTTTGGACATAAACTGTTATTCAGTAAAAAGTCCAAATATTTTAGTTTTATAATTTGAACATTTACGAAGCTCTTCATTTTAAGACGATAATTATAGTCAAAAATGGTCACAGCCATTCAGCCCTCTTAGCATAATCGTTTTGCTGTAAGATACAGTTTTGTATTTAAGCTTTTACACACAACTACTAATATACACTGGACATACGAACATGGAGAAAAAGATATTACCGAGGTGGCAACAACAACCCCTGATCCACGCAGATCGATTTGAAATTCAGCAGATATCGTACACCAAGACAAGGCATACGTTTTATACCACCACGCCTCGGCTGTACAGTCATTAGTGGTTCCAAATGGTACGTTATGACTGGGGTCATCGCTCACGCCGGTTGAAGTAGCAAATGTAAAATCGTCCTGAACGATGCCCATCGACTGTAAAATGTATTTTATGATACAATTGTATCTTAATTAAGATATGCATACCTTACATGTATAGTTCTCTGAAAGACTATTAAATGGTTTTATATATAATAACGCTTTTTATACCAGTGTTCTTTAATGATATGAAATGACAATGCAGTATGATTTCAATAACCATATTGTCAGAGTATTACCGAGTTCAATGATTTAGAATAATAAATATGCTTAATTAGGGTTAATCGCATACATTACCAAATTATTATATAATATTTGTTAAATTTAATATATTAGCCTCCAAGGAGTGATAAATTTAAAGTCTAGGACTACCGCAGTGAAAACGAAATTTTGCTCACAAATGATGTAGATTAGGTACTAATAACACTTTGTATACGTATATTTTAAGCTAATTTCAACGAGTATATCAGGTTTATTAAATAACAAATACGTTGACTAAGCGCAATATTACAATTTGTTTAAAGAATGATATTTGTCATGTAATGATTATTTTTTTGTGCCAGAACAAGGCTTTGTAGCTGTATAATAAAGCTCAAATTTTGACAACATTTTGGAAAATCTCAATGCAAGGATTTTTCGTAACATATTAACATTGAAATAGTTAAAGTTCCACATTATAGAAAATATTGTTATTTCTGACCAAGAACATAAATATCATGTGTTAAAATGGTCCAAAATCAACATAATCACTGTCTATCTTAACAATTAAGGTACAAACTTTTCCATCTTTCCTTTTTTCAATTAAGATTAAATAAAAATCCCCTATTTTCATATTCTTCAAATAAACAAATCATCCTTGCAATAATGCTATGGCTAAAAAACTTTCAAGTTTTTAGGATAACTAGTATAAAAGTAAAGTATGAAGAACATACAAGAACTAACGAAGAATCAATAAAAACCAAACTTTAAGATTAAAAAATACCTTTTTGATCATAAAGATCTTTTTATTAATCGTAGGAAAAACATTTTTCCTAACTTTCAATAATTCATTGTTTTCTCCGCCGTTCAATAACTTTATTACATTGGTTTGAATGATAAATGGTTCTTCACATAAAAAGTGTTTTCTGCGAAAGTCCAGATCTAGATTACATTATTTCATATATCAAGACTCAATTACTGTGATGTGAAAATCATCATACAAATTAAACAAGGATAGTGTAAAATTGTGTACATTACTTCAGTATTTCTACTGAATATATATTTTTAACAAAAAAAAAAAATCAACCCCCCCCCCAAAAAACCCCCCCAAAAAACAAACAAAAATACTTAGTACCGGTCTACGTTCATGTATCTATTAATGCACAAACGTTTCACTGCAAAAATGATATTTTAGCATCGTTCCGAATAAAGGAAAAAATGATTCAAAAGTAATTTGGGGATCACTCACATTCGGGAATTGAAGACCAAACACGATGGGTTAAAATTTTGTCTAGATTATACAATTATTGTTATCTTTTTTTTTTTTAAATTATATTTTCAACACTGAACTGTCATTTCTAAAAATCCTTAATGGTAAATTACAGATCGAATTCAAGCATTAGAAGGCTTGTAGACAAAATAATATAAAATTCATTAGAATCATAAAACATTTAAACGGGATAGGTGCAAAAGTATTTAAATGAACTGAAACATGCCGATTCTCTAATTAGCAGATAAACCATTCAAATCATTGTCATATTTGTTCAATAGAACAATTTTAAAATGCATTGCCGTTTGCCTAATTAAAACATAGAGACACTCTTTTTGACGCATATTTTAAATGTATTGGGGCACTTAGTGTGGTACGATATTTAAATATACAATGCATATACAGAAATGGACAAACTTAATACTTTTCACAATGGAAATACAGGTAATGTAAATAATAAGAATATATATGCTTGTCAACATTTTATTTATTCAGATATATAAATGCATCATATTCTCATTTTTCTCTTACCGTAATGTTAATTTTTACTTTACTGAACTCGGTTCTCCGGAGCGGTTCAGAATTTTGAGTGCACCAACTATTGCCAATCAAATGGCTGAAATCTTTTTGAATAAAATAATTCGTATTTTGTAGAGTGATGAATTCTTCCACTGTCTCCGATGATACCATGTTATGGCAGTATGTTCGTACTGGAATCTGTCTACCAAATTTGTTCGGATACAACCAAAACTCCCCGTCAGTGGCTGAAGGCGAGCATTTCTTTACCTCAGAACAAGTGGCTGGATCTAATCATAAAGGAAAATCGTTTTCTTCAGTGGTGTTGAACGATTAAAATTTACTCTTACAACATCAGTTTTAACTGTACAAAAGAATAATCTATTTAGCTGTTTATAAACTTTTATTATGTTAGATAAAAACGGACAAGTAATAGCTGAATTAAGAGAATGCATGTAATAACTGAATTATGAGCATGCATTAAACAAGGGGAGAGATTATGTTGACAAATGTAATAGAACGCTGACCCTTTTATCAACTAAACAAATAAGTTTAAAAATCATTGGATTATCCTTTTTCCTTGATTAATAACTCATCTGGAATTTTTTCTTCAATTATATATTGGCGATGAGCATTCGGTTCTCACCACATGTATATTGGAATGCAATGGCTTGACAGACTTTGGCTTAATTAATTTATCATTTCCTTTTTTGGCGCGAGTTGCGTCACGTTCAATTTGACAGCTGTGTCAAATATAAACAATACCCACCTCCTTACCACAATCAGTTGTCAAAATAAACACGAATGTACTGACTGAACAACAATGTTGTGCATTATTTGAACATGTTGTATGCAGTCATTTACTTTATCTACACGGACAGTTTAGGGTGGCACATTTTCATCTCATGGAAACATTTTGGTGATAGTTACCAATTCCTTATATGTATTGAATTTTTTTTTTATAGATTTTTCTTCACCATCATCATGAAAAAAAATGCATGGTATGGTTAATGACCAACTGATCTTATTTGTCGTTTGTATCCAATATTGAGAGAGAGAGAAATAAAGAAAGAGAGAGAGAGAAAGAGAGAGAGAGGATGTACGTGTGTACATACGACTATGACTTCTATCAGAATGTTGAAATATATATGTGCAGCTAGTCACTTTTTCGCTGTTGATTTTTCAAACTCGTTCATGTAAACAGATCGTAACAGTAATTACATTCGTTATATGTCTAATAAAACAATCTAAATAAAATATGAATATATGCAAGAAAAAATTGTATTTTTTCTATATTATACAAAAACAAGATTTTAATTTTAAGACATCATGTCTTATTAATATGTGTTCTCAACACGCAGTGTAATAACATAAAATGTTATAATGTGATCTTATAACAGTTTGCGTTCTTATTACATTTAGTATTGTTACAGTGATGCATTAAAGAATGAGTATCGCTTTTAGAAGTGTTCAGCAGCATTAAGTCTGTAAAATTACCGTATCAAGTAAAATAAAAGACATTCAATGTATATTTCTATACGAACAAAAACTTGAAAAAAAGCTATATCAATTAACATTTTTTTGTAGTTGAAGAAAAAAGTTGAATGACAAAGGGTGACTTACATATTTTTCTATCGCTACTCTCAAACTGGACTTCGTAGAACTGGGAATCTGCTTCAATCATCGTTATACTATTTACTGTTGATAATTTTTGGAGACGACATCTAGCAGTATTCTTTGTAAAGATGACAGCCACACAAAATGCTTTTGTTAGGCACAAGTTCGAGCAGCTTGTCACAAAACCACTCAGCACTTCTTCCATTGTTTCAGTGGTGGTGGAGTCTGCGGAGGACTTTCTCATATTTAACCATCGTTGTTGAAAATCTTTTAAAATGTTTAAAAGTATACAAATATGCAATAAAAGCACAAGATTTCGAGTGAACACATTATTTAGAATGCAAAAATTAAGCTAGCGGCCAATATAAAACAATATGAGACTAGATAATAGTCTTTGATTTAACTTGCATGAAAGATTGATTAAATACCTGGATGTGAAGAAAAAATAACTGGTACTGAAAATAAATTCCATGTAGCTATAATATGCATCAGATTCTTTGTAGTCACCATTTTGTTCAACTGCCGACCCCTCAGTTAAACTCAGATATAAGTATCACTTATACTATTATTGATTTCATACAGCACACATTCATATGGGCAAAATGGAGGATGTTTACAGTAACCTGAGTTCATTGTCGAAATTGAATGAGTTGAGATTAAAGCTTGCAATATTAAAGCTTCAACTTTCGTCAGAAAGAGCAATTGCATTTTCTTAAAAAAATCAATTTGCATAGTTGCTAGCGCTCGAGAGCGCTAGCAATTAAGTTTCATTTATAATTCACACACCATGCATACAGTTTATTTCTACGAGCATACTATGTAAAGAAATTAAAGTAGTTCTCCTGAAATAAAACACGTAATTAATTTAATACCACCAAGTTACCTTTCGGTTTTCAAGATGAAGTTAAAAAAGTAATTTTAAACTTGTTAACGGATGACAAACGGCAATAGTTTCCCCGAGTGACTCAAGTGCCCTATACAAATTACATGTTTACTATATGGCCATGCCCCCCCCCCCCCTTAAAAACCCTCTACCCCGGTCCATGGGCAGTAAATTTCACAATTTAAGAACAGTACAATATGTACATAAAACAATGCATTTAGTTTATTTCCCACGATTTGAAAGTACACAAAAATATATAATTCAATACCTGATCAATATGTGGCAATATTGTTCCTACCCAAGGGTCCTGAACCCCTGACCCAGGGGTCATGAACTTCACATTTTAAGTACAGAGCTTCATTGAATATCATAACTATGCATTAAATTTATCCCCCTCAGCTGTGGGTGTAGATAATAACCATGTTTATCTCTCCCTGCTGTAAGATTTAAAACATTTTCAGAATACGACCATATTGCTCAGGCCCTAGCACCTAAACCCTTGATCCAGGAGCCATGAATTTCACGATTTTTGTTGGAGGGTTTCATCATCACCATGCTTATAGTTTTTCTCAAATGTATATGGGAGTGGAGAGGATTTTCTAAGATTTAATAGCTGTCCACTACATGTCCATATTGGCCTAGCCCTATTGTCTGAATCCCCGACCCAGGGACCATGACTTTCCCGGGTTTTATGGACATCATCACCATGCATTTCGTTTTTCCTAAATATATATTTGAGTAAAGAAGATTTCATAATTAAGATTTAATATATTTTCACTATATGACAATATTGGCTCCGCCCAAGATTCTGAACCCCTGACTCGGGGGACATGAATTTTACAATTTTGGTAGAGGTCTATATGGACATTATAACAATGCAAGTTTTCGTGTTGTATTAAGGGATGGTATAGTTATAAATTTTACAATTATATTCCTATTATCCTAGAGATGCTTCAAACCAAAAATCGTAACAATTGGCCTCAATTTCTTCAAGAAGTTATAAATGTAAAATTGTTTACGGACGACGGATTGCAATTGCAAGAGGTCATCTGAGTGGCCTAAAAACGGGAGGAAAAGCCAATTAAAAGCACCATTGATGGGCCTTATCGAACAATAAACTCGTAACATAAACTTCGGGATAGAGTGTCGTGGAAATTCCTAGCCAATGCAAACAACTCTCCCTTGTGCAACAAGAACTAAATAGGCAAGTAAAACAATAGTTTTATTTGCATGCCCGACTTGAAATACAAGGAAGCTTTTTTATCGTATTTCTGACGTTTAGTCTGTCTTTCCGTCCGTCTGTTTGTAAACTCTCTACATTTCTACTTATCCAGAAGGACTTGGCAAATTTCAACTAAAGTTAGCATAAAGCTTTATTTGATGAAAGGCTTTGAATTTTATTTCAAATAAAGTACCAGATCCTTCTTAGAGGAGTGACTAAGAAGTACATGTAAAAGAAATAGAAAACCGACTTGAATAATTAAATATTTCCTTCTTAAGAACCAAGAAGACAGTTATAAGTTTCCTCATAACCTGATAAGTATAACTCAAGTCAATTCAATGAATGATCCCCGGGTTCTGGATGGGGCGCCAGTTTGGTTTAAAATTACTTTATAGAGGATTATAGATTAAAACCTCTTAAAAAAATTATTTTAAAAACAAAGGTGTGGGACTTCAAACTTTATTCTAATAGCAAGATATTGTAAATAAGTTTTAAAATATTTTTCTTTATCTTGACCCCTGAAGTGTTTTAGAGGGGTCCACTATTGATAATGGATTAGGGGGTGAAGGTGGTCCAAGTTCTTCAGAAGAAATTTGAGATTTTGGCATGTGAAATTAACATCGAATGAAACTTGCTTAGAGAAGTTTTAAGTTCAGTCATTCCGTAGTCCTCTGGTCATGAATTTGACATTTTTAAAAATCAAAGTTGTTATCCATAACAGAGTGATGTAGAAATTGAGAATCTTTTTAAATAATATTTTCCCCAAACCAATTCCAAAATAAATGTACCACATAGTCGTACCCTTTAGGCCTAAGTGATTTTTCCTGTACAGTTGAAATGTTGCTTGATAGACATTTTTACCGATGTTTCAAATTTAAAATCCACATAGCTAATATAGATTTTAAATGAATCGATTAAAAGGCAAATAAAGTATGTCATGGCCAAAATGTTGATGTACTTTCAATATTCAAAACGTTTCTTTTAGTTCTGGTTTAAAACATGTTTAACAAAATACTCTGTAATGTTAACTAAATGATTGGTATTTATTTGACATACTCTCATACAGTCAGCAGTTGGAATTACCAAACTAACTGGTTTAATTCGAAGAGAAAACAATACACATAACTTTGATGAGTATTTATTTTCTTTTAATGATAAAAAAATGTGTACAAAGCATGAGTGTTGTATCAGTTCACGACTTTAAATGTAAACAAATGTAGACAAAAAGTTTATTTACGTTTTACCAATTTATAGCACTTCAAATGCATATCATTCCTAAAACAATACGTGTTCGATCTGATTGTGGTTCACTACATCCATTAACCTCAAGGGGTATTGATTGTCTTTACTGTGCAGTCAGATTTCACAGAACACTGTCAATAGCTTGCTGACTGTCTTTTATGGTTTTAGATGACGCATTTCCGGACTCTGGACGGGCCAATATTTTAGTAAGCACACACTGACCATGAACCGTTGTTTTGATGTCGCTAAAGGTTTGTCCTATCCAATTATGTATGTAAATACTGGTGACACACACAAAAAAGAAAAATTATTTAAGTGTACATGAACTTTTTATGGTTCAGATATACTGCCGATACATTAAATCTTACCTTACTTAATTTATTTGACATTGTTACCTTCAATGCCAATTTGTTTTTTTCTCCTTGAACATCCAGTGATGAGTCCTTATCCATCAAAATTGATAACTGTCTATCTAACCAAGCAGACACAGATCATTGGTCTATTCAATAACATACAGTTTAATTTGCTTAAATGTTTGGTAAAATATAATATACGAATACTTTTTTTATTTTCAGTTCAGATACTGAATATTTTTTATTTGAACCGAGGACTTAATTCGTTTTGTATCAAATCGCGAGCGTCGAACTATGTTTTAATTTCATCTAGGTTGCAACTGCCAGAAAAAATGTTAGTCCACGACGGATGGTTCTCGTAATTAACGCGGATATTTATTCCTCAACTTTGATAAGAAACTATAAAGTATGTGATCGCATTTTGCTGCCACGTCATTGAATCTATCTATTTGCGTTAAAAATACCAATTTTCAAGATTATCAAACCCTTTATAAAAATACGAATTGTTAGTCAAACTTAGTGTCAGATGTGTCAATCTTAGAACCACGTATAACCAAGAGCATTTAACCCAATCGGATGGTCAGTAGCGGATTCAGAACACAGGCTGCAAATTCGTTTTATAGTTTCAAGTTCTCGGGTCAGTATAAAAATATTGATGCATGTATGGTAACCGTTTGAATAGATGGACGCGTGTGGAGAAAATGTTCAGCGTATCGTCATCTAGCGACATCAAACACAAACCACTCAACTTAATTTATGTGAAAGTCTAACTTAAGGATTACGTTTACTCAGGGTTTGAGATTTCAAAAAAAAAAAAAAAATTTACAAAGTTCAATACCTGAAGTCAAAAATGAAAACACAAAATGACAAAACTATAGACAAATATCGATATTCATATCTCTGTTTTGTGTATTTGAAGAAAATATATTATGACCAAGGTAGTTTTAAATTTATTTCCAATTTGTTAAACCCTTTATACAAATACGGATTGTTAATAAAACCTGGTGTCAAATATGTCAATCTAAGAATCGTGAATAACCAAGAACAGTTTATCCAATGATAGAGTAAATTCGGAATAAACTAAATTTAAACTTTGATGTTCAATTTTTTTTTTTTAGAAATAAATAATTAGTAAAGATATCCATATTTCCCTGTTTCCCATCCTCCAAATCGTTTTATTATTTGTTGTAATTTCAAAATAAAGAAAACCAACCTTAGGGTAGACAATTTTGATGGATTTTTCAAAAAACATTCATAGGTCACTAGCAGGAACAGTAGGTCATTGACCTAGTTATTTGAAAGTAAAAAAAATAGAACTATTGTAGAAGGACTACAACGTACAATTAGTTTTTTTGTTCCTAATAGTGGAATTCTTGCGCCCCTTACTAAACCTAATCCCAGCAAGTATTTTAATAGTACCAAATTACTAATGATATCAAATAAAACATAAATCTATTTCGAATTCTTTGAAAACTTAATTTTAAAGGTTTTTTAATATTTTATTTTATAAATAACGGTAAAGCTCTCATTTCAGCAGTCATGTGACCAGCTATTGTTATCCAGGTAAGTACTTTTCGCCTACTTTGGACCATTTGACCTTCCCGCACGCGGGAACCGACTTCGCGATAAACGCATTACGTCACAAGACTTAAACGACCGTCAAAGAATGGACTCATTTCTTGTTGTCTCCATTTTTGTCACTTTATTTTCAGTAAGTTCTACTTTACCAAATTCTTTTTTAACAGAATTGACGCCAACTCACGCTTAGAAATAATACACTTTTTGTTTAACATGCTTTTGATAAGATTTATACTGTTTATTGTTCTAATATTTCAGTTCTCTTCAGCAATACCGGTCAATGAACAAACCGTTAGTTTCTATGAGGACTGGTTTAATGTAAGACATAAGTTTTTATAACATATTGTATTTAGAGTTGCTTCGAGAATCTAAAAAAAAAATTCAGCGACTGCGTAAATATTCTTATACCATTATCAGTACTTTTAAATCTTTTTTACTGTTTTTTTCTTTTCAACGTGTTACCTTTCGTAGAACTACTTGGTGATGGCGGATGGAGCCACGTGTTACTTCTGGCAAACAACTGGACAAGACGCAAACACGTTAAAGCTTCAGTCTGGGCAAAGAGCATTAGAGGTAATTCGGGCTGACTGTTAGATTCGAAGTTGATCTAAGAACTAATTTCAAAAAAAGAAAGTTACTCGACTTTAAGTCAGTTTATTGTATAATGTTACTTATATCGTTGTTAAAGCAAGCTAAACAAATTAAAGCACGAATTCATGGGCATGCTGATGTAAGTCTTTTTAATTGTAGACTTTTAAAGCTAAGGAAAGCTAATATGATTGCCCTTTTAAAGTATATGTAAAATACCTAAAAACGATGCCTTTTTTACAAGGATAGTTTGCTACGAACTAAACTCTAATTTTCTCATAATATCTATTTCAAGCAACACATGATCGACAACCTGAGAAAGGGGGTTCAGCTGACCCAATTCACACCCAACAAAATGTCCGTGTCTTTTGTCATCGTCAACCGCTGTGCATCCGGGACATCTTACTTGGCAGCCAGTAAGGAATTGTCAGCTATATAGTAGTAGAGAGGTTAAGCATTTAAACGCTTACGTGTACGAGTACGTGTAACTTGGGGAATCCCCTAGTTTTATGTGTATAATGTCATAATTTTTGCACACCGCGTAATTATACAAGTTGTACAAAACGTGTAGAATCAAAAGAATACTTGTAGTGGTTTTAAAAAAATAAAAATACAGACTCAGTGTATATCAGACGTTGTATTATGTAAAGCAGACGATAAATTGAAGACGACTATGCTATTGGTTTAATCAAATTCATGCATGAACAGTGGGAGTAAACTGAACATGTTGAAAATGTAGAATCTAATTGTTTTACATGAACGCGTACACGTACAGTTTATTAAACATAACCCAAATTTTGGTATGTATACCTGTAAACATGCTTGTAGCCCCACACGTACCCGTAGACGTACACGTTCAAATGCTTAACATATCTAGTATTATAAGATTACGAAATTAACAGCTATGTTTTAGTGATTGGTTTTACTGTACAATTCAAGCTTGATGATTTTTTTGTACAAAACTTATTTTATTTGTTAATATGCAAATTTGGCAAAATAACTATGAAGCAGATTTTACATGAATGAATTTGCAAATTTTAATATTTAAGTCGACGATTATTTTTCCTTTTGTAGTTCCGCCTTCAACCATACATATGGGATAAAAAGCGAAAATAAAGCAACACTTGTCTGGTCGAGTTATCTTTCTTTTTTCTTTTTCCACATGGCAAATACTTCTGGATCCGCGCATAAAATGCTATTTGATTTTGAATACAACTGACCGTTCTTGGTTTTCTTTTATGATTTTGTTTCGGTATTTTTAAATGAGAAACTGGAAAAAAATTATTTTGGTGCAGGTAAAGTATTTTTTGTTCTTATATAAGTAACATCCACTAACATATAATACAACTACATATATTACTCTTACTTATCATAGGATAACTGATCATTTACATGTATGCAAGCCATTCTCTCTGACGTAGGTCACAGTGTCACCAATACCCATGTTGTGTCGTTGATTTTGAAGATTTTTTGGTTTTTTTTTTAAATCTAAATTTTCCACGTGCCGATAAGTTTGTACCGACTGTAAATATTTCCTTTTTATCATTTTTAGATTACATTCTATGATTTATCAGTTTGAATAATTATACGTTTTTATATTGAATAATTATCAGCTAGCATTTTCTCATTTTTTCAAAAAACTATTTTAGGTTGCAGATTCATTAATCTAATAAGTGCACAGGTCCACTCTACTTTCTTAGCGACTGATTATGTAAAGGGGTTGATTAAAAACCAAATCCTAAAATGGAAAATAGATTACCCGAACACCACTATTAATATTGAAATTTATGAACTCCCAATAAACTTTCTTTTGATTGTAAGGTCTGTGCAGAATAACGAAATAAAAGGAAAAAAAAGAATAAACAAAAGTTGAAGTCAACACCGGGTTTTCATTTTCAACAAGTGATCATTCTTATTACCTAATTGTCTTTCTTTGTTCTTTATATCTGTGTACCTCAAGAATCCATCTATAATTTTTGAAAACAATAATGTTTGTACATTCCAACTTCGTAAATTCATATATAAGAGATTTGAACAAAAAAAACCCACCCAAAATACAAAAAAAAAAAACCCCAAAAAACCCCCAAAACACACACACAAAAAAAGAACCAAAAAAAAAAAAAAAAACAAGAAAAAAACAATAAACAAAACAAACAAAAAACTATAGTTTGATGACAGTCACATGGTTTACTTTACTGAGTTGTCTTTCTTTATCCATGGCTGTACACATAATTGTGTTAGAAGAGGATAAAATCATTTATATTGTAATATTACGTACGCTTTAATTAGTCTGACTAGAATTAAAATAAAAATACTCTCAAATTAAAGCATTTTCAATGATCCATGTGTCCATTACAAAAAACTTAGATTATTAAGAATGAACATTTTGCCTGTACAAAATTTGATTCTCAGTAATCTAAAGTAGTATAAATTTGTACACGACACATATTGATTGGGAGCATTTTTTAAAAAATCATTCTACAGTATTTAACTCTAAATGGAAAGGCAAGCATAAAGTTATATAGCCTTTCAGGCCTCACCACTTGTGAAGAGATTTTTACAAACCAATAAAAAACCCAGAAAACAAAACAACAACAAGTAAACAAAAACTTGGAAAAAGGATGTGAGAATGATAAAAAAAAACACTAATCAAAACGGTTTTTTTTGTGATGTTATGATTATGATAATTGTTAAAAATTAAATTAAAAATTAAAGTAGTACTTAAATTGAATAAACAGCAAAATAATTCCTTGCGCATTTTAACGAATAAAAGAAGGATTAATTTTCATCAAGATCATGAATATGCTACTTATCACAAAGGAGAAGATCTGACAATCTTCGGACGTTAAAGAATTCAACTCTGCATGACGTTTTTTAAAATGACGTTTTGAATAAAATTCAGTTTGAAATACATTTTTATATGCAACAAGAATCATGCAGACTCCATTGATAATACGGTATTACTCAAAAATTTTATGTCAATTTCATACTTTGAAAACACATGCATATTGTAATATGGATCCTTAATTTTCAATATCCTGTTACAAAAGGCTTATGAAACGGCACACAACCGTTTATTCTCAGTTTGACATGTGGAAGCGTGGTTAAATCATACGTCAAACAGGCATATAACTTAATCTGTTGGTAGAAGAACAACTAGGTGTAATAATAAACGATTTCAGATCGTTGTTTTCGATATTCTGTTTAAGGATTGCTAATGAAAAACAAACAATTTTTCAAACCAAATTATGACGTTAAAACAATAAAAAACAAAAAACACGTAAAATTTTGATAAATGGTCAGTTCCTCTTTAACCAAACGAAGCGTGAGTGACCCCAAAAACAGGGTTAAAAATTCCAGCACCAAAACAATCGCTCTCTTGCATGCTTCTTGAAAAACTAATGTAAGTCACTACCAAGCCGGGATTTATCCCGGTCTGCGGTTCAAGCGCTATAACTGACACATCACATGAAAAGCATCACTTACATGCTTAGCAATCAAAGAAATTAATGAGTTCATTATAATTTCATAAAGACCGTCAACAATGCGAAGCGAACCACAGAAACAAACAACACAGGTGGGATAGGGGAGGGTTGATTTACGTGAAACTGTGTCTAACGTCAAATGTCCGTGAGTGATTACTATTCATATCGGTGATCAAATGGTATTTCCACATTTAATCCTTATCTTTAAGGTAGGATTGTCCAATCTTCAGCTAAACCCTTTTTAGAGGACACGTATCAAGATAATAATGTCAATATGAATCCAATTCCAATCATCTTGGTTTCATATTGTAAATTTTGAATTTACTGGGTGAGTGTAAATACAAAATTTACAACATCTCAATTCTCGTTGATGAAAAATTTCATGGTTGTAGTGACTTTAATAAACATAGAATAAACTGGTGTTAAAGAATTAATAAGTATTTCATTTAACAAAACATATGTTACAAAATAAAACAAATTAAATGAAATTATGTTGATATTTTTCATTGATTTTTTTTCGAATGAAACTGAAATTTTAAAAGAATTACATTACATAATATGAAGAAATTATAAAAGTAGACTTTAAAAATTACCATTAATTACACAATATTACAAAGAACACGGTGTTAAGTAATTGTCATTCTAAGGATGTGACACCCATTTGTAAATGAAACTTTATCATAATGAGCTTGACCTAAAACATTAGTATAATTAATATTTTTCATTAGTTTCTTTCTTTACAAGGGCAACCCTGTTCCCTTCACAATGATCTTAAAAGTCACCCATTTAAAGGAAACTATTTTTCAAGACGAACACTTAATTTATGACTCATTTCAAATTATCAACGTGTATGGAGGATGTAATAAAATCAATTGCAATTTAGAGCAACGTTGATTTAACATATATATTTTTATACATAAAAACCCTAATAACTCTTTATGAATGTCGTATAGAATATGTCTTGTAGCAGATTTACAATTCAAATGTTTTGATAGAACATTATTGATGTCTGTCATAAATAACGATGCTTAAAAAATTGGGAATGAACTACATATAAGTTGTTCAAGTTTAAATATCACGAAGACCTTTCTGGTTTTATGAAACACGATCATATCTTTTCGCCATACATGCGGGAGGTTTGAGGAGGTATCTTTACACTTGCGAAATTTCAGACAGGAAATTACTGTAACAGTTTTATTTTGCCCATTTAACGTTGAGAAGGCTTGATGGTCAACAAAGTAGTAGTAGTTTAGTGGCGTATACATTACATACATTGCCGTAGCATAACTTTAACAGTAATTTACAATAGTTGTGGTTACGGGTGGGAGACAGGTTATATAAATATAAAGTATAAAGTAAAAGAACAATATCAAACAGAAAAAACAAAATAGTAGTTTCATAAGCTTAATTTTCGCTTATTCACGTCTGATAGTAAAGTTATCTCACAAATTAACCGTAAGATCAGCCTAAAATTGAAAAGTATCATTTGTTTAGCTATAAACCATTATTCAGTAAAGAAAAAAGCCATATATTTATCTTTTAAATTTGTGAATTTTTCTATATTTTTATATAGAGCTCTTCTTCTAACGGAGATGAATACAGTCTAACAATGGCCACGACCATCGAGCCCTCTTAAGAATAGGATTCATTTATGAGAATTTCAGCAATAAATTATAATATATTTATTAATAATTATTGATATGCATGTATCTCCAAAGAAAAAGATTAAGGATGCACATTGCAGCTATAGGCCGGTAAATCTTTGACAGAACAATATACAATATAAATTTCAGAAGATGAATTATTACGTTTGCTCATTGTCAATTATCCTCGTCAGGTTGCCAAATATTTATACTCCTCTATTAAGAGAAGACAATCAATTGTATTTAAGTAATGAGTTGTAAGCAAATATATAAAAATAATACTTATACCCACTGATATCACAAAACTCCTTAAAGATTTATTTGTTGTATTATGTATTTAAACATGTATTTTTTGCTTTTTTGTCCTTTTGGGTTTTTTTTCCCCATCTTGCATTGCGTTCTTTCTTTATGTATTCTGTACATTATTGTGTACATTATTGTGTTTAAAGTGACATATAGGCCCGACGGGCCGGGTGTTGACCTTTTCGAGTTTTTCTTTTTGTTAATTTTACAATGTACTGTAAATACACATGTCACTATAAAAATAAATTACTTACTTACTTACATAGAGATCAGCACTGGATACACTCTAATGTTTTCCAACCAATATTGAATGTTAGTCTTATTTAGATAGTGGAACTAAAAACCTTTGCATATATAAGCTATTTTGCTAAAAGTATCTTGGTGTCTAAGCAGTAAGCATTATTATTAATATCAAAAATATTGGGAAATTACAGGTAAAAATTCACATAACTAAATTTATTATTTTTGGCAAGGCATACAATCATCAAAGGTATATATATCAATTTGTACAATAGTATTGACATTTTCAAAGAATCTAAATGGTTTGGAGTTATGTCATTAAGAACTGCACCTGTGAATAAGTTGCACACAGAGCTACCAGAGCTACAATGCCATAATTAAAAAATCCACACAAAAAATTTATCTTTAAGTAAGTTACTTAAATCTTGTTAAACAGTTGGGTTGTAATGATGTATGGAAATTAAGATACCTATTGTATGTAAATGTACTCAAGAAAACGGTACAACTTTGGATACTACTGAAAGGTAAAAAGACAAAGCTAGATCAGGGTTTTTTTTATGAAAATAAACAGATAATCACTGTAGAATTATGTTGTTTCAAGTACCCTGGAAGAAACGATTGCATTGAATGTGTACGCACAGTTTGAGAAAAGGTACATTATATCTGGCTTATGCACAATTTAGATATTGTACAACGAAAGTTGAATGTTGTTAAGCACTGCTAAAATGATCAATATAAACAGAAATGGATCTGTAACACATATAATAGACATAATTAATAATTTTTTTTACCAATACTGCCATTTCTGTATCTAGAAAATACTCAGAATGAATGATGAATCGATGAATAGTATTTACTGTATTAGTTCGATCCAGTACACGTTAAAATTAACTGGAAATTTGGACAGGCAGATGGAACAATGTATCAAATATTGTACTTTTCTTTGAGTAAATACCTTATTGCAGATGAGTATAGATTTTCCAGCATTGAAAAATAGTATAAAAAGGTACAATCACTATATGTAAGCAGCCAAGTTCCTTTAAGTTCAAGTTTAAGATGGCCGTCATAAATGAAAAGTAAAGTTATTCATATAGTCAACAAGAGATACCGGAAGAACTCTCAGATTGATATAAACTGCATGTACACTCTTACTTTTGTATCTTGTTTGACATTGTATGTATATCTTCTCTATGTCGTCTTATGCAATTTGAAAATTGATATAAATAAGTATTGATCATAAAATTAATAAAATTTATTCAAAACGTTTTCAATGTTAGACTAAAATAGAAAAGTGTGCGAACAAATATAATAGTTTAATCTATTTATCATAGTTTCCCTCTCGATTTGACCCAATTAGTTCTGTTTTGGTTTAGGTTGTGTTTTGTTATAGCTATTGAGTTTGTAGAAAACATTTCTGTAGAGAGATAAATTAGTATAAGGAGATCTAGAACCTAAAAGCGCAAATTGTGAGAAAGAATCGATTTCTCGAAAAGAAATTGCTTTGAATTCTAAAAAGATTGAAATGTTCGTTTTTTCTTGTTTGATGGTGATACTTGGGTCAGCTGTAGCATAAAGTGCTCGTTTCGTGTCACGTTCTTCAATGTCCGACAACAAGGAAACGGACAAAACCTGCATTGTAGCGTGTCTAAAAATATAAATTGTAGATTTTTCATTTATCGGAAGCGAAAAGAAAATCTATTTTAATAGACAAGCGAAACATGTCGCGGAATTTTGTAAAAATTATTGTAGAGCAAAAGAACATCATAATGCAATCTTAATTAACATACGAGATGTGAAGTTGAAAAATTATATAGAATATATAATGAACCACGTAAAACGCAGAAAACAACAGTAACCTTTTACATCATAATTATGATAGGAAAACGTACAAAAGATTAATAGAATCTAATGAGACAATGTGGTTAATGTGCATTTCTTCGATCGGTCCGGCCAATTTCTAAATTTCCTAAGTGAAAGGTTCATACAAGTTGCGTTTCCTTGAAATCTTTAAATTTTCAACGACTAATGTGTTCTACAGGGGGTCAATGTGTACATAAGTATTACAACTATAAATTATTATCAATTACTAACTAAATAGTTGATTCTAGCTTTAAAACAAATACCAATTTGTTGAGGTCCCCTCGATTCCCCTATATACATTGCATATATTAATGCCTATGTACAAAATATAATATGGATGTTGTCAATGTTTAGGATGAGTATGGGATGTATTTAACCAAGCAAAACTGATATTTTGGTTGGTATTATATACGTTATTTCTTCATGTACAGGATTCCCATATCCTTTTTTAAACCGGATTCACACTCGATTTGTCTCGCCGTAAGTAGACTTATTATATTTACTGCATGCCCTCTAAGAATGTTTTTTTCAGGACAGGCACTAGTACATACATGTACCTAAATTATCACATCTCTCTCTCTCTCTCTCTCTCTCTCTCTCTCTAAAAAAAAAAGAAGTTACTTTATCTGAGGTTTTAACAGAAAAAAGTCAAAACTGGCATTATCATTTTTTTTTCGCAGAAGTGTATTTTTCACTTTTTGCAATAGAAAATGCTTCAACATATTTCTTGTAAATTAATAATCATTATATTTGTTAATTAGGATCCTTATTCAGGTCGACAAATATGGAGAAAACTGCTAATTTTCATTATGTATTCTCCATAAACAGACACAAAAATTCGACTTATTATGACAATGCAAAAACCCCTGAATTATATAAACGTCAGTATTCCAATTTCATAGTCTGTCTTACATCGCTTCATTTGAAATGGAAACATGTGGTTAGCTTAGGTGCATTTGCATGGTCAATATAAAAAATAGGTCGTTTCATTGGTCGATCTGTGTACTGGAAAGAGAAATGTATCAATTAAAACTGTACCAAACTATTGATTGTATACCAAGATTGATGAAACTTATGATAAGCTAGGCAGTTGTCTGGATTTTACAATTATTATAACCGAAAAGATCTCAATTTATATTTTTTGCAAAAAAGTAAATTAGTTTTTTTTTTCATCGGTGACTTTATGTACTGTTTAATTAAATATATAAAGCCTACAACAGTAAAATGTGTTTGATCGTTGTATTGTGAAAATGAAAAAGAATCCATAAATGTAAAAACTTTTTAATAAATTCAACATCTTGTGACAATTTCGACACTTAGTTTTTAGCAAAACGGGCGGAAAAACCTTTAACACTGTTTTATAAAATAATAAAAAATCTCATATTTTACAATTAAAATCAAGAAAATTCTATTTGAATCTGCGTCCAGGCTACATGCATTCTTTGAGAGTGTAGATATAATTTGACAGTTCCTAATGGAACACGAGCCGAAACAAGCCAAAATTGTTTTACATTATGAATATCAATGTAGACAAAAATTTTAATTAATTTATAGCTGCTGTCTTGACGGGCCCAAAAAAACTTACTCTAATTAATTAAATTCAGTAATAATTGCTGCTCTGGGTTTTAATTTATGAAATCAGTTCATATCATTTAAATGCTATTAACATTTTAAACAAATTACAAGGTGAAAAGTTCTATTGAAAACAAAAAATCGAATCAGAGGTCGTCCATCTTGCCTTATTATAGTTTAGACTATCACTTATACAACAAAAGATTTGACCCTTTCTTAACTAGACCATGTATTCAGTGCATTAAGGCAAATGTTCAATGGCCGCCTGGGACAGGAAATGATGTCAAACATGCAGTTAGGATAAACTGAAAACAATTTAGAAATACTAAAATGTCAGCCATTATTTTAACGATGTATTCATCATTTCGCTGCAGATATATACTGGTGAAAACCAGAAAATGAAGATGAATGTAATATCATCGTACAAATTATGTTTTCGCAATGTTAAATTGTAATTAAAATGTAATTTACCTGAAAGTCGATTAGACGTGCTTTTCTATAAGTCGTCTCCTTACTTATATTTGGACACTCTCCGGCGAATTACCATTTATCATTTCTTCTAATGATTGTTCATCATGTCTTAGCTGTTTAGTTTTCAGAAAACTACTTGCTATTTAACTATTAAAATTATTTTAAAGAATTTGTGAAAACATAGATTTTAAAAGATTTTTCTATATCAAATACTTACCCCATAAAATCCTTAAGATTAACAAAAGAACCTTAATGGGTTGTTAAAACGAAGCTTTACAATTCAGTTATATGTAATTCAGAATTCTTAAAGAGGTTTTATCTTTGGTGTAGAGTGAGCAGTGCAAGTATATAAAAATCTGCACCTTTTTATTTTTTTCATCTTTACTTTCAGTGTTAATTTTGGCTTCGTTCAGCTTTATTATAAAGTAGTATACTTGTTGGACCCATATTCGCTAGAAACAGAATAGAAAGAAAGGGTGTATTCAGACAACGGCAGAAAGACTTTGAAAATATGCAGTTCATTGTGTTTCGTAAAAGTCACATTAATGATATCAAATATTGTTATAATGTCATTCTGTTTATTACATAACATCATTAAAAGGTGACAAATTTGTTTCCGTTTAAAAGGGAAGGAGAAAAGATATATGCATTTCCTATAATATCAATAAAACAATTTGGTATTTCCAATTTACGTATATCAAATATGAAAACAATATTGCAGGTTTCATTAGAGGAGAGTCATTTACTACAACTATGCACGTAATTTAATTGTAATTAACGAGACGGTTAATCCTCATTTCTAAACAAAGACGTTAGCTTAGTAATTAAATACATATTTGTTGTTTTAATAAACAAACATCAAATTAAAATGAAAAGATAAAAAATTTAATATTTCTTGAACCATATGTCTAGTCTTTGTTTGGAGAAAAAATTCTCTAATTGTTGTCCGAAGACAAAGAGTTTATTTATCGGCCAATCTAGAGGATGTCCCCATGAATAATGAAGGAATACTGAACATATGCTTAAAGAAATAAATTGTTCATCAACGTTAGTCTGACCAATCATCACATCCGGGCATTAACGCCAGTCATCGGCAGCCTAATGAAAGAATCTCCTATATGATAAGTACCAAAATGAAGCTTGACTTGGAAATAATTACAAAATTTCTCAGGCAATTGGGCATAGACAGGAATTAATTTTCACACGGTAAAGGTGTTTAACACGAGCCTTGCGGCTACTGGACATCGTAATCTAACACGCACAAAACGCCATATTGTTTCTGCAGGATAGTTGCAATGTCTGATGGTCAGTATGTCTCAATCACACCCTTGTTTTGCAATGAATGGTCGATCAGTGAAAGATTGCCACCTAAATGAGAAGTAACATGTGACTGTTAACTTGTTGTTGTCAATTTAACTATCGGTGTGATGCTAAAATTTCTGATAATTGGACTTCGGATCTGTTTTAGAGCTTGTGGCATACAGTACATATTTCAAAGCAGTGAAGTTCAATTGGGCCCTTAATTTACTGAAACTAACTCAACAAAAAAAGCAAAAAATACCAATAGCGATATTTATCAATATTCTCTGATCTTATTTATGGTTTATTAACAATAAATTGCTTAAGATCGACTTTACGTCAATTCTAACAAAACAACAACAAAAAATCCTGAGAACAGTATCTGCTGAAAATTAAGTTTAATTTAATTAATGAATGTGTTTTGGTGTTCAAATACAATTATTTCAACAATAAAAAAAAAACGTAAGCAGAGGAACAAAATATAGGAACGGTTTCATTGTTGTTTTGTCCAATAGTATTACACCAAATCTCGCCCAGGTGAGTTTTTTGACAGGTGAAACCGCCCCTCAATTAGTTAAGCGCTCGTCTCTGCATCAGAAATGACAATAGCAAGCTTAACAAGCAATGTGACTTATTTATAAAGATATAGATACACTTGTTTGTTGTTAATTACTTCATTTTGCGGTCCTCTCTCCTCTGGGACTGACTACCAGCACCTTTTGACTTTTACCTTCAAGA
The DNA here is from genome assembly GCA_016163765.1 of Magallana hongkongensis. Taxonomy (NCBI): domain Eukaryota; kingdom Metazoa; phylum Mollusca; class Bivalvia; order Ostreida; family Ostreidae; genus Magallana; species Magallana hongkongensis. The sequence continues at coordinate 16,011,488 of WFKH01011801.1, forward strand.
TCTCTGTTAGTCAAAGAAGTGTTTTTGGTTTATTCAAGGAATAGAATAAGACTGAAATTTATATGGACATACTGCAGTTAAACTTCTAGGACTTTGATGACAAAACATGCATCAAACAACAATGGGAGAATATCGAATTCACGACACTACCAGTGAGAAAGCAAAAAACGTGGAACTGAATCATTTTTCAAGACAGAATTCCTTGGACTTTAAAATGCAAACAGATGCTCGCCTCTCGGACATGGTGCCGTCCGATGAAGATGACGTTATTTCAGACAGTGACTCTCTACTTAACAGTCCAACCTCACAAAGCAAATTCTGCGACGGAGACCTCAGAGATTCCAAAGACAAACTGATGTCCTCAGAAAGTGGAAAAGGTAAATTTTCATCTCTAGCATCATCTTCTCGTGACTCATTTAGTTTCATAAAAACTTGGACTTTTTTAAGGATAATTACAATTGTTTTCTCTTTGGCCATCAATTCAATTTGCGTATCTTAATTAATTTCATATTTTAAAAAACTAATATCATGATAAAAATTCCTTGCCATCATAACGTCAATTTGTGAAATGAACTGAAAAAGATATCAATATTGCATTCTTTTAAAATCAAATAATTGTTCTGGTTTCATATCACAAAGCAATCTAAACCGCTGCAAATAACATCAAGTTCACAATCTCAGTCGCGACGGGAATCTTTATGTCAAAAGAAAAATATTAGTAATAAATAATATTTTTCAGAAAAAATAAATTATTCATGAGATATAAAAATGTTTAATTTTGTGGTTTTATTTTAAGATTATATTCTTGCAGTTGTTCTCCTCGCGTTTAATGCCATTTTCCGTGAATCCATCATGAGAACACAAATCAATCAATTATCGATTTCTGTTTTTCAAATTTCTTTGTTTGTAAATTATCTTGCATAAATTAAAAACCTCAAACAAAGTCGCCCCAAACTGAATCCTATCAGATTCGATTATTATCAGTGGTAAATTGTTGCATAAGCCATAAATTAAGTAGACTTCATTCATCTCACTTTTCGTGCACCTAAAACAAAACAAAATAATAAATATATGACATGCACAACGCTTGAAAAAATTGTAGTATTAATTCAAACTCGGAGTTTATCTTCATATTCAGCAATTAAAAACCAGAAGATAAGGTATTAACATACACCTGTAATTAACCCACGTAAATAATTTTTAAAAGACGGTGTGACAGGATCTAAAAAATTTTGTACGTGTCGCAAAGCGATGTTGATGACATTAACATTTAAAAGAGGATTTGTGTGTTGCTAGGTTAAAGGGACCCATTAATTATGACTAATTATAATTTAACCAGATACCATCCCACAAGAACGAAAAATTCGCAACCACAGAAAACAATTTTCTTTAAAAAAGCAGCCTTTATGAATTTGGGAACATGTCTCAATTGCTATTTCGATAAAAAAAATAAAAAAAGAACCCCCTATCATAGTCCCATCACAGTTTTATGGCAATCCGTATTTTCCTAATTGTCTCGTTTGTAAACCATGAAACAGAAGAGTGATCACGGTGTAATAGCTTTCTAATTAACAATGCATCTCTTGCTTTAAATTGTAAAGAATTTCCTATCATCCATTATTCGATCATTATCTCGCTCTTTGTCCTTGTACATGCAGTTGAGTTCCTTAACGATCAGCACTGTTTGCACCTTTTGCTTAAAGAGCATGAAATTGATGAAGTAAATTAAACTGTTTCTAATTACTTTAAAGATGGCTAGTGTTTCAAGTGTTAGTCATAGTATCGTCGAAAGAGAGAGAAAAAAAATAATCCTCTTCAAGGCAAAAAATAATTCTGTAAGTTATATCACACATCAGGATCCATGGATGACCCTTAACTTATCTTTTGTTTTGTTTGATTACAGAATCCCCAACAAATGGCGATGATTCTAGTGTACGTCGATACAGAACGGCATTCACCAGAGAACAAATCGGCAGACTGGAGAAAGAGTTCTACAAAGAAAACTACGTCTCGCGTCCGCGCAGATGCGAACTAGCGAAACTTCTCAACTTACCTGAAAACACAATCAAGGTATTGATTCACATATGCAATAATTATTACATTTTACACTTAAAATGCAAAATAAAATGCTGAAATATGCACTAAAACTCTTAATTATTAGAAACTAAAATTAATTTTTATACTAAAAACGTTTCTCGATTGAAAAACACCTTATTTAATATACAATTTCTTAATTTTCAGGTTTGGTTTCAAAACAGAAGAATGAAGGACAAGAGACAGCGCATGGCTATGGCCTGGCCCTACGGCATTGCCGATCCACACCTATATGCCTACTTAGCCGCAGCCGCAGCTTCGTATCCGTACAGCATTTCACCTTCCAATACAAATCCATTCAATTACTACTCATCACTCGGACTTCAGCGTCCAACAAATAACATTGGACAATTTTCATCCCCGGGACCTCTCAGACCCAGGTCCGAAATCATTCCAGGAATGACAGGAGCCGCGCTTCTCCGATCGTCTGCAATGCCAATCCCACACTCCATTACGACATCCACTCAATTAAACTGCAGCATGCTCCCTCCTTCTGAATCTTTGTTAAGTCACTCACATTCCAGTATTGCCTGCTCAACTCACACGGACAGTTGTAACTGCAGCCCTCTCTTTGGCGGACTTTCCAACTTGCCCACAACTCTTCCATCCGTACAGGCACCGAAAGCTCATTCCAACACAACGTCACAGGGACTATTTCGACCCTTTCAGTCGGACGTTGAAAGATCGTGACACAAATTATAGAACGGTGATCGTGCTCAGTATTTAAGACACTTCGACACAAATTTCATCATCATCGAAACTTTTTTAATCGGATATTTCATACACAAGTGCTCAGCCTGCAATCATGAATTAATCTTATTTGATTGCAGGTTTCTCATCATGATACTTCATTATTTTTTTCTGTCAATATTTTTGTTTTGCTGTTTTTAAACAGGGTATACATGTAATAAATTGAAATAACTTAGATTATCTTGTTTATTTTATATACCGGTATCTTAAGTCGGAATTTCAATTACGTTTTACAAAATATTCTGTAATTAGATTTAAAATGGAGAGCAAATTTTGATGTTGATTATAAACAATGTTTTTTTTACAGATATCAATTTATTGTTTCGCTGCTGAATTTACTTGTTTATTAGGCTTGACTTCCCTAACACGCGGGTAAAATAAAATATTCGTCACTTTAATAACTGTTAATAACGCCTCTTGAAGCCTCCCCCTACCCTATTGGCTCTGTTCTACGCATTTGAGAAGAATCGGTTAGTGAGATTACTAAGAAAATCCATTGTAATTTTTTTTTTATTTGATATCTTTTTTTTAAATAAACTATACTGTCGTTTACTGAATTTTATTTTATCAAATTAAATATAGTCGTGTAATTAACTTAATTGGATGAAATAAAATGAACAATCATATGATCTTTATTTCTTAAAATTTGGTTAAAATTAAATGCATATAAATTCTTTAAAAAAAAATAAAAAAAAAATAAATGGTTTCGATAGTATTGATTAAATGCATAAAAGAATAAATCAAGTAAATTGCAGAAGTTAAAGTAGGAATCAGTTCAGTATATATTTCTCGAGTAAATACAGATGTACTTGAATATCTCAAGTAATTACAGGTAATATGTTCATACTAGTTTATAGATCTAATGCAAAAATTAGCAATCGTTCCTCGAGTTCGATCACATGCACCAGAAATACAATGTACGCTGATAAACGGCTGGTATTGCGGGCAATCAATCGATGAGTGTGTTGGAGATGCCATTAGTTATGAATTTTTTTTATAAAGTCGAACTTTTAATGTTTTATCATTTTTTTCTAGAAGTTACTTCGACCAATTTGTAAAGTTTTTGTGAAATAAGATGTGTGTTCTTTTTTCCTTCCTTTCGTTCTGCCTTCTGTGGAAAAATTGATAAAATTACACGATAAATTGTAAGAAATATTTTCCGCTGATCGACAGAGGAAAATCCGGTTCACTGCGGCGGTGTTTCTTGCTTAAAAGGTTATTCATTAGAGACCTACAAATTCAAATCATGAAGTGTCACCAATTTGACCTTGAGAGCTTCATAATGCTTTCCAGGCTCTTGATAATCATAATTGTCCGGATGACCACGTTCTTTTAATTAGATTTCGATTGTCGGCATCAAAAGGGGATATTCCAGTGTATGATTTCGGATAACCACAGAAAGTATTGACATTTGTTGATATTTGCAGCGTTAGAATACATAGAATCTAATTTGTCGGCGAGAAGTGAAATACTTTCCGTTGTTTTAGTTGTGTTTGTGTTATGCAGAAAAAATGAACATGAAAATACATTTTGAAAAGCTTAACAAGCAGAAAACCAGAAAACAAGTATGCACATTTTACGAAAATCATTATTCGTGTATGTAGAGCCCCGGTATAAGACAAGTCTAACCAAATATCAATAAGGAAAAAAAAAGGCTTAAGTAAAATGATATTTTTATCTTCATATTTTTCATCTGATAATGGCAAACATGTGTCAGTTCAAAATTAAAGTCCCTTGCACACAGAAGCCCTAATGAGATATATTTGTCACCGTTCGCGGGGCAATAATAGTATATCATTGGACCCCCGACTTCCCATTAACCTCTCCTCTCATCTGTATTTTTCCTGAGGATTTCGCTGGACGAACTGTCCGGTAAAAAACGGCCCCTGTCTAGTGCTCCTGTCACGAGGCTGAGAGGAGGACGTCATTTGTGTCATATTTTTGGAAGGATCATCGGTGATAAAGCGTCAATAACCGGGCTCAGCTACTCCTAACGATAGCCTTTTATTAGGAATAAAAGGGGGTTAATGATAAGTGCGGCCTACCTGGTGTTCTAAAAGCGAGGGCCACTTTTGCCCAAATGGAAAAAAACCGCCTTAAACATTTCAGCGTACCTGAATTAATCAGAAAATGGTCCGAGATCAGTTTATTGTATCGGGATTAAACAATGGAAATAGATTATATGCAAACTAGAACACACTGCAATTCATTTAATCAGAGTTGTGTAATTAAGAAAAATAGAGAATACAGTTGGAAGTTAGATAATCACTACATATATTTAGTAAACGTTATTTTGTTTCAAATTGTTCTGTATAAGAAAAACCCAAAGATAAATAATCAGATATCGTTTAGAATAAACATGTATATATGCTTCAAGAAAGTAAGATTTTTTTTCAAAAGTTTATTAATATTCAGGCAATAATTTTCCTTGCCTACTTCTAAAAAATGCCAAGACTTTATTCGCGCTTAATTTCCTGATGTGAATTAACTTCGTTGGTTAATTGTTAAATTTTCCGATTTTGGAAAGTAAAATTATAATATTTTTTACAGCTACCGCTTTATTATCTCATTATCGTAGAAAAATTAAAATGACATACGTTCAAATCAAACTTCCCCAGTTTTGTCCAAACAATAATACCCCAGGTTTTACACAATGTTATTTTTTAACATATAGATAAAATGTTCCATATTTTTTAAAATTTCATTTTTGTAGAAACAAGGTCTGCATGACAAAATGCAATAAAGGAACTGAGGCCAAATTAATACAGCAGCCCTCATTTGATTTTCCAACACGCTAGGATGTAAAGAAGCGGGAAAAAGTGGGATATTCTTGACAATGCTACTCATGATTATTCAAACACTTTTAAAAAATTCTTCATTTTTTTAAACGGTGATTAAATTTATTGTTTGAGAGTTAATGATTTTAAAGTATATTTTAACAACCACCACAACAAATATTATGGATTGGTTCTCTCTTGCATGCCGCATTTATATTCAGTACAAATGATGATACTGCAATATTTTGTAGGGAATCGTGAAGGTTAAATGGCTGATCATATTTTGGTCAATGACTGTAAATTATGGAATAATAATAAAAAAAATCCATCGCCGGCTGAATTGTTATTTGCAAAACTAATGATTATTCTATCGCAGTATTCTAGTTTATAGGTCAACTGATTACAAATTAGATAGCTAATCACCTCGTGTAATAATTAAACATAATTTGATGAATTATAAGATCGAAATTTGGCTTCCCCATCACGGTTTTTTCCCTGGAATGCACGGGTTTGTCAAGAAATATGCAGGCCTTAGAAAGAGAATTATTTTATAGTCTTGCAAAAGGCGCCAAAATACTTTATCATAAATGCAATGTACCTTAAAAAAACAGGAAGAAAACATATCGTATTCCCTTTGAAAAAAGCACACCGTATTCGCAATAAACCTTTGGTCTTAACACGGTGTGGAGTGAATTCGCGTCACTTGTTTCATTTTAGCACCCATGATGACAATTAGTTCTGGGGATTGTTCACAGATTATAATGCATCATTGCCAGCCGAGAGCTCCCGTGTAGCCCGGAGCCAAGGAATTCCAGGGCCGATCTGTCAAGTTTATTTATATCTATATTCAATTAACATGTCAGCAGAGGTCTTGGCTTGTAAATTCTCACGGCTGTCCAGTTCATGATATTTCATGTATCTTGCCACACACAAGTACAAAACCTTCTTATAGTCACGAAAGAACATTTTTTGTTTGTAAAAATACCAGCAGTGATGAATGCTGTACTGTATCTGCTTGTTATAGATTTAGACATCATCGCTGTTACAATGTTACAACCATTTCACATCCGTACTTCCGTCTGCATATAAATTTTTTAATTTTCCCCAACAATTTTGAATTTTTTCCACACTTTCAAATGTGAATATTAGTTGTCAAAAAAAACAAATGAATAAATGAAAAAGTACATTAAAATATAGTAAAAATAAAAGGAAATTTATAAAACCTGTATTCTATACTTTTTAAAATTATTTTTGCTTATTACATGACTGTGTTGTTTGCTATATCATTGTAGAAATGTGCTGTTTATATATCAATATTTAGACCTTGATGCAAAACAATTCTATTTCTTTTTTACTTTGCAAATATTTTAAAGTTAATGAACTGTTGGTTAAGTTGTATTCAAGAAATAACACAAAAAATAACTTTCACTACATGACGCTTTTAAATAATAAAAATACTATAAAATAAGTTTAATTATGATATAAAAGTAATTTAATATTTAATTCGAAAAGCAACAAAATACATGGTACATGATAAAAAATTAGCAAAGATTTGAAAACAAGTTTTAAAAAACGTTAAACAGGAAATATAAATTATCACTTTTCTTACAAGCTAACACATGGGATACATGGATACGGCATTTTCCAAAAATAATTAGTTTTACACGGGCACGTGAGCTACACACTCCTCAGACATAGCAAGATGGTCCATGTACATTGGAAAAAAGATGTCGCTATAAAAAATTACAATTATCTCACAATATACTCAACATATCTTGTCAGAAGTACCCCTACCTTAATTAAAATATGTACATGTATAGCAAATGCAATGGAAAATAAAATATTCAAAGTAAAAAATCATATGAAACAACAAATAACTTATACTGATTGGTCCATTACCGGCGTGATACCATGAATACCAAATCATACTGTGTAAATAAATGATTGACAAATAAAGGAAATATAAGCAGGATTCTTGGTCCGTTTCTGCAATCAGAAGGTCATCAGTAAACGTGTACAATTCTTCATGGACGATCTAACTCGTAAAGCTCTTCAGCATAACGGGTCATTTCCTTTCCATAATGGCCGCAAATTGTTCAGACTCTCATCAACTGACAGACATAATGACCCTTATGAACGTTATTTAAAAATGATTATATCATTTATTCAAAGGCAGAATTGGAGAATTCAATTTCTATGGTCTTCTGTCCAAGTAGTAGAAGGTGTGATAATGTACTGAACGCTAAGAGCCGTGGCGTCATGATTGCTCGGCTTCCTTTGATGGTTCGTTGGTTGTTTGGCCAATTCACTTAAATTGTCTTTCAACAAATTTACCCAAATGGTCACTGAAGGATGCTCTATAGATAGGACTTTGTCATCATAAACCAAATCCATCATGGGAGAGTCGTGGACGATAATTGTATGCTTTCGCTTCAGGGATCACACAATATACATGTAGCTGACCATTCAGTGATATTCCAAAATAACAATTTTCGTCGGTTTAAGTATTAAACCTGGCTTTCGGAGCTTTTTTAATTGTTCCTACTGTATACACTAACTAACACTATAGAGATGATTTCCCCCATAAATCAAAATGAATATTTTTCTCAACATTTTTTCCCATTTTCAAATTCATTATGATAAATTATCTTAATCTTAGAAATCAGTCTAAACATTAATTTCTTTAATTCATGGAACTCACATTTGTTGCAATTAAGAATTTTAATGACCTGCATTTCGAAGGTGACAGAACAAGTTTTACAACAATGTTTTGTATAACCAAAATAAATTATTTGCAATAAAAGTCCATAATTTATATAAAAAAAACGGTTTTATATTTCTTCCAATTTAATAACTTAATGTATCAAAGTTGTCTTAATCTCGGTTAACTTTAAATACGAACCCCGACATTACGGTTCCAATTGTAAATTAGAATTGGACAGCGTAAGACTTCACATTTAATTCAAGGCAGTTTATTGGGGTAATCGAATTTCATGAATGATAATATCACTGTAATATGTGATTTAAATATAGATTTAAATCAACCTGACATTTAGATATAATAATTAGTAATTTGTAAAGCATTCAAAATCATGAGTAATTTGATTTACAGATTGCCTTTAAAGTTTGTTAATAACTTAATATATGGTCTTACAAGTGTTTCTTTTAATAACCACGCGCTTATAATTCATCATTTTAGAAAAAAGGGAATATTTCTTTAGGTATGGTTTGACATTAATATTAAACGACCAAATTAGGAACGTTATTGCATTCAATATTTTAATAGAGTATAATATTAAGTAATTTTGTGATTGTTGTTCAAAACTTTTTTTTTAAGTCAACCATAAAGGCTTTTGTTGATCTGTATTTTTTCTTTTATACTTGTAATACATTGCATGCGACACTTAAATCATTGATCACTAAAAGTCATATATACTTCTTTCTGAAATGAGAATAATTCTAGCATCCGATTCTTTTGTATTCTCTGCAATTATTTAAAGAAATATTTATCTTAGATATGTACATTCCTCAAACAGCTATGTTAAATGGATGCAATATGATGAATATGCTGAGGAATAGAATATAACTAAATATGTCCATGTGATCAATGGTTGATGAACCATCTGCAAGCAAAGATTATCTCTATGACGTATCATTTAGAACTATAAGGTTAAGACATCAAATGAAGGGAAAGTGTCAAAGGTCAAAGTCAATAAATGAATTCAAAGACACAAATGCTTCCTGGTCATTGGATGTTGTTTCTATATAGTCTTAATGTCGTAGAAGAGATTAAGCATACTAAATCAAACCTGTAGCTAATTTTCACCTTAAAATATTTACATGCACACTCTTAGCTTAACTAAATTGCAATCACTTAAATTAATGTTTTTTTGGGTTTTTTAAAAACTTTTTAGCAAAATAAAAAATTATCTTTTACCACTTGTTACTACATTGTATAACATAGTTTTATAAAATTCTTGAAATAAAACCTTGACTAATATGGATGCGATGTTTGTTTTCAGAAAATTGGTGTTTTTCTACTGCAAAACATGTATCATAAAAGTAATACTCTTTGCAAATGTGTTTTAAGATTTGCAATTAACCTAGAGTAATTTAATAAAGATTTTGCCAAGTAAGATTAAGCCATAATAAACCGTATGAAGAATCCTCATGGAATGTCAGGAGAACGATGTTTGTAGAGCAACGAGATCCACGTGATATAGATGGAAGAGACAGACCCAGTTGACACAAAATTTATAGCATCTACTCTCGAGAGTAAGTCCTAATTACAGCCACGTTCATTACGGCAAATTTTTCATAGATTTCATACTAATAGTTTTGTACAGAGTAATTAGTGTTAGAATTTTAAAAGCAATTAGCCGCGCTTAGGATGCGAAATTAAAATGTAATGACTTGCCACACACCAAACTAGGTGCTTATGCTCTGGAAAGATACTTAATCAAAGATGCTAATATCTTATTAAATATTCCGTTATTATGTTTTAAAGAGGAAAACTATTAATATTACTTTTTAAGAAGAAATTAAGAATTTTAGACATTTTTACTGGCATTTATTTATTACAAAGTCTTTAAATTTTATTTTCCTGTATTTTAAACTTATTTCTCATTCACACAACCTTTAATTCTTTAATATAGGACTAAGATCTTTAAAAACTTTTTAGTAACACTTAGATCACATTCGATATAGAACAGAATATTCTATTCTATTCTATATACTATTTATATCTTTTGGGTTTTTTTTTTTTACAAATAATGTTTCACAGTTTTCCTATATCTAGCACAAGGTAACTGTTTTTATTTTTATTTATTTCCAGTACAAGATATATACAACTGTACGGCAATTTTACAAAATGTTCCAATAGAAGGGGACTAGGTAAGTCGCTGAACTTGTGTTATTACAAGTATATGAAATATGATCAATTCACACTTCTGGTTTGTATCTATCACGCATTAATTCCATATCTTTAAGAATACATACTGTTTTCATTCTCCCCTTTACAAGTTTCCAAGAGTTGGTAATAAAGCTTTAATGTTATAGTAAGATTTCAAGCAGACAATCTAAAATTTCGTTGAATTTTTCGTAAGAGGGCGTTTTCGCAATGTCTTAAATATGATTGTAATATGACCTTCAGTGCAATTATCGTCTGCGATCCACATCATTTGTTTTGTACATATTTTGACATTTACTGTTATTGCATAAGTTAAGCTTATTGTTTATTTATGATAAATCTTCATCAAATATCAAACAACTTGTCTTTTTGTCTCTTGCCCTCTGGACGACCTTTTTCGGGATCCGGTTCAAAAATGTATCTAAAACCAAGAAGCGGCGGACATTTTGACATAATTTATTTCATGCTATAATTTTGTTTTTATTTTCCATCACGAGAATTTGTTTTGTGAATATGGACATATTATGAACAATTATGAGTTAGCGTCACTGTTTGATGGTCTTTGACATCTCAAGCGGAAC